>CM065380.1:51125000-51305000 GCA_033060915.1 Euryodendron excelsum | reverse complement strand
TATTTTCATGAACAACAACTATCGGAAATAGAAAACAAGAACAATATTTTTGTAGATCTAAGGTTCTCTTTTATGTTTCATGGTTGGTAGGTTTATTGGACAATTGGTTAGGCTTGAACCAAAAGGCTGTGTTAGATCTGGTTGAGCCTTTAAAAGGCTTAAAATTGCAAGAGAAGAAGAAGAAGAAGAAGAAGAAGAAGAAGAAATTCTTAAGCAACCTTGGTTAGAATTGCATCACAAATTCACAAGAGAGCTTCAAAAGTTTCACAAAATTCTCCAAAACATGTACTCCATTAATTTAGAAGCATTTGGAACTTTGAGATCTCCTACACCAACCAGGACTTGAACCCCAAAGTAGGAAACTAGACTCCTGATTTCTAAGACGTATCTAAAACCAATTAAAGCACATATTTAGAGACAACAAGAATATTCTACTTGTTGATCAAAAGATACAGAATCCAATGAAAAGCAACGAACATAAGCCCGCTAAAATGACTAGCTTTAAGAATCTGAAGTCCACAGAGCCCTTATTCCTTTAGAACCCTCCTAACCATGTTAGGGCTGTCAACTCCCAACTGCTAAAGTCACCAATGTTCCTCCTACCCTCTTTTAGGCCAACAGTGGATCCTAGCAATATTAAAGCATCTAAAAAAGGATCAATTAAAATAAAGATAATGAAGCTCCTTTGCCTAAAGAAATCCCTTGAACTAAAACTTAAGTGGACCTTCAACAAGGATGTCCAGGACTGGGACTAGAGATTCTGGCATTGAGAAGAAGAAATATCAGTCCAGCTCCTCACATTAAAATGAAGATGCATAACAATACAAATTTTACGAGCTAATCTCAAACTAAAGAGACAAGAAGATGTTTTCTTATTTGACAATTTCAACTCTGAAATTTTACCTCAAGGATTCTCGAGTTTTTCAATGACCTAGTTGCCTTCAAAACAATGATAGCAAGAGTAGTGATGCCTCTAAGCAGCATTGGACTAATCCCAATCGTGCGACATGAGAAGTTTTATGCAAGACAGAAGAGAGAGAGAGAGAGAGAGAGAGAGCACCCCCGCGCGTGTGTGTGTGTGTGTGGGGGGGGGGGGGGGGGGGGGGGTTGGTTCGCAATGGAGAAAAGAGTAAGTGAACATTCTCTAGCTCTTTTACACATAATACAGATGCCTATGCAGAAGGACAGCTTTTTAACCCTTCTCTTTTGAAAGAAATTACTCAGATTAAATATTTCACAAGGCCAAAGAGAAAGTATTTTCAGACATGTTGCCAACTTGCCACAACATAGGGAGGGTGGGACAACACATCACAATGGAGAAAAGAGTAATGAAGATTCTCTAGCTCTTTTACAGATAATACAGATGCCTATGCCGAAGGACAGCTTTTTAGCCCCTCTCTTTTGAACAAACCACTGGGTCAAATATTTCAAAAGGCCAAAGAGAAAGTATAGACATTGCCATAACATATGGAGGATGCGCTGACAAATTTAAAGGCACAAAACTAAAGGAAACATACAAGAAAATACATGCTCGGGATAAGGGGATCACATTCTATCCTCATTGAAAGTAGAGGACCAAAAATATATAGATGATCACCATTAAGAAATAAACTCCTCAAATTACAGGTCATTTAACTTATGTAAAAACTAAGCTTAAAGAATGTCCATGCTGAGAATTCATAAATAATAACTTCAAAATAGTGACCCCTTAAAGGAGGCAAGATTGAAAAATCTAGGCCCATGACCATTGAAATAAGAACTGCCCACTACAAATTTAATCCTAAAATCCAAACCCAAAGTGAAAAGAGCAGACATGGTAACCAAATAAGTAGCCTTTTTGGATTTAGGTAGTGATGTACTTTAGGATTTTTGTCATTAGGTGTAATTTTGTTTCCTCAGATCTAAGGTGACTAAAATAAGTTTAAGAAGCTAATTTTTTTTTTTTTTTGTGCTATGACCAAGTAATTTGGATTTTGTTCATGATGTACTTTATGATTCGTGTCATTTGGTGAATTTTTGCAAGTTTCCTTATTTGTAAGGTAACCTCCTTTAAAGTTGGATGATTGTAAGGTACTTCTGAGCAGCTTGTCACCTACTTTTTAGTGTAGTACACATGTCATTTGGAGGCTGCATGTAAAGCTATTTGTCACTCACTTGTAATTGAATGATTGCATGTAGGCCATGTGTCAAGTAGTTGCATATTTTCTATTTGTTACCTTTTTGTTATGTGGTTTTTCTAGATTTACATAGATGATGGCAATGACAATACTAATTGAATTCAGCGAAAGAAGAGAACCACAAATAAGGATAGGGAACTGATTTAACAAAAACATACCCTTAAGCTGCTGAACAAGTCCTTCAAGTATTTTCTCCTCATTTTTCAGCTTTGACAATTCTGCCTCATCTTTAGCTACCGCTAGTTTTGCTTGTTCAACTTCCTGCCTTCGCAAAGTTACTCCTTCCTGATAAGTTGCAATCTTTTTCTTCAACTTATCTCTAGCAACTTTTCCAGCCTCCCAACAAGTATTTGAGCACTTCACTTTACCATCGTACTCATCACTACCATCACAGCAATCTGCTCACCATGGGCAGGTCAAAAATCAAAATAATAGTAATGCAAACAACAATGGTAATGCTAAAATATACAATATAATGATGAAGATATTTGCCTTTACAAAGCTTATTCGAAGGTTTACCAAAAAGTTTGGAAACAAAAGCATAATACAGGAAAGTTCACACCATTAATTATATCACTTAAAAAAAAAAAGTAAAGTTCTCTCAAATTGATGTTATATGTGCAAGGAGGCGGAAGAATCATAGATCAACTCCATATTCATTGTAAGGTGGCTGGTGAGATGTGGACCTTCATGTTGACTATGTTCGGAGTGTTTTGGGTGAGCTCTAGATCTATTTGATAATCGTGGAATGCCTATAGATGATTTAAGATGGGTAAGAGAAGAAATAAAATGTGGTTGGCAACAGATCAAGGATGTAGTTTACCAATTGAAGAGTAGTTTTTGAGTTAACTGTATAGTTGGGTCATTGCAAGGGTGAATTTATCATTAGATAGTTCTCTTGATTTTATAGAGACTATGGAGACTTGAGTTCCTGTATAGGGATACAGTTATATTTTTCTTCTTCTTGTACCTGGGTTGAGTCCCCTTGGCTTGATTTTTGCTTTAATAAAATTTAACTTATCGAAGAAAACAAAATACAAGAAGGTTTTAATCATGGAGTGGGGGTGGTAGGACAGGTTCATTATAATTATCCAACTACACATAATAATACAATGCATATGTCTTAACATATTTACATACACACACACACCTATATATACGATTATGTACGTCCTTCCCATGTTCGTGTCCTATTTTTCAAGATTTAAACGTGTTAAGTAGTTGTGCCCATTCAACGTGTTAACATGTTAAGGTATCTGTGACCATTTAAGCGCAGAAAGGACTCATGTCCACCTAAGCTACATCCATCTTGGCAAAGATCATTAATTACGAAATCTCTCTCTGCTATCTATGCTCCCCTAGTTAGGCTCAAATAAAAAAAAAGGCCTTTTGTTAACTCTAGTCCATCTCTGAACCTTCGAATCTCTTTGCCCCACTAAGCATCTTTTTAGTCAAGCTTCCCTTCCACAAAGAAAGAAAGACCGCCTTCCTTCCAGGATTGCTGCTCATAAAGGGGTACCCTGAATGGGCGATTCCTGCTTATAAACGGGCTTACAACAGAAAAACAGAAAAATACTATGTGCATTTTTTTATTTCATTTCCATCAATCTAACAATTACATAGATATTACATGTAAATACCTTTTGATAAATAAAGGTTCCACCAAAGATCATAAAATTTGGGGGCAAAACCCATGCACATTATAAGTACATAGGAGCACACAAGAACTCCAATTGCAAAAATTCCTACCACCTAAGAAGTCAACAGCAGTATCTGATTAAAAGTAAAAAGGCCTTTCTCGCATCCAAATAACCAAAGAACTCAACATCATCGCTTCAATATATGCATCTATATCTGGACAGCATCAAAAGTCTGCTTCATGCAGTTTTAGTCTTTCAAAAGACTCCACATAAGGCACAAAAGAGCAGCTCACCTGGCTGCCCTTCTTTTTCACATGCTCTCACACAAATTATTCCCAAAAACCCAATGCCTCCCCTACTGAAGAAGGCATCACCCATAAAAGGCCAAAAAACAGATAGAAAGAAGACACAGAATATACCTCTAAGAGCAGTTGAATTCAACAAAAGGTGATTTCTAGTTAAGCATTATTGCAAATACCCATTTGTTATGAAGCAGTTTGCCTCTTCTCACTAATTTGTCCATTATCAAAAGTATCCCAAATGTGGCTGCCCCTAAAAGGGAGAGAAGGTGGGGGAGAGGAGGGGGGGAAACGCCACCTTAGGGCATGTTGACAATCTATATACCTTTCCAACGAAAGTAGGAAAGACCCTCACAACTAGGGATATAAAGAACCCAAGTAGTGGGTTACTTCGGGTCAGCTTGAAAAAAAAGGAGGCTTCAGCTTGGCTTCATTATCCAAGCTATCTCAAATGAGCTTTTACTCGCAGCCATTATTGGTCTTGAGTAGTTGGGTTTTCATTATGGTCTTAGGATACTCATTAGCTTGTCAAATCAAATCCAAGCCGAGCCCATTAAACTATTGAGATCAAACTCGACTCATTTGTTTTAAATGTTGAACTTGAGCAAGCCTCTAACTGACCCTCTAATAATCAATACTAAATTAGTAACTTTTAAGAAAACAATTTGTTTTATGGTGGACAATTGTAAAATTCTAACACTTAACAACTAATAATACTTTTTAAAAAAAATCCTTTATAGTACTAATTATTGGAACAAAAAATCACTGATTTTTTATAGCTTAGATAGAAGGTGTGTTCTTTATAACTTGAATATAATAGATATTTTCTCTGAAAAAATTCATCAGCCTTGAAAGAGTATATTGCTTGTGAGCAAGCCTTTCAAATGAAAATCATAGAGAAATAGAGCACATTTCATTTGCTTCTGCTCTGGAAAACAAAAGAATGAAAGCAAAAAAGCAAGCATATTTGGCAAATACCTTTCGGAAAACTAATTTCCACTAAATCAGCTGGAAATAGCCCTTTAAATTTTGAGGACACAAAAAAATGCAAACGGTTTGAGGATGTATTGAGTTTTCAAAATCAAAAGTGCTTTTTTTTATTATAAATACAAAATCATAAGAGTTTTAATTTTGAAAAATTCAAAAAAACAACTAAAAACCCAAACACTACTAAACAAGCCCTTGATATTTAATAGTTCTAGTAGTTAATAATTTCTAAGTCTCCCAAGATAAGACAACCCTAAAGTGATCTCACCTCTTATTTATCAATCCCAGAAATCCACAAAAGCATCATACAGCAATTCCAAGATCCTACCCCCTAATGTCAACTAGCTATACCACACAACTCCCATAAAATCCCAAGTTATCCTCTGTAAATACTTCCTTATCCGTAGCATTGCCAAACAAGTCCTAAAATGCCAGCTTTCAGGCAATATCCCACATGTCATGCCAAAACCTTGCTGTCTAGCCACTCAACCCCACAAGACTAATACACTTCAAGAAATCCTCTCACCCTCTCCTAATGCTTTTCCATAACGTCAGCCATGTGGACATCAACAGAGAACCAGCCACCTTGACAGATGTGTGAATGATTGATGGATGACGAGTCAAACTACTGGAGAGAAGCCCTCTAAAAAGTTAAAGACAAGGGCTAACGAGGCAGAAAACCACTGGAGGTGGAGGAGAGAGAGCCGAGACAATCCCAGGAAGAGAAAGAGTAGCAGTGTATCCAAGTGAACCAGAGAGACTTATGGAAATTCTCGTGTGTTGTTGACTCTTGTCTTGCTAAGGGGAAGTCTCCCCTTTAAATAGGTGAGGGGGGCCCTCAAAGATTGGTCCAACTTGCAAGTGTTCAGGTTTGATGGCCAATTCCCCCAGGGCCGACATTCCAAATATCAACTCTACGCTAAGATCTCCTTAGAGGCCAGGTGTCAATAGTTGATTTTCATTACATGTCATTGTCGTCTTGTCGATTAATGCTCTGATGGTGTATATTTGAGGGTTCGTTGAGGAGGGCCGAGGCCCTCCGAGAGCGAGGCCTCTCAACGAACCCTCAACTCTAACCTCTAATCCACTTGTCTCCCAATGGTCCTGTGCGAGGGTTACCCCGGAGGAGTCCCTAGGTCCTGCTCTCAACCTAGGTTATAGAGATGTCCTTATGGGAAATTCTGGCTAAGTATGGATAAGTGGTTCAAAGGATGGGACGCTAGGCAGAGAGGTTACATGGTCGTGCCAGGAGCAAGGATCAAAATTTCGTTTCGATAGGTCATTTCGTTTGGCTTGGAAGCAGAAACGGTTCGGAAACGTTTCGAAAATATTTTGAGATGTTTCGAAAACATCTCACAAGTGAAAAATATTAATATAAAAAATTTCAATCAAAATTGTACAATATTTATGACAAGATATAAACTTGAGTTAACAAAATTTATTGTTTTGGTTTAGCTTTGAGTTTTGGTGCATATTTCTATATTCTAAAGTGTTTTGATAGAAATCATAGAGTTTCGTTATTCCACTAGTATTTCATTTCGATCTCTTAAGAAACGGAAACATTTCGACTGTTTCGTCAGAAACAAATGAAAATTTTGTTCCTTGACCAGGAGGTGCCGAGCGCGAGGGCATATGCCATGTGCTCTCGGCCGAAGATTCCCTCGGTCTTGTTAAGGGAGGTGCCTTGAGACCATACCTAGGTGAGGGCCCCGAAGGAGATATCTCCAAGCCATCTACGAGCAAGGGGCCTGAAGGAGATTCCTCGAGGCCATGTATGCGTGAGGGCCCTCTTAGTGCCTTAGCTCGGAGGAGACGCTATTCATGCTATTCTCCGTAAAAGCTCAACCCCTGAGGGGAGCATAATGGAGATGCATCATTGGTCCACGTACCACCTCAGCCGGCTGCCACGTGAGACCAAGTGTATGGGGAATTGGACCAAGAGGGAGGCAGCGGGGCACGGAGGTGTCCTGCCACGTAGGAGAATTGGACACATGTATGTGCCTACAACAAACCAATTATTCGCCTCAACCACCCTTCTTTAGAAATTGTCTTTCCCTAGTCTCCTAGTATACCTCCACAAACACTTGAGAACACAATTTGATTTAAACCTTATAAGAGTTTGAGGGCTAAATACAGTCCTTTGGAAGAGTAGATGGATTCACCATAACATAAGTTCGAAGTAAGTCAAAATGTATATTAAGAAGACATGAAAAGAGTAAACACTTTAGACTAGAAGGTTTCCACAAGCAATGCACATGATCACGGCTTGAGAGAAACATCAAAGAGAGATGTGGAAATATGAGGGTTAGAGTAGGAACGATGGAGATAAAATGGGGAAGGGCCTTCTTTTTATCCACCTTTGCATTAACTTGCAATTTATTTACTCAGTCTATATTATTATTCTTTCCTTTTTACACCTAACAGGGTGGGGAAAAAACAATTTACACGCTTTCTACAATGGAGACCAGGATCAAGACCAAAATGTTTATTATGTGGAATAATAATATGCATAAAGCACGCAACATCAGTGTCCTTTAAGGGGAAAAAAGCAAAAAAAATCAAGCTATAAGAATCAGACGAATGCAAAATAAGAAAATGATCTATATTGAAACAAACCCCCGCCAATGTTAACAATTCAGATTTTCAGACTCAAAAAAATCTTTTGTGCATTATAGATATCTATTACAAGGAAATTATCAAAGCATGAAATATTTTAAACAAGCAGCGGTAGCCTGCAGCTCCAACAAAAGAATATTCTATGACATATTAACCTTGGAACAAAGGAAAACAGCTTTAAAATTGCCCTTTGTCAAACTTTGTGAGCTTATGCACCAAAAGTGATTCTGCTTGCCAATTTTGGACCCAATTAGAAATGAACTGCTAGATGGGCGTCCCACATCCAACTTCAATGCATTTCTACCCATTTATTGGTGTGCTACATAGAGACTGTACTTGTATATATACATAAATATATGCATATTAGAGTCTTCTTAGGTAGATGGAATTATTGCCAATGCACCCTCACGGGAATGGTATAACAAATTTTTCAGCAGGGGGCATACTTAATAGTTATGTGCTAAATTTACCAAAGAAATAACACATGGACAAGTGAATACTCAAAGGTGATTTGACTGAAAATAGTGCAACTGAAAAGGATTTCTTACCACATATACCATCATTGACTCTAGAAGAAAATATAGAAAGGGGAATATGGCCTGCATTGCGACAATAGAATTTGCCATTGGGGCATGCTGATGTTCCTGCAAACCCACAACAAGAATTTGTCAGACGAACAAAGAAAATGCATAGGAAGTATATTTTGAAGACTATCAACTGTGGAGAAAAAGTATCCGATTTTGGGTTGGATTTTCTGAGGACCACATACTTGTTTTTGTGTTGTGATCAAACTGTAATGAAACACATCTCATTTTGCAGCAAAATAACCACACAAAACATAGGGCGGAAGCGAAAAAATAAAAGAAGTCGATCATAGAGAACAATAAGAAGTGTGGTATTTAAGTAGTAGTACGTATATACACAAGTGAAAAAAGGAGAGAGAAACAAGGGAGAAGAAATAGCAGACCAGGCTCGTCGGTGCCGTCGGGGCAGTCGCAGAAGTCGTCATTCAGCTGAGATTTGGTGAATTTCTTGGATCCGTCCCTGCATCTGATAGTGGCCGAGGACGACGATGACGATGATAATGACTTGTAATATATCTCATCTGTTCTCATTCATATCAACAACAACTAAAAAGTATTAAAATTCAAACATCTTTCATAGGCATTTGTCTTCTCTTTTAACGCATACATATTCGTATATGCATGTGTATAATGTAAAGGGGAAAAATAAAAGGAGGGGGCGGACCTTCGGGCGGAATTCCAAGTAGGTCTTTGGAGGGGACAGAAGCCGATCTACCAATCAAAGCCACCCATACAACAAAACTTAACAAGAAAAAGAAGGAGAAGGAGAAAGCTATCCTTGTTTCCATCTTCTGCAAAATCTTGCAATCCAACTATTCTCCTGTTTTCTTTTCTCCAAGGAAAAAGAGAGAAAACAGAAGTAGTCGTTTAAATGTTGTTGATTCAGTCACAACAAAACACAAATGCAATTCGCGTCCCAACCCCGAAATCCAAATCAAATTAGCATCAGCAGATGCCTCCGGAGCAATCTCTGTGGAAAAACGAACCAAACTGATTGAACACAGAGAGAGGATATCAGGATCGCAATGGGAACTGCGGGTAATTTCCCGAACTGGGTAACTTTTTCCCTTCGTTCCCAGTCTGTCGCTAGTTGAAATTAATTCAGTAAGTTAAGTTCAGAGCTTTTTAAAAATATATATATTTTTAGTGAAAACACTATTAAAAAAGATTTTTTATTTTTCACAAAATCGTAACTTTTTATAAGAAACCCTATTTGAAAAAATATCAGTAAACTTAAAAATCATATTCGACATTTCAAAATTGCATAACATTTCAAAATTGCATAATTTTTTAGTCAGAAGTCCAATTGACATATCGTCAATTTCTACATGTCATTCGAGACTCACCGAAGCCTCCCATCAAGTTTCGCACTCTCCAAACATTTCCTTCCCAATTCGGTACCTCAAAGGGCGACTTAGTCTAACTTCGAAACTTAAGTCTCAAAATTCTGAAAGATTGCATAACATTTGAACCGGAAGTCCGATTGACGTGCCGTCAACTCCCACACGTCACTCAGGACTCACCAAAGCCTCCCGTCGAGTTTCACACTTCTTGGACCTTTTCTCCCCAATTCGGTACCCTGAAAAGCTAACTTGGCCTAACTCTGAAGCTATAAGTCCTGAAATCATGAAGGATTGCATAACATTTAAACCGAAAGTCTGATTGACGTCTCATCAACTCTCACACGTTACTTGGGACCTGACAAAGCCTCCTGTTGAGTTTTGCACTCTCTGGACCTTTTCTCCCCAATTCGGTACCCCGAAGGCCGACTTGGCTTAACTCCAAAACCCTATGTCCCGAAATCATGAAAGATTGCATAACATTTGAACCGAGAGTCTGATTGACGTGTTGTCAATTGCACACATCACTAAGGACCCACTGGAGCATGCCGTCGAGTTTCACACTCCTCAGACCTTTCCTCCCCAATTCAGTACCCCGAAGGCCAACTTGGCCTAATTCCAAAACCCTAAGTCCCGAAAATTTTGAAGAATTGCATAACATTTGAACCGACAGCCCGATTGACATGCCGTCAACTCCCACACGTCACTTGGGACCCGCTGGAGCCTCCCATCAAGTTTCGCACTCTCCGGACCTTTCCTCCCCAATTCAGTACCTCAAAGGCCGACTTGGCCTAACTCCAAAACCCTAAGTTTTGAAATCACAAAAGATTGCATAACATTTGAACCGGGAGTCTGATTGACGTGCCATCAACTCCCACACATCACTCGGGACCCACCAAAGCCTCCCATCGAGTTTCACACTGCTTAGACCTTTTCTCCCCAATTCGGCACCCTGAAGGCCCACTTGGCCTAACTCCAAAGCTCTAAGTCCCGAAATCACGAAGGATTGCATAACATTTAAACCGGGAGTCTGATTGACGTGTCATCAACTCCCACATGTCACTTGAGACCTGACGAAGCCTCCTGTTGAGTTTTGCACTCTCTGGACCTTTTCTCCCCAATTCGGTACCTCGAAGGCTGACTTAGCCTAACTTCGAAACCCTAAGTCTCAAAATCACGAAAGATTGCATAACATTTGAACCGAGAGTCTGATTGACGTGCTATCAACTGCACACATCACTAGGGACCCACTGGAGCCTGCCGTCGAGTTTTACACTCCTCGGACCTTTCCTCCCCAATTCAGTACCCCGAAGGCCAACTTAGCCTAATTCCAAAACCCTAAGTCCCAAAAATCCTAAAGAATTGCATAACATTTGAACCGAGAGCCCGATTGACGTGCCGTCAACTCCCACCGGTCACTTGGGACCCGCTGGAACCTCCCATCAAGTTTTGCACTCCCTGGACCTTTCCTCCCCAATTTGGTACCCCAAAGGCCAACTTAACCTAACTCCAAAACCTTAAGTTCTGAAATCACGAATGATTGCATAACATTTGAACCGAGAATCCGATTGACATGCCATCAACTCCCACATGTCATTGGAGACCCGCCGGAGATTCCTGTCAAGTTTCACACTCCCTGGACCTTTCCCCTCTAATTTGGTACCTCGAAGGCCAACTTGGTCTAACTTCAAAACCCTAAGTCCCGAAATCCCAAAGGATTGCATAACATTTGAACTGGGAGTCCGATTGACGTGCCGTTAACTCCCACATGTCACTAGGGACCTGCTAGAGCCTGCCATTGAGTTTCGCACTCCACGAACCTTTCCTCCCTAGTTTGGTACTCCGAAGGCCGACTTGGGCCTAACTCCGAAACCCTAAGTCTCGAAATTTTGAAGGATTGCATAACATTTGAATTGGGAGTCCAATTGACGTGCTATCAACTCCTACACATCACTCGAGACCAGCTGGAGCCTCCCGTTGAGTTTCGCACTCCCTGGACCTTTCCTCCCCAATTCGATACCTCGAAGGCCAACTTGGCCTAACTCCGAAACCCTAAGTCTCAAAATTTCGAAAGATTACATAACATTTGAACCGAAAGTCTAATTGATGTACCATCAACTCCCACACATCACTCGGGACCCTCTAGAGCCTACCGTCGAGTTTTGCACTCCCTAGACCTTTTCTCTCCAATTCGGTACCCCGAAGGCCGACTTGGCCTAACTCCGAAACCCTAAGTCTCGAAATCCTGAAGGATTGCATAACATTTGAACCAAGAGTCCGATTGACATGCCGTCAACTCCCACATGTCACTAAGGACCCACCGGAGCCTCCCGTTGAATTTTGCACTCTCCAGACCTTTTCTCCCTAATTCGATACCTTGAAGGCTAACTTGGCCTAACTCTGAAACCCTAAGTCCCGAAAACATGAAAGACTGCATGACATTTGAACTGGGAGTCCAATTGACGTGCCGTTTACTCCCACACGTAACATGAATATATAAGACATAAATACAAAATGGCAGATATAACCCAACCTCACACATACATTACATGAAAACATAATAACTTATTTTGCATCATATTGAACTACAAACCGGAACAAGCTTTATGAACCATGTTTATAACAACATAGTGGTTTGCCAATAGCGCTAAGGCTACTAGGTAGATATTTATCAAAGTCATCATGACCTTCTTCTTCTTCTAAGAAGTCTGAAAGTTCTTGGTCAAAAAATAGAAGCAGATCTTCAATAATTTATATTCTTCGTTTTGGTGGATCAACACATTTATTCTTTGCATCCTCCATAAAATGATATCTATCTAGCCTTTGTTGCATTTGATCAATCTCGTATTCGAGCACTTTTATGACCTTGTTGTTAGGTGATCTCCTGCTGAAAAACTTAGCTGATCTAAGCTTTAAGACAAGTAGGCCATGCCATCGACAACACATCTCTTGTTCATACCATTTATCAAATAAGTCTTCTCACGGTAACCTTATGCATTGGTTATTGGTCAAACCGCGGAGTGGTTGTAAGGATGCATTGCCAATGAAGATGTGGCTGACTGAACCCATCATATCGTGCATTAGGATAGGTTTGTTGAGGAAGCTACGTTTTTGGCCATACCATTTATTACCAATTGGGTCTATAGATGCACCTACCATGTGGATGGCTGAGTTCCGATTTCCATGCACAGCACCGGTTGGAACTGAATGACTAGACGATAGACCAAATAATCCTTTTTGCTTGGGCATGTTTGGAGGTATGGTTAGTTGGTTGAGTATTTCGTGTAATCACACCATTTTATACTCAATCATTTCACACCAAGCGAAAAGGGTTCACGTGAAAGCCTTTAGAAGATAGAGATGGGACAATCATGAATTGACAAGTAATAGGATATGATAATGCTAAAGTATTGTCTTGTCATTGGTGCAGCCTTTTAAAAAAATAACAAGTCTTCATGTTTTAGTTGGGCCATCACATCTTATCCTATCTTTGGTGCAGCCTTTAATTGACATGACAAGTCTTTATGTTTCAATTGTGATAAGTAGTTTGGAGATTACTTTCATCCCTTTGTTTTTTTTTTTTTTTTTGGGTGGGTAAAGAAAAAATGAATTATCCTATGATTTTTAGTTTAGCAGTTTAATGAATTTCTCGTCAAGTTTAGTTGTTTCCTTTGCAAATAGTGACATTGTCAATAACAGTAGTTGTATTCATTTCTAAATGAACATAGATAGAACAAAACCATAATTTCAGATAATCTAAACTTTAATTATGCTACAACTAAATTTTTTTACAATAAAAACTATCGTCATTCACTATTATATCCAACAATTTTTGAAAACTAATTCTCGAGTGTGCAAAAAACAATCTCGCATCCCAAGTACTACACATGGCCTCTTGTACCACATGGGGGTGGCCTCCTCTTTCTTGTGGGCCTCGGTTGATGGACAAAGACTCGAGTGATGGTCTGTGGTCTCGATGGGGATGGCTATGGCTGTGGCTGTGGCTCTGCCTGTGTGATCTGTGAAACACCTTCAGTATCAATGGTAGGGGGTGCCACCACTGGATGAATCTGATGCGCACTATTAACCTCAGTGACCTGCGATGGCCCCTCTGGCTGTGGTGGGGAACATGGATGGGCAGAATGGTCCAATATAGTATGTGAAACTCGACCCTCTGCTAAGAAAGACATCTCTATCTGTTGCCTAGATGCTATTAATGGGTCGACATATCTATCAAAGTCCTCCTCATCTTCTACTGGCAAGAACCAAGACCCTTGGTCGTATGCAACAGGTAATGTAATATGGCGATGGGTGGTACAACACAGTATGACCCCAGAACTAGTCGAACGTGATGATAAGGGCATATTGTGTGACTCAGTGTGATATGTATATGCTGGCATCGTTGGAGTCATGTAGGCTGAGGATGGCTAAGTAACACCGAAAGACTGCGGGAACTGTTGTGAGGATAATCCCCGAAACTATGGTGGCATGGGAGGGGGATGGCCTAGAACTACTGGCTGTG
This sequence comes from Euryodendron excelsum, assembly GCA_033060915.1. Taxonomy (NCBI): domain Eukaryota; kingdom Viridiplantae; phylum Streptophyta; class Magnoliopsida; order Ericales; family Pentaphylacaceae; genus Euryodendron; species Euryodendron excelsum. Next base: position 51,290,835 of record CM065380.1, on the reverse strand, counting down.
CAATCCACTGCTACTCACATAATACATAAAGTGACCTACTACACATGTCCCGGGCCATATACATATCCTGTAGTGCCTTCGGCTTGTCGTACGCATAGATGGCACAATTGACGAGCTAATGTATGGCCGCGATGTAATGAGTCTACAAAATAAGTTAAAGTTCTTATGGTGCTCAAACATTTAGAATTCACAGCAAAAATATAAATAATTTATCACATTACTAACCACAATCTCAATTGTGGAGCCAACCTTAAGGTATCCAGTAATAGACTGATGAACTGGATTGCCCACTAGTGGGCGTGTGATATAACGGTACCATACCATATATGGATCGTCATATCGCATGGCTGTAACATCAATCACCTCAATTACAAGATACTCATACCTATTCTGCCATTGCTCGATGTGCTCTCGATGGAACTGGGTCTAATCAGTACGTGTTCTCCCTCTCATGTCAATAGCATGTAATGTAGGCGAGGTATTATCATTCGCCGGTACAACCTGTTTGAACTCAAACTGTCGGCAAACTCGATCTGATAGATGCCACTTAACAACCTTGAAGCACAGCAAAAGGAATCGAGTCACCCATATATCACTCGCAATCCAGCAATAATCAGGAAATGTTTGCATGATAGCATCATACGGCGTTCAATGAACTACATAGTTTACTTTGATAGTACCCATGAATAAGCAACGATGATACAAATAAGTAATATGAATTACAAAATCCAAAATTGTATACATACCTCATTAGGTCTCAAGTGATCCAACTGATCTCGGTATACGTGGACCATATGGGTGAAAGTATTAATAGTGCGATATCTAGATCTCCATCTGACATAAATGTTTAATATAATATCAAAAAATTTTATAATTATAAATGTGTAGAGGTATTAACGAAAAAGCAGTCATACCTAGCTCCCCAATGTCCACTAGGGAACTGCACCTCCTATAACTAATGGTTGTTGCCCAACAATAGGATCATCCATGCAATGCGGGCCCATGCGAGGGAATCGCTCACATGCCCATATATATACAAAATGGATGCACCAACCGCGCTATGAATAAATTGTAATAAAAGATAAGCATTGTTAAAAAGCATAAAATGAACCATCTATTCCACCTGTAATAAAACTAGTGCTCCTACAATTTGCTTCGCTCCACTCTTCACCGCCTGGCACATGCTCCTGTAAAGCATGGCTAAAACTACACTGCCCCAGTTATATGCCCCTATAGCGTCCAAGTCGAGTAAAAATGGGAGGTATGCGAGTCTCATCATAATTTAAGAATAATCTGGAAGCAGTATACCCCCAAGCAGTCATAGTATATAAGCACATGCGTGCCACTATACAGTAACCTCATCCGCATCCTGTGGGAGGACTTGGAATGTGTGACGGAGCCATGCCATCCTTAGACGACCAATGTCAATCTCCTCTGTGGGTGATATAACACCGAATGCATGCATACAAATCTCCTGGCACTCATGTACTGTAGAATGCGTCTGTGCATATATAATAGGCCCCCATCGCCAGGTAGTCCCAACAAGATGGAAACATCCTGTGATGTGATGTTGACCTCCCCGACAGGTAGATGGAATGTATGTGTCTCTGGTCGCCAACGCTCTACCAACGTAGTAATTAATGCATGGTCCAAACAGATTAGACCAAGTCGATATACACCATAAAAACCTGCTCGTAATACGTAATGCAAAACACGTGGGTGTAACTGTACGTCATGCAATCTTAACCCGCCACATCTGTATGTTAGCGCATCCGTACTCTATGTACAAAAATAAAAAATTAACCAACCTCATGCCAAAAAAAATTGTTAACTTCATACGTACCCCATGCTCCCATATCCAGGTGGATCGATGGTGGGCCTATAACGTCAGCACGGTGCTATCAATGGTCCCTGACAAACCTATATCCATAGGTCCTGCAATGTCACATGTAGTAGTACATATTAATATATTTTTGTTATATGGTGCAATAAAGGTACTACATCCATACATGCAGGACAATTTAAAGTACAATAAAGCAACCTCATTGTAACGTACAATGTGACTATACAACATAAAGCAAAGCAGTAATACAACAAACGTGTAAATATATGAGTACTCGAGTGTACTCCTTCTATAAATAATAACTATTGGTGTACATTAAGTTCATAAAACATTTATAGCTTTATTATCTCATTTGCTATAGACAATGGCAAATATAGGACCACTGAGTTTGGCCAGTTGTTAACGCTCTCGAGTATCATTGTTGCCTCCATACCGCGATCAATACTGGAAATAAAATACTCAAGTCCTAAAGACTACTATGCTGGTCTACGCTAAGAGTGGGTGGCTAGGGTTGAGGAACAAAGGCGACTAGTCACTAATCTGTAGAACTTGGGGGTGAGAATCCCTCTATGTAGGTCTTAAACAATGCCGAGGAGGAACATGTAGGAGTATGAAGAAGCAGTGACAAGAATAAGAAGGGAGAGCAATAGAATGCTTATGCGGCGATGCCGATACTTCATGCTCTAACTTGCCACTGAAATGGCAGAGGCTAGCTAGAGAGAACTGACAACCAAAGAATAAAACAATGCTCTAAACAATGAAAAATACCTATCAGACTACGAGATGTCAAATGAGGATTGAGAGTTGAGTTAGCCACCACTATGTTATATAGCTTGAATTTTTAAAACTTTGTATATTTTTTTCCTATCTACAACGACCATGTAAGCATGTATATATCTACTCTTTCCATTTGTAATAACAAATTTAGTAATGAGACAGTAGCCATAATATTATAAGATATTTCATTAAACTTTCATACGAAGTACACAAAGATGGTCATATTATTATCACTCACTGCATCAAAGTTCAATATAAAGTACACACATACACTTGGAAACGTAGGCAATTCTTAAGATGGTTACAAAAAAACTGATAATATGAAGTGCAAATACAAACATATCCACCACTACCATAATGTAAACACATTGTGTTAAACATTATCTTCATCTGACATATCGATGTCTAACTGATATTTCTCGTCATTATTTTCTTATATAGACATTCCCATTCAACCATAAATTCATATTCCTTTGTCTCATTTGCAGACTGAAGAAATGACTATCATTGATGATGCTATGTAATCCTTTTAACTTTTTCATGAAAACGGTGCAACACCATTTATAACAACTGATGAGTATTAATTGGCATACTCATGGTTCTACGATGGGGGACTGGAATATTCACACCTTGACAAACATCTACCTAGACATCGGCCTCCTTAACACGATATTGGTACTCATTGTACATTATGTTGATAGTCTTACGTAAGTAGCATTTATTAGGGTCCAAAGGATACTCCCACTCATCATACCCAGTCCAATACCGACCTGTTGCCTCAAAAATATCACTGATTGTGTAATTCATGTTTGACTGCCACACAATAATATTATAAAAAAACTGGGACCAATCCTTATATAGGGTCGGGTGACATAATTGTTACCTGTGAACAACGTCATCTCATGATTTGTAAATGACATTGATTTTAAGTTCGCTTTGGATGCCAATTGGTGGTACCATTCACATGTGAAAGATGATGGTATTCCAACAAAGCACCAATGTCTTATGACAACAGATAAAGCCTAACAAGCATGTGCATGTTACTGAATATAGCTTCTGAAGGATGTAACTACCCGATGCAGGTGCAAGCTTTGAGTAAAAGTTGTGAAGGTTGACAAAAGGCTGTGAACAGTGTGACTACTCTCTAAAGGCTATGTGCATGATGTGACAGCTCCATGAATGTGAAAGATGATGTTATTATTCTCTACAAAGTTTTTATATCTACTGAGTAAAACCCGTAAACGATTTAAGAAAGACTGTTGCTATTCTTTAATGATGTTAGCAAAGGCTATGAAGGCTATTAATTGATGTGACGAAAGGTTGTGAAGGGTACTAATTGATGTGAGCAAAGGCTGTGAAGGCTATTACTTGATGTGATGAAAGGTAGTGAAGGGTACTAATTGATGTGACCAAAGACTGTGAAGGCTATTAATTGATGTGACGACAGGCTGTGAAGGCTATTAATTGATGTGACAAAAGGCTGTGAAGGGTACTAATTAATATGATGAAAGGCTGTGAAGGGTACTAATTCATGTAACTATTCTATGCATGTGAATGGTATCACCTATGAATGATGTGACTACCCATTGATATCACAACCAAGCCACATAAATACATACAAATAAATCCATATTCAGTAAGTTAAAATATAAGCACATCAAACCATTATCTGAAATAGAAATAATACAAATAGACCCTCATTACATGCCTAAGTACCTATCCTCCAATACATAACTCAGTTAGTCCGATTTGGACATTTACGCCTATCATGCCCTTATTCCTTACAAATACCTCAATGATTGGTTTGACATTTTTTGGAGACATCCATCTCATTATGGATTCGTTTTGTACTTAGACGGCCGGCTGTGGGCTCTCGTCAGCAGCTCAGATCTGGAATGATCTTAGGACCATCGTATGCAGCCCAATAATACTCATGCACCACCGGTTCAAACGACGTTTGGTACACGCGAGCATAAATGTTCATGCTATACTTGGGATCAATTAAGTGTCATGGTTGTTGGCCTGACTTTGCACACACGACCAACATGTACAAGCGAGGATAATGATAGATCATCCATTTTTCACAGTCACATGACGAAAGATTCAAATACACGGTATGTTTGTGGTTCCATTTCGTACCTGTTGCACTTGTAATAACCTCAAAGCAACCCGATGCCCTAGAATTGGAATATAATAACATGGTGGTTTTATTAGACATTGAGAAGTATAGAATCTATTGCTAATCAAAATAAGTACATACACTTAAAAAAAATCTTATAACATTATCAATTACAGATAGTTACGCGATACCCCGCCGATCGAGCTTAGTTCTCTTCTATCTTAGCTTGCATTTTGGATGTGTACCTTAACCCCTTAGCTAAAGCATGTTGAATTTGTATTCGATTATGATTGAAAGTAGCCACCAGACGATAGAAGGTAACTTGAACACATGAAGTTATGGGCAAGTCTCATGCACCTCAAAGGACATTATTATAAGACTCTGAATTATTGGTGGTTGTAACTCCCCAACAATAACCTCCATCATGTGCCAATGTCCACTTCGTTGGGTCCTCATTGCACAAAGCACAATACGCACATGTCACCTGTCTCGCCCCAGTTTTTGGGTCCAAGCTCTTTTCGGCTCGGAGACAAAAGTACAGAACTCTGTCATTAAAACTCGCCCTTCTAAAAGGGCAAGTGCGACTAGGTTTAAATTGAAAATTGGTTTGATTAAGGGCTTTTTAGAAAAAGATGAGTCGCCACGTAACTTTATTAAGGTGAGTTAGGGCACCTAAAACTAAGTGTTAATCCAAAGATTAAACTTAGGGTTTTTGGAAAAGTTTTTGAAAACTCCCTCAAGAGAGGGTTTCTAAGAAAATAGGTTGTTTGGCAACCTTTGGAAAGATTTAAGCCCTTTTGAAAAATAACTCCATTTTGGTCTTTTAAAAATAGAAATCTATGGTTCGGATGTTGGTTACTTGTAGGGAAGATATCCTAAGATCATTACCCTACCCCGCCCTTTTGGTACCTACACGTCTAATCACCCTTTGTTCACTCACTAGAATAACCGATTGTCATTGTCCACTTAATATCCACTTTAGAGTTTTGAAAATGGGGTTTAGTCATCGCCTTTCGAATGAATGATGCATGATTCAAGTTTTGGAAGAAGTTTGAAAATATGAGAGTTTTGAACGAGTTTAAAATAAGAACTTTGAATTGATTAAAAGTTTTTGAAAAGGGGATTAGAGTTGAAATAGAAATTATGACCGCACCATTTTAGGTTGCTTACGTATCTTATTTGGCAAGAATCAGGTTATTCGTAGTTCGAGCAAGAGCTCGATGAAAAATAGGCACATTAGGGCCTTTAGAAAGTTTTGAAGACACTTTGAGATCTTTGGAAAGATTAAAGACACTTTGGGGTCTTTGAAAAAGTTTGAAGACGCTTTGTGGTCTTTGGAGAAAGAGAACTTGAGAGTTTTGATTTGAAATCTGGTAGTAGAGTGTTTTGAAACAGAACTTTGGAACTCTTGAAAAGGGGTTTTGAAATGTATTTAGAATAACTCAAGGGAGTTTTGGAAAGATTTTAAGATAACTTAAGAGAGTTTTGAAAATGTCTTGAAGTCTTGTTTGGGAACCTAGGAGGTAAGACTTTGAAATGTTAAAAAGTTTTTGAAAATGGTTTTTGAAAGCACCTAGGACTTTGGAATTCTAATATAGACAACCTTGGAGGTTGTTCTTGATATATCGCATTCCCTTGAAATCCTTAACCATGAGAAGGGTAGGGACATCTTAGGGTTGTGAGTTCTTGAAAATGTTTTAGGAGATAATTTAAAGATAAAATGCAAGAGTATTTAAAAGGGATTATGGAGTTGGTTTTTGAAATCTCTAGAGAGTAGGAGGCTTTGGAAAGATGGGTTATGGGAGTAGTTTTAAATAGGAAGGGCCTTTAAAAGGAGTCCATAAGTTGGAACCTTGAAGCACATTAACCTAGGTTAGGTTGGCCTATGGTTAGGAGTGACCTAAGGTTAACTAATTTGGGTTAGGTTGACCTAGGGTTTGGTAACTAGGGTTAACTAACTAGGGTTAAGTTAACCTAGGGTTGGACAACTAGGGTCAAGTTAACCTAGGGTTGAGTAACTAGGGTTAAGTTAACCTATGATTGGAAAACTAGGGTCAAATTAACCTAGGTTGGACAACTAGGGTCAAGTTTACCTAGGGTTGAGTAACTAGGGTCAAGTTAACGTAAGGTTGGATAACTAGGGTCAAGTTAACCTAGAGTTGGATTGGAAGATGGTTTTGAAAGGTGGTTTCATGCTCTTTTGGAAAGGGTTTCAGAAAACAACTTATGTTATGCAAAGGACTTTGGTTGACAACCCTTTTGAAAATCATTTCCATAAAAATTTGGTTCTAGCCAAGAGTATGGTTTATATGGTTGATGTTTGGAGACCATTCCACGGAAGGTTTCCTTACGACCATTATCTTGACAAGAGCATGGAATTCAAGAATCAACATGAAGATGACAACCTTGAAATACCATTTGTAATGCTAAGATGGAGAGAAAGAATTTTCGAAAGCCATTTTTGAGGGGGAGATTTTGAAAACCATTTTTAAGGGAAATCATTCCAACAAGTTAGGGTTCCCATGGCCAATGTGAGAGGAGACCACTCAAGAGAGAGCTCCATGGGGGTCATTCCAACCACTAATTTTGAGAGAATGGAAACCTTAGAAATCAAAGAGTTTGAAAACCATTCGTGTGCAAGAGATGAAAGAGGGAAGGGAACCATTCTAACAATCTAGGATTCCTATGGCCAATATACAAGGGAGGCCACTTCAGAGAGGGTTCCATGGGGCCATTCCAACTACTAAACTTGAGAGAACGAAAACTTTGAAAGTTAGAGAGTTTGAAAAAAACTATTATTTAAGTTGAAATGCAATGATGCAAAAGTGAGAGTTAGGGGGTTATTGGGGAATTTTCTAAGGCTTGATTGCTAAGGTCTCATCCTAAGCTTCAAGGAGCCAACTCTTGGGACTATCTTAAGAGGGGAATTGAACTTCAAATTGACATAGAGATAAGAATAATGCAACCTTTGTAGACATGATCATAAACATAAGAATGAAGTCAAACACACAAAACATGATCCAAAATAGCAAAATGCAAAAGGTCATGAATACATACAAGGCTTTAGGCTATACCACCTAAACAAGGGGCTCCTAGGCCATACCATCTTAAAGTAGGCTAGTGAGAGATCCCCCTACACAGTGACTCTCATTAGCTTTCCTCTAGGCATGAACTAAGAGCCCTCTTGACTCAAGCATGTAAGAAAGGGGTGTTGAAGATGGGGGTTAAAATAGAGAATAACCTAAGTAGGCTAAGAGAGAGAAGAGAAGAGTGAGGGAAGACAAAAATGTAAAAGAGATACCACCTTTTGCCTTCAACACATTTGTAGTCTTCTATGGAGGCCTTGACTTGAACTTGAATAACTTCAAGAAGGCTTGAAGGGCTGGAAGGAAGTGTTTAATAGTGTATAAGGCCTTGTTGGTGAAGTGTATAAGCTTGAGGGAGGTGGAATCTAGCCTAAGTGTTGGAGAAGGAGAATATGTATGGAGATTTGAGGTTCTGAAGCAGTTTCAGTAGGGCTTCGCATCAATTTCGGAGTTGGAATATGCAAAGGGGGGTACTGGTATTTATAGGCAACTTGGAACAAGCCTAGTGTATATGCTACATGCGCCTCGCCAAATTTTGGCCTAGCACATGTCGCACATACGCCAATACTGTTCCATTGCCAGAATGACACGTGGCATTCATTGTACTGGTTAAATCTCAACGGTTGATCAAAATTTGATCAATCTGATCAAAATTTGGGCGCATATAGCATACGCTCCACTACCGAAAATGTTTGTTTAAACTTTATCTCGATAATTGAGCCAACCAGAAAGGTTTCGGAGGAATCGGTTGCACCCAGGATGTTCTCTTGGGGCTTCCAGTGAACTTTCGTGTTTTTGAGAAGTTCGAATGGTGTTTGGAAGTGTGAGATATCATCTCGGGAAATGTGTTTAAATGACATCTTTGCGGAACATCTTTGATATGCTCTGAGTGTTTGAAAGTAGCTGTTTTTGTGTTGCATGATCGAGACTTTCAGGAAGCAATCTCTTCAATCGGGCTGTACCGATGGAAAGTATTCTGGAAGTATTTTTGAAAATTCTCTAACTTACACATTTCTCAAGTTGTTTGACAGTGCGTTTCAATCAGAGAATTGGAGAAAAAGTCAATATTGGCGGAGCGTCTGTGAGACCCTTCAGGGGTTCCTAAAAGTGGTATTGTTCGAGCCATACGATGGGGGGCTTCGGGAAGCGATCTATTCGATTGAGCCGTATCGATGGAAAGCTCTATGAACGAACCTTCGGAAATTCCCTAATTTACACTTTTCTCAAGTCACTTGACGATGCGTTATAACTAGAGAATCGGGAGGAACGAGAATTTGGGCAAAGCGTCTGTGAGACACTCTAGGGAACTTTTATTGAGTCGCGGGTGTTTAGTGTTGTAAGGTCTTCTTTAGGTTAAACGAGGACTCATGACGAGATCTGCCATCCAGTAACCAAGGACCGGTGTTATTTTTGGGGGGCATTCAGGTTGTCAGGGGCAAAACGGTCATTTTGGCCGGGTTTGGTTGGAAATTATTCAGAATGGATCGTAGGTACATGTTAAGCATGCCGGGTCATTCTGAAATGATCCCGGGAGAGTCTTTTACCGTTCGGTGGGGTTTGTGCAATGCTGGGGTGTTCAAGGGTAAAATGGTCATTTTAACCAAAGTTAACCGGAATGGAACCGAAATTGGATCTGATGGCGTGCAGAGTACGCCTATCCGTTTAGTAACATTTTGGAAGGGTGGAATTACCATTTTGAGGAATTTTGAGCTTTATCAAAATGTGCCTGGAGGCCCAAGGGGTAGGTTTAGTCATTTTTCACCGAGTCAAGCTAGCAGGCGCCGGTGTTGACCTAGGTGTTAGTTTCCGAGACCGTCCGGTCTTAAAAAATTACCTGTGTGGTGTTAGTCCCTAAGAACGCTTGGTCTTAAAAAGCGACTTGTAGGGTGGTGTTGGTTCCTGAGAACGCCCAGTCTCAGAAAGCTACCTGGAAGGGTGGTGTTGGTCTCTGAGAACGCCCGATCTCGGAGAACTACCAATGGATAGACATTCTACATTGGCAAGCTAGCAAGCGCCAGAATTGAACCATCTGAAATTTGATGAGGTGTTGGTCCCCGAGATCGCCCGATCTCAGGAAGCTATCTGGATGGCGTTGGTTTACGAGACCGCCCGGTCTCGGAAAGCTGCTTGGAATGATGTTTATGGCCCCAACGGGCCCTTGTGGGTTGATAAGTGACCAATTGATTATATTAGGGATTGAAAGGCTCATCTTGAGCTTGCATGTGTTGCGGTGTTTGTAAGCTGAACCCGACAGGGCCAGAGATTGCTAAGCGGGCAAAAATGGGGTGCTTACACCGCCGACGCTGACTTCGTTCCTAAATTTTTAATTTTATTCATTGCCTCGTCAAACTTGTGCATTTGATGGGCAGTCCCAGCTTGCCTCGTTAAATCCTTAATTTTAATGTTATCGAAATTTTTATGGTAATTACTTTTAAAGTGCCTAAGGCAATATCTATGGAATCCAGCTGGTTGCTCTCGTCGTAGTGTTTTCCGTTTATGTTTGATGCCGCTTAATATGGCTACATGCCGATTAGAAATCAATGTGACACTCTCCTACCCTGGCACAATCAGATGCCTGATATTGTGGATAAACCATGACCAATCACGATAGTTTTTTTATTTAACTAATGCAAAAGCTAGGGGACAAATGTTCTTTGTAATAATGTTTTAAAACCCGGACCGGACCGGCCGGTTGAACCTGTTGAACCATGACCCGGTTATAAAAACGGTCCGGTTATTCTTCAAAACCCATTTTAGTCAAAACCCGGTCAAAATCGCAGTTGAACCGTGACCCGGTTAATTGAACCGGTATTAAACCGTTCGGTTCACTATTTTAAGCAAAATTTTATGTTTTAAATATAAAAAATAGTGTAAAAAAAATAAGATACCATTTATTAATATTAATAAATTAATTAATGACATAATTATGACATCACAGGTCAATAACAGTTGACCCGACGGTTGAACCGGTGACCTGTGACCCAGTGACTTTTTCGGTTCACTCAACGGTCCGGTTTTTAAAACATTGCTTTGTAACAGTTCTCGCCGTATCAATTAATAAAACTCCTGTATATCTGCCATAAAGAAAAGTATTGTCGATTCTTATAATTGGTGGACAGTGCTTGAAGCCTTCAATGCATGGCTGAAATGACCAAAATATTCTATCTAGCATCCTAACGCACAGCGTACCTAAGTCCAATGTTCCTAAAATCGCAGCTGTGCTTAGGTTTCTAAACTCCAACACTCTCATGTACCTTGACAACTTTTCATAGGATGCATCCCAATCTCCAAAAATCATCAAAATTGTATTTGTTCTTCTAAGCCATGCTTTCTTATATGAAACTTTAAAATCAACATTATTTTTAACATTCTCGATTATGGATGCTATTTTCCAGCCATATTCTTCCTGTACACCACAACAAACAAACACTTCAACTTTACCAAGGAAGGGCATGAACAAATAATATCAACACATCTTAATTTAAATTTGAAACTGAAAGTAATTTACCGCAACTTATGTCTTAATCAAGTGTGCAATGAATGTCAAATTAAAATTGCGATGATCCAAATTCTCCATCCCATGAAAACATGTATGAGGCCCGAGTATTGCGTGATCTCAAAGAACTATGCTTGTTCTTCAAATATGCACGTAGTTTCCAAGGGTAATCATGACTGCACCTGGTGCTCCAAACCTTTTTATTTGTTTTCACAAGATGATAATGTTTATTTTTCTTCACGTGATATCAATTACATGCACAGACCACCACATCCTTATATTTGAAAACCATCCATTTTGTAAACTCTGGATTAGCATCTGACCATGTTGGACCGTGATTATATAAGTCTCGACCACCTATGACATCATCTGCCCTAACCATGTTCGTAAAAAAGGGCATATACGGAGTGTCATGCAAAGCTTCGCCAATGTTCGGTTCTTCGTGTCCATCATGATCAGACTCGTCATTTGGTTCATTTCTTATTAAAATATCTATATCTTCATCTGAATTGTCAGACTCAACAACATCCGCATCTTCATTTACTCGTGTCCCAGTCTTGTGTGAGGCAACTAGGCATTCCACAGGATCCATACTTCAACTGGTACCTCTCACCTCTATGCACTCACTTTGGCCTGAAGCATATTGTGAGTGAGGTATTGGTGGACTGTGAAAGTCATGGAATTGTTCAAAATTACTAGGGCCATACAAGAAATCTTTAATTGAGTTGAAAAGGCTACACATTCATTGCCCCGACGCTTCCTCTGCTATTGTGATTCGGCTATGCCGCCCAAGTGAAAGGATTTGAGTAAATGACCCTAGTGCCGATACATCTTCCCTCTCTGACAATAGTTCACTGTAGGTCTGTATTAGGGATTTATACTAAAAGGTATGCTTTATGTAATGGTTTTAATATTTATTAATAAATTAGTTATTCCATTTTAATGAGAATTTGTGTGAGCAATATTTGCATTGCATTACTTATTTAATGATTATGCATGTGTGTCTCCTATTTTATATAATAGATGATTTGGTGTGCAGAGTATGGCTTACACACGAAAGATCATATCATCTGTTCTTATGGAATATAAGCTTATCGTTTACAATCTTAGATAAAACTGGACACACCATCAATAAGACTATAGCACAGATTTTAATAGGTCTGTTTTGATTATGGGAAACGGTATAGTCCCAACTCTTTGCACTAGTATATTTTGTGTGTATTGAACAGGACCGTGTTGAGGTAATTGTTTTTATACTGACTATATAAAATAATTAATACCTCCTGATTATTATGAGTGCTTATGCTCTTAATCCTAATATAATAAATAGACATGTACATGTAGTTTTTATTGTTTTGATTCACAGAAGAGTGAGATTCTTTGTGGGTCAATAAACTCAGTGAGTTAGACAATAACATTATGTGTATGATGAATATTAATTATTGATGGAATCACATCCTAGTATGAGGATTGCTGATACCCCTTGAGGAAGTTTATAAGTTTTGATTATGTCAAACCCTGCAGGTAGATTACGAATCGAACATATCAAATACGTTAAGTGGAAGGTATAAATGAATTAAATGAGTTTATTAAATTTAATTGTCAGTAATGTAATTTAATAGACGGGTATGTGTAATCTTTATGTGGGAAGATAAATAAGCATTTAATAATATGGAGCTCGAAATCTAATTCCTAGTATAACAGGAAGTGCAATTATTATTTATTAGTGGTACAAATTATAATTTAGGTAAATAGAGATTAATCCTAGTTGGATTAAAAATCTTTATTTGCATAGGAAGCCCTAGTTATATTAATCCTAGCGTTCCTGCTGTAACCTCTATATAGATGCACTCTAAGAGAAGTTAGAGTTACACTTGCTCATAATTGAAAGATATATGTTTTTATGAGGAAGAGAAACCTTAGCAGCTGTGAGCCTACTCTCTCTAGAGTAAGGCATGTATGAAGGATACAACAAAAGTTCGAAAGTTGAGTTTAAGTAGTTGATTCGTGTATGTTGCTGTTACTTGTTATTCGGGATCAAACCAAAGAGATCTTGAAGGTATAATTCTAATCTCGTAAATTAGATTATGCTAATCAGATCAGAATTTTTTATATTATGCGTATGCATTATAGCCAGGTCGTGGAAAATTCCGCAGTCCCCAGCAGTTTTGACATCTGCCCAACTCTTATCTGCACGACTGTCACTGGTGTTCATTGTGCTACCCTCCTCCTTCACAACATATATTTCAATACAATGGTGGTCAGGATATCTCGAAGGGATATTCAAGACATTCTGCCTACCAGGCTATCACGCCCCGGATTTTAACCAAGTCCTTTTGGCTCGGAAAAAAGCACAAAACTCTGTCATTAGAACTCATCCTCCTAAAAGGACGAGTGTGACTAGGCTTAAACTTGAAATTGATTTGATGAAGGGCTTTTCTAGAAAAATGAGAGTCACCACCTAACTAGATTATGGTGAGTTCGGTCACTTAAAACTAAGTATAATCCGAAAATTAAACCTAGGATTTTTTAAAAAGGTTTTGGAAAACTCTTCAAGAGAAAGTTTTTAGGAAAATAGGTTGTTTGGAAACTTTTGGAAAGTTTCAAGCCCTTTTTGGAAACAACTCCATTTTGGTCATTTGAAAACAAAAATCTATGGTCCAGGGTTGATTATATATAGGGAAGATATCCTAAGATCATCACCTTACCCCGCCCATTCGGTACCTACATGTCTAATCACCCTTTGTCCACTCACTAGAATAACCGGTTACTATTGTCCACTTAACATCCACTTTGGAGTTTTGAAAACGGGATTTGATCATCACTTTTTTTATGAATGATGCATGACGCAAGTATTGAGAAAAAAAATATTTGAAAACATAGGATTTGAAATAGGGATCTTGAATTGATAGAGAGTTTTAAAAGAGAGACTTGAGTTGAAATAAGAGTTATAACCGCACCATTTTAAGTTGTCTACGTATCTCATTATGCGATAATAAGGTCATTTGTAGTTTGGGCAAGAGCCCAATGGAAAACAGGAGCATTACGGCCTTTGGAATATTTGAATACACTTTGTGGTCTTTGAAAAAATGACTTAAGAATTTTGATTTGAAGTAGGATGTTGGAGTATTTTTGGAATAGAACTTGAAGGTTTTTTAAAACGCTCTTGAACTAGGGTTTTGAAGTGTTTTAAAATGTTTTTGCAACAACTCAAGAGAGTTTTGGAAGTGCTTTGAAATAACTCAGGAGAGTTTTGAAAATGTTTTGAAGTTTTGTTTTAAAAACCTTGGAGGTAGGGTTTTGGAGTGTTTTAATAAACTTGTCTTTAAAGAGCTTTTGAAAGTGATTTTTGAAAACACCTAGGGTTTTGGAATCTTAATATGGACAACCTTGAAGGTTGCACTTAATGTATTACTCTCCTTTGGAATCCCTAACCATAAAAGGGATAGGGATACTTTACGGTTGTGAGTTCTTGAAATCATTTTTGAAAATGATTTTTGAAAAATGTTAAGTGTCTTGCCACTTTAGTTGAGACAAGTTTTAGAGAACCTCTTGGAGACATAGAGTGTGGGGATATTCAAGAAGGTTTTAGAGTTGATTTTTGAAATCTTAGGAGAGTGGGATGTTTTGAAAATATGTTATGAAAATGGTTTTTGAGTTGAAAGATTATTTGAAAAGAGATCTTTGAATTGGAACCTTGAAGCTTACTAACCTAGGTTGGGTTGACCTAAGGTTAACTAACTCGAGTTAGGTTAACCTAGGATTTGGATGACCTAGGGTTAACTAACTAATGTTAGGTTAACCTAGGGTTCGGACAATTAAGGTTAAATTGGACTAAGGTTGGATTGACCTAGGATTAACTAACTTAGGTTAGGTTAACCTAGGGTTAAGGTAATCTAGGGTTAACTAGATATGGTTAGGTTAACCTAGGATTTGGTTAACATAGGTTGGACAACTAGGGTCAAGTTAACCTAGGGTAAGAAGGTGGTTTTGAACTAGGGTTTTATGCATTTTTAAAAGGGGTTTTGGAAAACAAATCATGTCATGCAAAGGACTCTTGTAAAGAAACCTTTTGAAGATCATTTCCATGAAAATTGACTCTAGTCAAGTATATGGTTTATATGGTTGATGTTTGAAAACCACTCTGAAGAAGGTTTTCTTAGGACCATTTTAACCTTTTATCTTGAAAATAGTAGGGACTTTGAAAATTGCCATGATAAGGATAACTTTTCAAAAACCATTTTTAATGCAAAGATGGAGAGAATGAACTTTTGAAAACCATGTTTAAGAAGAAGGTTTTGAAAACTATTTTTGAAAGAGAGAACCATTCTAACAAGTTAGGGTTCTTATGGCCATTGTAAGAGGGAGACCGCTCAAGAGAGGGTTTTATGGGGCCATTCTTACCACTAAACTTTTGTGAGGATAGAAACCTTTAAAATTGAAGCATTTGAAAATCATTTTTATATAAGAATAGAAGGAAAAGGGAACCATTCTAACAAGTTAGGGTTCTTATGGCCAATAATGAGGGAGACCACTCAAGAGAGGGTTTCATAGAGCCATTCCAACCACTAGACTTATGGGAATAGAAACCTTTGAAATCGATAAGTTTGAAAATCATCTTTATGCAAGTAGAAATGCAAGGATGCAAGAATATGAGTTAGGGATTAATGGAGGGCTTTTCTAGGGCATGATTACTTACGGTTTCATCCTAAACTTCAAGAGCCAACTCTTGGAACCACTTTAAAAAAAAATGTTAAAATAAGGAGCTTGAAAATGGCATGGAAATGGGAATAGTGTACATTTTGAAAACACATGGTTATAAACATGAAAATAAAGGTAAGCACACAAAATATGAACAAGATAGTCATATGCAAAGAGGGTCATGAATTCATATAAGGCTAGAGGCTACACCACATAATCAAGGTACTCCAAGGTCATACCATCTTAAGGTAAGCTAGTGAGAGATCCCTCTACGCAGTGGCTCTCGCTAGCTTTCTTCTAGGCATGAGTTAGGAGCTCTCTTGTGTCAAGCATGCAAGAATGGGGGGTAGAAGATCGAGATTAAAATAGAGAATATCCTAAGTAGACTAGGAGGGAGAAGAAAGGAGTGGGGGAAGACAAAAATATAAAAGGAAATACCACCTTTTACCTTTAAACACTCTCAAACTTCATTAGATGCTTGAACTTGATCTTGGATGGACCTGGAAGGGCTTGGAATAAGGTCTTCTATGGCATGGATAGCCTTGTAGGTGAGGTATATGGGCTAGAGTGAAGTGAAATACAACCTAAGTGTTTGGAGGGGAAAGATTTTTGGAGGGTTTCAGATTTCTGGAGCTGTTTGTGCAGAGTTTTGTTATAATTTTCGATTTTGGAATATGCAAAGGGGGAGGCCTGTAATTATAGGCAACTTTGAAGAGACCAGTACTGTTCCATTGGTAGAATGCCGCATGGTACTCATTGTATTGGCTGAATCTTAAGGGCTAAGTGAAATTTGATTGATCTAATCAAAATCTGGGCGTATGTAGCATACACTCCGTTGCCGGGAGTGTTCGTGAGATAATTGTGCCAATCGGGAAGGTTTCAGGGAAATCGATTGTGTTCATGGTGTTGTTCTAGGGTTTCTCATCAACTTATGAGTTTTTGAAAAGCTTGAACGGTGCTTAAACGTGTGAGATATCATCTCGAGAAGTGTGCATAAAATCACATTTTTGTGAAGCGTCCGTGATACGTTCCGTGGGGGTTCAAAAGTAGCTGTTTGTGTGCCGCATGATCGAGGCCTTAGGGAAGTGATCTCCCCAATCAGACCGTACCGATGAAAAGTACTTCGAAAATAATTTTGAAAATTTCCTAATTTACACGTTTCTCAAGTCGTTTGACGGTGCGTTATAATTCGGGAATTAGAGAAAAAGTCCATCTTGGCAGAGTGTCTGTGAGACGCTCCAGGGATTGTTGAAAGTAACAGTTTTTTAGCCACGCGATGAAGAGCTTCGGGAAGCGATCTCTCTGATCGATGGAAAGACCCATGACGAGCTTTCGGGAATTCCCTGATTTACGCATTTCTTTAGTCGTTTGACGGTGCATTATATCCAGGGAACCGGAGAAAAGACAATCTTGGCGGAGCGTCAGTGAGACGCTCTAGGGGACTTTCGTTGAGTCGGGAGTGTTTAGTGTCGTAAGTTCCACCTTAGGTTAAATAGGGGTGTGTGACAAGACCCACCATTCATCATTCTAGGATCGGTGTAGTTTCGGGGCGCGTTTGGGTTGGCCAGGGGCAAAATGGTCATTTTGATCGGGCTCGATTGAAAAGGCCAGGAACAGGTCGGAGTGTTGAGTTAAGCGTGTCGAGTCCTTCAGGGATGATCTTGGGGTATTTTTCTATTGATTGGTGGGATTTGTACTATGCTAGGGCGTCTAGGGGCAAAACAATCATTTTGACCGAAGTTGATCGGTATGGTACCAGAATTGGATGAGATGGCGTGTTGAGTATGCCTAACTATTTAGGATCATTTTGGAAAAGTGGACTTATCGTCTTGAGAGATTTTGAACTTTCTCAAGACGTGCTTTTGAGGTCCAAGGGGCAGGTTTGATCATTTTTCAGTGAGTCAGGCTAGTATGCGCTGGTGTTGACCTAGGTGTTGGTTTCCTAGATCGTTAGGTCTAGGAAAGCTACCTATGCAGGGTTGGTTCCTAAGACTACTGGGTTTCAGAGAGCTACCTGTAGGGTGGTGTTAGTTTCTAAGAACGCCTGGTCTTAGAAAGTTACTTGTGAGGGTGGTGTTGGTCTCCGAGAATGCCTGGTCTCGGTGAACTACCGAATAACGGACATTCTACATTGACGGACTAGCAGGTGCCAAAAATAAACCATCTGAAATTTGATACGGTGTTAGTCCCTGAGATCGCCCGATCTTAGGAAGCTACCTGGATGGCATTGGTTCTCGAGACTACCCGGTCTTGAAAAACTGCCTAGAATGCCTAGGGGCACAATGATCTTTACAGTTTCAATTGGACCTTATGGGTCTAGAAAGCGACTAGTTGACTGGATTGGAGTTTGAAGGAGTCGTCTCATGCCCGTATGTGTTGAGATGTTTGAAAACTGGATCCGGTTTGGCCGGAGATTGCCAAGTGGGCAAAAATGGGGTGCTTATACAAACACAACTTACACAAAGTCATTTATATACAAACTAATTAAATCACATGTTTTAAAAATTATGTCATGTAAATACACAGTAAAATCATTGAGCAATTCACAGAACAATAATCATGCATGGATAATATTGCACCTAAGGTTAATGTATTAAAATTTATGGTTGCATCATTATTCTTCTGCTTCTTTAACCCTATATGCCCAACATGAAAAAAGCTATTTTGTGCTCACACATTCTAGAACACCAGCTACATAATTTTGTTATTTTTCTCTTTCTTAATTAAACACCAGCTGCATGGAAAAGCTATTTTGTTATTTTACTATTTGATGTGTTAGATATTTTACTACGTATGATAATTTACTTGAATGAGTAAAAAATATTATCATCTTCTTTTTTTAAAGGGAAAACATGCTACATATTACAAATTAACAAGTAAATTATTGTACATAGTAAAATAACAAGGTAGAGCCCTAGGCAAACACCATATCCAGATTTATGAGACATCTACAAACGCCATAACCAAAAGTTAAATTAACAAGGTGGAGCCCTAGGCAAATACCATATCCAAAAGTTAAATTATCAGATATGCTACAAACACCATATCCAAATTCTGCAACAAAGCAACAAGGCAATTCGTACTTACCTTTTGGATTTCTTCCAAACATGCCCAAATAAAGCCCTAGGCTCCAATGCTAGCTTCAAAGTAGAGTGAGCTGCAGAGAGAGAGAGGTAGACCTCCGGCAAGATGGCAGCAGAGAGTAGGTGACACTTCTGGAGAGTGAAACCGCGAGAGGGAGACAAAGGGAGAGTGAGAGCGAGAAGGATCGCGAGAGGGCTGAAAAGCGCTGGAGAGTTTACGCTTCGTGAATGATTTGTGGTTTAAAAAGTCCTTAACAAAAAATGCTTTTGCAATTAGCGTTTTTGAAAAAGCGTTTTTTTTAAAACGCTAATTGCAAAAACGTTATTTTTAAAACGCTTTTTGATTTTTTGAGACATAAGGCGTATAATACAAATAAAACACTTTTTCTAATAGCGTTTTCACTAAAAATGCTTTTTAAAAAAGTTTTGAATCTGAATTGCTAAATTAAGTTCAAACAGCACCCAAGTTAAAAAAAAAAATACAAAAATGACCTAGTTAGGGAAATTAGTTGGGAACTGCGAGCCCAAAAGTTTTAGGAGGACTGAGTCCTGACTCCTGACTGAGAGGACTGATGGCTGCTTTCTCCATAAGCAAAACAAACAAAATGACTGCGTTTTGGCCTACGACGTCGCTCAACGTCTCCTTTTTCTTTTTCATTTTTGTCCTGTTGGTTTTAGGAAGACCCTTTGGTCCTAGCAATAATCCATGTCGGTGTTGTTTGACGGCCTTACAGCCCGTGGATCGGAAAAATAATAAGTTCAATTTATCTTGATAAAAAGAAAATTAAATTATTTACACATATATATATCATGAAAATTAAATTATTGCGATGGCCTAATAATTATTTAATTTGTGTGAGACGAAGACTGTACAAATTTAAAAATTAGTCGAGGTGCACGCAAATTGACTCGAATACCCACTTAACAAAGAATTAATTCTAATAATAATAATCATTTATTCTCTTCTCATTTTTCTAACCTAACAAAATTTTTTTTAATTAATTTACTTTTATTTACTTCGTGTAAAACAATCACAATAGTTGAGATCTTTTGAATTTCTCTTTTCAAAAAACAAAGGTTGCAAATTCATTTTAAACCCAAGCAACAAAGAAAGAGAGAAAAAAAAAAATATTGGAACTTGACAGCTCAAGACTTGATTGTGTACGCGAGATCTTGTTTTATTATATATAGTTAAACTGCTAGGATATATGGCAAAGAAACGGTGTTTCAGCTTAATTATACGTAAACCTTATCAATTCCGTAGGCCCCCTAGACACAGGACTAACAGAACTAAAGCCCAGTTTAGTTGTGTAATGTCATAGTCTTGCTGTACTCATTTGCTGAATCAAGGAAGTTCTTGCCTTTTCAATTCTTTGGAAGGGAAAAAAGGGCAGGGGGCATCAGAGGGGAGGCTGGAAATTGCAATCAAAACAAATACTCTTCTAAGGTTGCCCCTTCCTATATATGTCTCCTCCTTAACAACATTAACTGCTCTGAACAAGCAAATATCAGTCCAGCAATCCTGCAATACCCACAAAAAATAAGAACAATCTCACTGCAACACTAACTAGGCAGAAAATTCTCCTTCAGACCGTGAATTATGCCATGTTCAAAGAAAATGTTGGTAAAAGACACCTATATATATAGGTCACAGGCTTTTCAACCGCTGATATGTATTAGCTTCTAATTCAAATTTCACAAAAAAAAGGATGAACAAAATTCTTCATCAGTTTCGAAATTAAAACAACAAAGAACACAAAAGTCTTCATCCTGCTAGAACCACCAAAACACATGGCACAGCACATAAAAACATGCGGTACACATTTACTGTTGAAGTATTGAGCTACAGTGGCTGCTGTTTGAGAAAAAAAATTTTAGCTGAACTTAGCTTCTGAATCAAAGAAATTACTGTGGGCTCCAGGAGATCATGCATGAGCCATGTCCTCAGATATCACGCATCCATAAGCTCAGTACAAGGCAGGTGTGCAGCCTCAAAAGGTAGAGTTCGGTATCAGGTGTGCAGCCTCATGGAATCATCCATTGCCTGTCCAAGAACAGTGAATGACATTGTGCTACACCAATCTGTAAGCTAGGCAACAGAACTACAAGCAGTTTATATTATGTAATTACATGGTTATCAGTGGATCTTATGCATGTAATATGCATCCTGTGCTGATGTGTATCATCGCATTCAAATTCACGAGAAAATGAAAAGAGGATCCAATTTTCCTCTTCAATTTCAAAATTAACCTTAGTGTATTAGCTGCTTAGCAAAATGCATGACTAAATCCACCAAGCAAAGCCTTTACCTACCAAAAATAAATCAAAGAAACAAAAGGCTTGATCTCAATAGAGGAACCAAAAGACAAACCACCTATGTGCACAGATACCCTTTAGCTGTTAGCACTAATAAGCTCCAACGGTACACTTTCCAAGAGAAAATTTTAGTCAAATTACTACAAATAGGATTCATGTAAGGTTTCAGAATCATGCCACTGTATAAGCTTTAGAGTCAAAGAAATTAATGTGGCCTCTACGAAATCATACATGAACCACATTCACGGATAATAGGTAAGAAACTATGTCTTCAAAAACAATATTCTCAGGGTATAAGTCATCCTCGATTGAGTGGTGGACCATGGAATCAAGCAGTCCCTTGGGGGCCTGGGGTATCATGCATTACATGTCCAAGTACAATGGTGGTTGCATCTTGTACATATAATGTGAAAAGTAGGAATCTACTAGCAATTTAGAGGTCCCTTTTTATATGTAGTGTGTAGCAAAAAGGTAAGGTAGCTTTTAGAATCTCAAGAGGAATTGAAAGCAAAATGGTATACAATCTTGTCATCTTCAGAACATTCTTGTATTAGGTGACTGAACAAGCCACCTGCTTTTGTGGTGGACGATGCTTCAATGCGAAAAAATAAAATAAAATAGAATAAAAGGCTTTGTGCATTTATTCCTGCACTGTACACCCATTTAAGTGGTGCTTAAAGAATTGATGTTAACCAATTCAACTGAGGAGTTTTCCCAGGGTGCAAAGCAAGTTAAAGAACAGCATACCAGAATATTCCCAAAGTTAGAAGGGTCCCGTTCTATTTCCTAAAAAATATGTACATATATGGGCCAAGGACAGGAGATTTACAGTTATCAAGCTATCCCAGTAGGGAATCATGATCTTCTCAATGTAGCAGGACAAGGTCTTGCTTTTTAAGTAGGAATTTGGGTCAACAGAAACAGAAGAAGGACGAACATACGTGACTATACCCCTCAAGAGCTTCAAATTAAGCAGATACTTGGCTTGATTTAGCAGATGATAAGTATGACATACTTATGAGAGCACTCAATGAGCCAAGGCAGTACAACTGGTTGGCAGACTAGATCATGGTTTTAAATCATGGTATCAGATGGTGTAATGGCAGCAGTCCGGTATAACAATATCGGGAGTACAGTCTATAAGCATGTTCTGACCCTATTTATAACAATTTGAATGTTTGTAATGGTTTCATCTAAACATTGTGCATCTGTATGTTGACAGGAACATCTTAAAACCAACATAAAATTCAATATCATTTATAAAACATGCAAACAAAATACAGATAATCCCAAAGGATCACAACTGACCATAAACAGTTATACAATTGCAGTGATCACAACACCAGTCACACAAAAAATGAGACAAATAAAGAGTACGCATTTTAATTGTCCATATAGTCTTTTTATCCTTGGATAATCAGAATTTTTTTTATTTTTATTATTTTGTTCCTCTTTATTAAGAAAAATTGCAATGGTGGATCATACAAACCGATTTGTTTTACTTTTAGAAAGCTTTTGTGTTAACTTCAACAAGTTTTCTGGAATCCAAAACTTCAAAAATATTTAAGATCATTACAGCTTCAAATTTAGGCATAGAGTCAAACAATAATTGATTTGGACCTCTGAAACTAACACTCTGCTTTTTTCTGTAGCCACAAGGAAACCCTGGATCATAACTCTAGGTGGGAAACCATACTGGGCAACTACAATTCACATAAGCATCTGTGCTGTATACTGCACAAAGAAACGAAATAAGGAAGTGCATTAGATTGATGAATCAAAGGAAAAAGAAACCATCAACAAGATAACTTCCTAGCAAAAATGGACACCCATTCACATATTATCCAGTTATTTAATTAGTAATGGAATCTAGGCATATAACATTCATGTTGTGCATGCTTTCACTTGCTCAATACCCAAAAAGGCCCGTCTGATTTGTCATAATTCTGCAGGAGCCAACTTGCAAAGTAAGGAATCTAAAATGGTTTTGAATGCCCCCAATATTTTCTAATGTAGAGACTACACACTAAATGTGTCCAGGAGAATATAAATTATCACTATTTTAGAAACTTAATAACAATACTTCAGATTATCTTCAAGCATATGCAGTAGCAACCAACTTCACGATTCTGAAGTTGAAATAGCACGTCTAAGAGCTGCCTTTACTAATATATTTTATTTTATTTTATTTATGGTGTGTGTTCATGTGTATGCATGGAAATGCAGTTACAATATCACCATATACACACAAAGAGAACAACAAAGTTGATATAGTGGGGCCTGAGCACCGTTCTCCCAACTGAGGTTCTTTAGATGAGCTCCGTATGCTGCTGGACCAAACTGACGTTGGCCTATGTGAGCAGTTGCAATCAAGAGGTTTAGAGCCATAGTAAGGCATGAAAAACTGCCAAGGTTTCATGGGATAAGGTCTGCCCCAAATAGAAAGAGATTTCAATTATAAAAGTGATTATTAAAGATTGGAATCTGAGAAATCAAAGGAAAATACGACGGAAGTGGGAATTTTATTAGAGCCAGTGAAATTTAAAAAAAAGTAGTATGATTTCTCATATTGTCTATGCAAGTGGCGACCAAATGTAGGTTAATGAATAGCGATTATTCCTGGAAGTGCTTTTTATAAGTTGAAACTTTAGGAATTCCTTGCAGTTTAGTTTAATAGTCTTGAAGGTCCTACCTGCCTTCAGATTGTCCTCGAAAGCAAGGATGTCCAAATTTAGCAGCGCAATTATGTCAAAGTATCTACCAAATCTACTTTACTGTACAATCCTCTATCAAGTTATTTTGTAGGCGTCAGGTTTCAAGAAACTGTGAAGAAAATGGAAAGAGTAGAACATGCCGAACTTAACAATAAGTAGATCCACATCTGCTTTCCCCCTCCACCACACAATTATGCTAGACCACCCTGTGGCAATGCAACAACTTCACAAACATCCGAGGACCTTGAGAATGGGCGGCAACCAAAGTACATTTGCCATTGACAACGATAATATTCTTTATAACTGTGATCACCTCCCCCAACAATTTCCAGTGACACCCAAAATATTGACATTCACAATTGCCACATGCATTAAGCTTCCATTATTTTTTAGGTTTTCTTTCTTTATACCAGTGAGTTTCTGTTGAAAACCATGTACAGTGTTAAGGATGAAAGAAACGTATAACTGAGATGAGCACAAGTTTCAACGGAATTTCATACTTCACTCATTATTTAACTGAAATGAATACCATAACAAGTAAAAAGCAACACTAGATTAAATCAGGGCAATATGCTTTCGGCTAAAATTTCTAGGTTTGCGAACCGTATGTCATTCTGAAAAGTATTTGTGAATGTAAGCATTTACCATACCACCTTCCAAGAAGTCAAAAGATTCATCCAAAATATTTCCAATAAAAAAAAAAGGAGCACAGAATAGCCAATACTGCTTTAGTCGGCCACCATTTCTTGGAGTAAAGAGGATCTGATCACATAATTAGCCAATACTTTTAGGCCTTGTTTGGATGGCAGAAACAGAAGGCAGGGGAATCACATTCCCAGTAATGAGATTCCTACTACATTAATGTTATCAAAGTGTTTAGAATAGTAATATATCTTGCGTTTGAAAGCGATAAGATTTTAAAAATTAGGGGTCGACCTTTCCTTTTTGTTTACAAATTATCCAGGAATGTGCCTCGACTCCAAGGGAGGGGGTTGAATGAGATTCACACTTGGTTTGGTATTCTCATGCTGCCTTGAATTGCTAACATGGAATAACTGTCCATGTCTTGACACTCCCAAGCGATGAAATGGAGATACGGAGTAAGATTCCCTTCCTCTTATTCATTCTTTGTCATTCAAGCATAGCCTTATTAAGGGAAATCAAGACCCAAAGCTATTTTGGATGACAAAGACGTGGACCTTTATGCTATGTTGGGAACCCAAATTTATCGAGGAAAAGAAAAAGAAAAAGAAAAAGGAAAAAAAAAAAGTAAAGGTGAGAGAAAAAAGAACAAAATGAGAGATGTTATTTTACCCTCCATTTTTGCTAACAACCAAATATATAATGTAATTTCATATCTCTTCCTTTTTCTTTTTCCTCACAAAATCCTTTATCCAAACACAGCATTAAGAAATTTCTGAAAATGAAAATTTAAGGTTCTAAGAAAACAGAATTAAACAGATGACAGATGAACATTGCTGTGTTAAAAAAACCTTCCATCTGCGCAAGAGAATGAGGCTCTTGCTTTTCTCAAAGGGAGTATGGGGTCAAGTGCGCCTAATCTCACAATAGATAACGCCACCTCAGAGGCGGTGCGGTAATCTAAAAAGTTAAGAGTAAGCTAAGAATGAAAACTAAGGTTGCAAAACAGAGGCAGAACCACCCCCAGACAGGAAGGAAATCTCCTTTTTATAAATATTTAGACTGAGTGGAGCTTTCTGTAGACCCACCCAATACTTTATATGTTGTACAAAAACAAGGGCTGCAGAGAAAATTTGAAATATTGTTAAATATCCCTGGCTTTCAAAATGAAACACAAAGGAGTTCTTGTTTTGAAGTCATGACAGATATAGATGAATAAAAAGAAGGAAAAATCGTCTCTCATTATGGATGCCAGCCACACCAAAAAGACTTCAAATAAGAAAGGAAGAAATTTCCAGGGAGATGCAGGGGAGTCCCTGCCAAGGGACCATAAACCTATGCTCAAATGGACAACAGAGCTTCATGAGTGCTTCGTCCAAGCAGTTAATCAGCTTTGAGCAGCATACAGTGAGTATAAAACAAGAAAACATATTTAATTATATTTATATCAAATAAAAATATATCCAAGGCAAGTTTGACCTTATTTGAGAGTTTTAACGTGCAGAGGCTACTCCCCAAAATAAAATGAATCTGATGGGAATTCCAGGAATCAACTTATGCCATCTAAAGCCACCTCCAGGTTGTCTCAAAGTTCCACATTATGTCCTATGGAGATATCTTTGATTATAAGCCTGGCAAAATAATCTCCCCATCTTGAATTCAGAAGCACAGGCTGAGTAAAAGTTACTTTCGCCAAGGAAACATCAGGAACATTGGAAATGGTAATATGAAGTTTTATCAATATTTTAAACTAATCTCTCAAAGAAGAAATTTAATATGCAGCAGAAGGAGGGACATTCAGCAGCCTTTTGGTTGCATTTCTGCAATTACAGAAGATAAGATGTTTGAAGCAAACCAAGGGAATCCATGCATCATAAGTCTTGGTTCCCAAACAAATGAGTAAGGGCACTAAAGCACAAATGTTTCTCGATATTGCTTGTTTACCCTCTCTCTAACTTTTCTTTATGGATTTTGACTAACGGTTCATATATTACATAAAAAAAGCTTAAAGATAACCAAGGCATTATGGATCCCAATTGAAGTGCATAGAATACTCGATGCACACATTGAGGTACAACATAACTTTGATTTTGCAACTCTTAACATATCTAATATAACCAATATCCTCTGTATTTTCGGTTCACCAACAAAAATAAACGTTAAGTATTCTTAGCACTCCTAAAACTTCTGACCAATGATTATTAATTCTACAAACAAATATAATAATTATATTCTGTAAAAAAGAATCATCTTAGACCGGAGAGTATAGAACAGGTTCTGTTGAGAAAGATCTGCAAAGAACCCAAAGTTCATTTCTAATCAAACAACAAACAGAAAGGATCTTACAAAGCTATAGTCCTGACTTCTTGTAGGTTAAGGAGCCTAACATCTAGGTTATTGTACATACATCACCACAATACCCACAGATGGAAATTTGATTTAAAAAATCAATCCCATCTACTTCCACTTTCAATTTCTTTTGGTACTGGACCCAAACCCCGCTTTATTCTGTAACAGAAAACAAGAAAGAAGATGAAATAGTTATCATTTAAGTATGCTGAACAGGGAACCATTTCAAGCTGCCCAAGGCTCCTTCTAAGGAAAATTATCTTCTGTTACAAGCTACAAACTGTCTTATGTCTCCCTTAGAAGATGACTCCTAGAAGCACTTCCCCTTTTGGTAATTGGCTAAATCATAGGTATCGTGCATTACCCACATAGTACCAAAGGGGTTTCACGTTGTAAGGAATTGATAATGCATCACTGAAATATATTTTCATAATTGACTGTCATTTTGGTTGGTGCTTTAGTATTTCATCCATAGGCAAAGTGGACCAGGGAGACCTAAACCTCCATATTTATGACTTCACAGTTAACTAATCCTCCGATTTAAATTTTTTAACTTGTTAAACTTTAGGATTTACTATCTGAACAATACCTTGCACTCAACTTGATCAAGGTGCAGTAACAATTACAAGCACAGATAGAAGCCGAGGGAGGATACCTGCTTGCAGTTTTGGAGAGAGCCCACGAAAAAACTACGAGGAAAAAATCCAGGCTCCAAAGGAGCAGAAGTCACTGCAGGACTGTTCAATAGATAGCTGCTTGAAAGAGTGTAAAGGATCCCAAAAGAATCAAAAAGTGGAACAACCCTTGGTGGACATGAGAGCTAACACATTAATGTACCATTGGCACCAAATGATACAGGAAACAAGCACATCCTTTTGCAGATTGACCTAGCACGGTTAGCAGCAAGTAAAGTGAACAATGAATTTCTCCACCTAGCAAAGGGGCCAAGGGAATTAATAAGAATCACCTCACAGAGAATTCTTTGATAACTCCAGGCATTGGTCTTCAAGGGGAAAAAAAAAAAAAAAGAAACGCAGTGCAAGCAGTTCCTCCAAGGATGAACCAAAAGAAAGAGAGAAACATTACAGACTGCATGCTGCAGTAACATATGTAGCACAAGAGGAGAAGAAGAAGATATAAGATAGGTCCAAATTGACTTCTTTTAAAGAAAAACTGGACCTAAATGTCTCTAATGAAAGCAAATCTCCTACATATCCCAAACGGCATAACTTGAATGGTTTTTAGCCGGGACTAGCGAGGGGGTCAGAACAAGATGATAGGATTTAGTATTCTGTCAGTAATAAAAAATCAATCAGGAAGAATGCAGAAATTTTAAGTCCACAACAATAAAGAATTAAGTGAAAATCATTTTAAACTGGCAATCTAGCACTATTAATGTAAAAGGTGGTTATAGAGACAACAATAATGCTACATGAATCTCTATGTTGCATCTTGAAATAAACAAAGAAATTGCCACAACCAGATATTCAGTTGCTCATCAATCCTCTTTTAAAACATTAATAACTAGAACCCATTCTGTCACTTGTTTTATTTTGTGCGTTAATAAGTCTCACCACATAATGCTATGGTGGGTGAATTAAAGCCCTTCCACAACAAACCAGTTTGAAGGGGCAATATAACTTAAAAGAGGAATGTCAAATCACTACAAGAATTCAGAATAGCCGACATCCTGATAAAACATTGGACCAATCCAACAGGATGCCAGTAAAAGCACACTTTGATTTCCCACACAGCTTTCTAACAACAATTAATGTGTTCTCATCCTAGGAACACTGCAATCTAGAACATTATTATAAGAAAACCTATTCATATTTCCCTTCTAGCTTTCTCCTAAGAAGCATGGACACTTATAAGAAGGTTCCATGTCCGTGTATACCAACACTCACTAGACTTGCCCTGACACAAGACAAGCAGCCAAATGTATTGTATTGGCTTTTTAGTCGTTTTAGCAGGAGACACTCGAGAAACACCTGTATCTGTTGGCTAGACACACGGAACACATTGGGTTTTAGCACAAGTTTTAAAAAAATAACTTGAGAGCCAATGATTAAAATCAAAACAATGTGTGTTCATACCTGAGTATTTATACCTATGAATCCCTTCTCGTTTAGGCTTTTTAATTGTAAAAACCTGAAGCCTAAAACTTTAAATTTGTTTGGGAATAGAGCTAGCTAAAGTAGATATTAGGACTTACTATTCACATAAAATTTGGAAAGGATGTCATATATTTTGATATAATAAATGTAAATAGATTTGACATAAAGAGTGAATAACTTGTTTTTATTTTCCTATATATATAAATATATACTTACTTGCCATCATATCTGATCGCCTACAAGATATGCGATAAGAGAACTGCAATTGCACGGTTGCGTAGTAATACTCGAAAGGTTCGAGGTCGATCCACAAGGAAGACAGTTGTTGTCTAAGAAGAGAACTCTCGTTTGACCTAGCATGAGCACAGAAACCAAGAACAACTCCAAAAGAAGGGAAAAGAAGAAAAATTTTCTCGACAATATTTGGCTGATTATGAGCTAATGAAGAAACGGATATTAAGACTATTTAAAAACGATATTGGCTTAGAACAATCCAGTTGCTTAAGTGTTTGATAAACTCACAAGGCATTTGTGTAACTCAGTTCGTCGGCGACAACTTATGCCTAAGAATCTGAAGATTTTGCAATTAAAACAATTAGGTATTCTTTCACTTCATTCAATGTTTGAAACTTTAGTTTTCGTAATGTTCGTATCAGGGATTCGAGCGGAACCCATGCAAAACTAACGTTGTACATGGACCCTCAAGATTATGATCCTAAACACTCAATTTCGATAGAAAAGAATAGAATAGAAAGAATCCTTGATGTAGACAGATAAAGACAATAAGCTTTCAATTGAATACCTTGTGTGAACATTCAAAACCCAAGGAACCTTCGTGTTCGTCGCCAAGAGATGATTTAGCTACTCATAATGATGAAAGACATGACTTAGAATTGAAGAAAACTAGTATTCTTGTATTGAAAGTTGTAATTGAATAACAATAATATGAAGAACAGTGAAGAAACCAGGTTTTCTCCTCAAAATAGCTCTAAAAAAACTCTAAAATTCGTAACCCTAATGAAACCAGGTTTCCTCCTCAAACCAGGTAATCTTGTATTGAAAGTTGTAATTGCTACCTCTTTTTAATGCTCTTCTTTTTCTCTTTTTGAATACTTGTATTGTTTTATTTTATTTTGTTGTGGAACTCATGGCCCAAGTGGGTTACCATGGATTTAGGGTTAATGGGCTACTGCCTGTAAACCTAAGTGGCTTAACAGGCTAGTACTCGTAATCATTTACACAAAATTAAATATATAACAACTAAAAAGATGTATAAAATATAAAAATATAAGCAATTTTGCTGTGTCCCAACCATGTCGTGTCCTCTATTTTTTTAAAAATTGGCGTGTCAATGTTTCATGTCCATGTCTATGCTTCTTAAAACATTGATAGTTCGATTGTTCTTTAACGTTCGTGTGACATAAGATGCAGGGGATTCATAAAACCTACCAAAGTAGTGTTGTTGTCATGGAATATGTTATATATGAAATCAATAAGTATTTGAGGGACTTGTTATGAACAAGGAAGCTATGTTATCTGGACTCGAGTACTGGTGTCGGGTGCGAGTCTAAGTGTCGGATTCATCTAATTCTCATATCCAAGGACACTGAGACACAGCTAGATTTCATATTTTTTTAAATATTTCTTTTATTTTTTTAAGGTAAAATGACATTTACAAGCTAAAATATAACATTTCATACATAAAATGGAAGTCCTATACTTAGTTTTATAGTAAACTCAATTAGTTATACATCCTTGTTAGATATATGTTCAACTAGTATCGAGTATCGAGTGTCCAACACTAGTACTTCACATATTTAGAAAAGTCCAGGTAACATAGCAAGTAAGTATGTTCATTTCTTATTTTAAAAACAATTGTGGATAACACAAACAACACGAATAACCCAAAACACACATATACATCCAACAAGGCGCATCCAATAGACATCATGTACTCTTTTCCATACCTCAATATACCCAACAAGATGCACACACTTCTAAGTATGCCCGTGTGAGAGATCAAGGTACTTGAAAAAATAAGATTCCTTCCTTTAAAAAAATTTAACAAAATAGAAGTTAAAATAAGGTGTCTAGAATATTGTGTCCCAACACAGTGAGATTATTCAATTTGATACAAATACTTAATTAGACCAAATAGTGCGGTATGGACCTTCAACATCGTAGACATCATAATCAATGGCAAAATGCGCACATTGCAGCAGAAGTGGCATGCAACAATATCCTATGCCCGGTTTAGTAATAAGTGGATTCACTTTTCATAGGAATTCCTCAATGAGATCCATACCCCCATATACTTAAAGTGACTAGTCATCCAATATAATTACCAAAGCTCTTCCTCAAAACTAAAATTTTGGTATTGTATGGGAAATGGGATACAAATAGTCCTGCTTGAGACAATTACTTAGATCTCTTCTTTTCTAGTCATAAATCAATCTTTCACCAATTACAACAGTATTTATTAATAGCACAAACTTCTTACTCTAACTGAGTAGAAAGCAGAAAGTACCAACTATGTCCTGATAGAGTCCAACCTAATTGTAGCACAAGCTATCACGTAACTGAGAAAGAAAACTCAAATTGATGAGATTAAAATACTGCCTATTTTTATTTGTTTAAATCCAACTTTGTAGTTAGGTGCCCAACCTGATTAGAACCATTAAACCTGTTAATAATAACAGCCAAAGCATATCACCGTAGAACTGGGCGAGGGAAGAAAGTAGTTTTATTTCACCCATAGAGTAAGAGAAACAGGTTATCCTAGCCTTTTTTAGAATTGGGAGAAGTAGCTGTCATGCTCAATACAAATATCAGCTACAAAATAAATGATACGCAAGTCCTGTCCTGATTGAACTAGTACTTAAAACAAATCTGTCAGATTTCCTCCAAAATTACTCAAGCTGCATCACCTCAAGCCCAATAGTAATAGAAGGATTCCATGAAAAGTACATTTCCAGTTTGCACCAAATAGGATGAAAACAATCAGTAAATCATGTAGATTAATGATCACACTAGATTCATGCAATAGTAGAGAGAAAGTGAGCTGGCTTCTATGGCAAGGCTGATCAAAGTACGCAGCAATAGATTAGAAGAATAAGATTGCTCATGAAATGTGATTATTACTATGTTTTAGTGGATGTCACATATTTTGCAAGTCAAGAGATAGTTTCCTGAACAATCTAGTATCTCGAAAGTTTATTCTTGTGCAGGAAATAGAAAACAGAGCCGAGACAAAACCTAGTTTATTTCTTGATTCTGCGGATCTTCTTAGGCCCCCAAACCTCCAATCTACCTACAGGACATCCACAAGGTGATCGAAAGATGAGAACAGTACGACCATTGAGTGGTGCCATCCTTTTCAACTCTGCTTCCAACTCCTTGTGATCCTCCCCTACTTCCAATGGCTTCATTCCATATTCAGTTGTTGGCATTGGAGGCATGTACTTCACACACTCTTCTGACTCAAGCTGGATATCAAACCCAACTGCCTTACGCAGACCTTTGCAGTAAGGATTCCCGCATTTTCTTGATTGCATATCTAAAAATTCCCAGACAGCAATTGTAGCAATTACTAGAGCGAATGCTACAATCAAACCAACCACATATGCAACAGGTGCATTACGTATCAGATCCAGAAGGAGATCCCAAATTGTAGGAAGAACCTCCGAAGCTTCGTGAACGACAAATTTGAAGTATGGAACAGTCAAGAAGCCCAATGATCCAAGTACCAAAAGCAACATAACGACATCAACAGCTGCTAGAGGTGAATGCTTGCAAAAGGGGTGAGATAAAGGGTTTAAAGAATTAGTTTGCTTCTTGGGCACGCCACGAGAGTGAACATGGTTGGTTCGTTGATAGGATGTGCCAAATGAATTGGCCATGGTCTTATGCTGCTCGAAAGCTCTGCAAAATTCAATCAAGCTACGGCAATCCACCATTGGAAACCTCATTAGATTTGATGAGTATCAGAGCTCGAAGATTGTACCCTCTAATTAAAATTATAAACAACTTGATCCAATCAATTATTTAAAAGCTCTATGTTGGAATCAGATCAAAATTTTGTTCAATTCAGCTGATCTTCAAACAGAACTCGATGCCATCAACTGAAGAATTCGAATAGACAACACCCCAAAAGTTTTTGCATCGATGAGGAGAGATATCTTTAGTAGTGGGTTAAGTGAAGTGAAGCGAATCGATTGGAATATGTGAACTAGACAGAGAAGTGACAGGATCTAGAGTATAGATGCGATGAAACCTGCTCTCACGGAGCTCAATAAACACCAACTGATCGGACCGACCTTTACCTTAGGAGGCAGCCAGCAAATTTAGAATGCAGTCAACCTGTAAGGAGTGTATAAATCAAGCATCTGACGACCACGAAATACCGTCAACCAACTGTACGTTTCTGCAGAATTTGACTAAGCGAGCTGTAAAATCGATAGATCAAAAGTGCTGAAATTGGCAAAGCAAAGAAATACAGAAATCAGCAATAGATGGGTCTGTAAGGAGGATATATTGGATTTCAGGGATGGTCGGTCGGACGGACGGACGGCGTCTGTCACACTGATGAAAAAATCAGAACTCTCCAGCAAACCGAAAGGGCTAATATAAGGCGTCGATTCCGGAGAGAGAAAACGTAACTGAAGGGCTAATAAATAAATAAATAAATAAAAATTCAACGTAACTTGAAGGTCTACAGCTGCTTCGTTATAGATATACATACAAGATACATACATACATACATACAACAACAAAAGATGACGCCACCGTCACTGCGGCACAATTGAAAAATTGGCGTTTCTTTTTTCTTTCTATCTGAACCGAATCGCCCGATTCCACTCCGCTGATATGGACCGAAACACCCCCACCCAACCGACCCACGTTTCAACTTTTAAAGTCTCGTGACCTTATCTTTCTCTGTCACGTGCCTTCCTTGTTGGTTTTCTAACGTCTATAATTTACTAGTAAGGCGACCCACACAGTAAGATCCCTGGTCTGTCAGTTGTTTCGACCGGGCTGTTGATGAGCGAAAAGCGAGAAGACCGTTGATGTTTAACACGTGATTAATATGATCCTCAAATCAGACAGATTTATGCGTATAGTGAGGTAATAGCAGCCAAGTCTATATCTGTCTCACTTCAAGAGGTACGCAGGTAGGAAATTTTTTGGACCCATCCTTATTTATTTATTTATTTTTTTGGATACATTTAAAAAAACAACTGTAAAGAGTGGAAGATGGGTTGAAACTATAAAGTGGAATAACCCCGCTACTCTTGTACCCAAATCATCCTATTTACTACTCAATTCCAAAGCATTATGTGACGAATTGTGGTGATCGACTTGGCACGGAGCTCGCCAGTCAGTCAAAACAACGATCCAGTAAGGTAATACAACTTGACCAAGCCTTTTCTTAGACGCTCGTAGCTTGACCGTCCGTCGCCAAGTCTTTCAAGAAAACTTCTAGTAGTTTAAAGTTAATACTGCTTGTTCTGTTCGATGATGGCATTTTGCCCAATTCCAAATGGCATTTGCAATATTGCTTATTTTTTCTGTGTGGACCTGATGATCTGACAAATACAAAATAACCTACGTAACAGCAATCCATTAGTTGCAGGCTTAGAGATGCCACTATTCGAGATTTTATAATTTTATTGAGGGACGTAATTTTTCAAGTAGGACTTTCTATTAGGAGCAGAGTTTTGTTTTTCGTGCTCACCGTACTATAGAGCTAGGGAACTTGTGGCCCATCATATATATGTCAAAGGTTGAGACACCAAATTACTACCACTTGATTCAAAAGATACCTAAAATTTGTAATTGTTTAGGCAGATTATGCATTATTACCTCCAATAATCTTCACCAAATCAATACCACTTGCTCTCCTTTCATTTATCTTTCGTTTGGTTACAAGATATCATTTAATGTATTCATTAAACTTTATTGACACAAACAAGTGTTGTGAACGCGTCTATCTTATTCTTGCCAATACTTCTCTCAATTTTCTACATTAGTGGTGACGTTATATGTTTTATTTAAATATTTTATGAAACTCTAATAGTAAAAAAAATTAATTTCATGCTATGTAAGAAGAATTATGTCACCTCTCATTGTCTTGATTCTTATAATATCGTTGTTTGAATGATGTGATTACATTAGTCACTTATTGTCCAACACTCTTTGAGGCATTAGTCAAAATTTTCATCCCAATGACCCCGACCATTTCAGTTGACTATGCTTTATCAATAGAAATAATAAAGTTGTATTGTTTTTCAAAAACTACATGCTTTTAACAAACAAAATAGATCACAAAAACTAATAAATTTCCAAAGTAAGTTTCCTAGCTAACTTCAGAGACATTGACAAGGCAATGGATTCACTGCTGGTTCAAATAACTTGATCCCCGTTTAAAACCATGTTCCAATGTCAATATGAGGAAAACCAACCATTGGAAAAGAAGAGAGGAAAATCTTTAAGCTAGAAAAGAGTACAGCTTGATCTATAGTGGGCTAAAATGCGTAATAGTCCACCAATTTAATGTAGGAAAGAAGTAATTACTATTTGATTAGTGTGTAAAATCAATTTTAGTTACATTTTGCCCTGTGAGAAGTATCCCCTTCCTTTGGGCCAACAATGATTACAACAACATTAATAACTTTCTTCACCCCTTTGAAATACAGAGGGCCAGAGTGCTCTACTTGGTAATATCTCCAACCACCACAGAATTTGAGAGTGAATATTTTTGGACAAGTGATGCATTTAACTTCTCCAAGATCACGTGTTTACCCACGAGGCCCAATTGGCTATCCTGATGATCAGCTTCGCTCATACGTATAAATATAGAGCAAATTACATTCACTTTTTTTAATATTTGAGATTATTACAATTCATTTCTTGAGATTCTAGAAATTACATTACCTTCTCTTGAGATTTAAGGTAAGTTACATTTTTATCTAGATATTAAATTTTTTAACAGAATATATGTGATGTCAGTAAAAAAAATAACTTCATTACCTAAACTGTTCCTAATGTGCATGAAATAACAAATAATTTTTTTTTTTTGCTTATGACATGACAAATAGATCTTACATACTATAAAAAAAAATCAACACAGGTGGGGGAAAAAGATTTAACATTTGAAAAAAAAAAAAAAAATTTTAAAAATTAACATACAAATTAATTTTAGAAGCAAAAAAAAAATTCTATTTATGTCATTTTATGCACATTAAGGAAAATTTAAGCAATAAACTTATTTTTTTTTGCTGACATCACATATATTCTGTTAAAAGATTTAACATTTGGAAAAAAATATAACTCACCTCAAACTTCAAGGGGTGAGAATGTAATTTTTAGAATCTCAAGGGGTGAATTGTAATAATCTCAAATCTCAAGAGAAAGATAAATGTAATTTGTCCATAAATATATCAAGATATATATATATATATATATATATCCAATAATCTAGTTGTATTATTAGTTGGCGTGTTTGGATGCATTGAAATTCAACAAATAATATACCTTTCCTAGCATTATTGAAATTCTCGAGTGCATTGCAACCTTGGTTAAGGCAAAATGACCTGCTATGTTTTATTTCTGATAAGTAAAATAAATATTATAATATTATAGCATTAACGGGGATGAACCCTGTATACAAGCGAAAAAGACAACAAAAATCAGCCCACGCACTTCTTCCTATATCAAAATGCACAAGAGAATAAAAAACCTTTCCTAGGACCCTCCTATACAAAAGGGTTGAAACTCTGCTCTTACTTTCATCACTCAATGCAGCCCGTCAAAAGCACAGAGATTCCCCAAAGGACCAGATCAAATGAAAGCAAGCTATCAATACACAATTCTATTTGCTAATTCTTTCTAAGATCCACATGAAAAGACAAACATAGATTACCAGTTCTTCAGTTAGCTTAATTAGTTACGAGTCCAAATATATAAGCTAGCATCATTTTTGTTTTCATCTTGATGATACTTTGAAGTTCAGAAAAAAGAAGAAGATACATACATTTTTCCTTAATCCCAAGCGTTGCGATTCAAAAGTTGTGAATTCTTTGCTCGGGATTTCATGGCAACTAGGGATGTTACTTGGGTGGGCCAGGTCCAAAATGTGAAGAAGAAGGCTCAAGCCCAGCCCATGGCCCTAAGGACGAGCTTGGGCTTTGGGCTCGGGCCTCGGGCTTTGACGGGCCTTTGGGTAGGTCTTTTGGTTGTGTCTCTTCGGCCCCAATTTTTTTATTTTTTCTAGCATTAGGTTTTTAAAACTAATAAATTTAGTTACAATAAATTATACACTATAATTCTATGAATTAGAAATTTATTTGTAAGCTTAAATATATTTAATTTCTTTGAATTTATGTAAAAAAATGTATACTTACATTTATTATATATAATTAATAAGAATTACTAAGATAAATTATTTATATAATTAATGAATGTGCTTAAGAAAAAGAAAATTGAAAAGAGGGGTCCACGGGTATGGATGGGGGGTGTTTAAAAAAAATCAAATTGAATTTGAAAGAGAAAGAGCCGTTGGGGGGTGGGGGCGGGAGTTCACGTGCTCACGGCCGGGTTCGGGCTCGGGCTCGAGCTCAGGCTTGGGCTTCTAAAAGAGAGGCCCAGGCTTGCCCATAAGGTGCTCGGGCGGGCTCGGGCAGCTCATGGGCATCAGGCCGGATTTACATCGCTAATGGCAACGAAAGAAAGCCAGAGATGAAGGAAAATCTCAAAGAAAAGAAATATTTTTCGGAAAAAAATCAAACAATTTGAGAAAATTTGTCAAACAAAGAAACTAAATATTTAGCAAACACTAAAAGGAATCTTAACAAAAAAAACTTAAAATGATATAGTATGTGCAAATATATACTTAATTTAAAGCATGCATCCATATACAAATATCTTGCAGAATATCTTCTACACAATTACAATGCCAAAGTAAAGAAAATATTTAATCTGCTCGCCATGTCAATTTCCACCTAGAAAATTGCAGGAAGCATTTCTTTTTTGGCATAACACTGTCGCGCCCAGATTTTTCGTACTCGAGGAATACTCATACAAGCGGAAAAAATGTTGTACTCTCTCGTTAGAACTCACCCTCCTAGAAGAATGAGTGCGACTAGGTTTGAATTGAAAATTGATTTGAATAAAGGGCTTTTGAAAAAATATTTGAAGTCGCCTCCTAATTTGATTAAGGTGAGCTAAGTCACCTAAAAACTAAGCATAATCCGAAAACTACACTTAGGGTTTTTGAAAACAATTTGGAAAATATCTCCTCAAGAGAGGGTTTTTAAGAAAAACAGGTTGTTTGGCAACCTTTGAAAAATATTTAGTCCTTTTTTGAAAAATAACTCCGTTTTGGTCTTTGAAAACAATGATCTAGATTTGGATGTTGGTTACGTGTAGGGAAGACGCACTAAGCCATCAACCTACTCCGCCCTTTCGGTACCTACATGTCAATCTACCCTAGATTCACCTATGAGAGTCTTCAACTAACCCATGTTCAATCCTATTCACTTTGAAAAAGAATGTTTACAAACAAATTTAACATGATGCATGATATGCAAGTGCAAGAAAAGAGAATTGAAAAATAGATTTGGAAATAGATTTGAGAAGAAATTGATTTGATTTAAAAGAGATTTGAGAAGATAGATTTGAAATTAAAATTGAAATTGAGAAGAGATTTGAGAAAAGAGATTTGAAAGTAGAAATTTGGAATTGGAAGTTTGAAAATAGATTGGAGATTTGAAAAGATTGTGGAAATAGAAGTTTGAAAAATGTTGTGGAATTTGAAATTTGAAAAATGTGGAGACTGCACCCATGAGGGTTGCCTACGTATCCTTTTGAAAGAATCAAGTCAGTTGTAGTTCGGACAAGAGTCCGATTGAAAATAGAAGAGTTGATTTGAAAGAAAGAGATTGAATTGGAAATTGGATTGGAAGATTGAGATATTAAACTTTGATTAAAAGATTTGAAAAGATTGGTTTTAGGAAACGTAGACTTGGGAAAGAGAGGATTTAGAAAGGACTTGAGATTAAGAAAGATTGGACTCGAATGTTGGACTTGGAAGATTGGAGAAAGATTGGATTTAGGAAAGTATTCAAATTCACTTTAGGAAAGTGTCATTTTAGGAAGAAAAGTTTTGGAATTAGGAAAGTTTCAGCTTAGGAAAGATTTCGATTTAGGAAAGATGTCGATTTAGGAAAATTTCAACTTAGGAAAGTTTTAGGTTTAGGAAAGTTTTCATATTAAGAAAGTTTTGAATTTAGAAAGTTTCATTTTAAGAAAGACTTAGAATTTAGAAAGTTTCAACTTAAGAAAGTTTTGAATTTGGAAAGCTTAGAATTTAAAAAGATTTGAAATTTAGAAAGTTTTAAAGTTTTAGTTTTAGAAAAGGTTTGAGTTTAGGGAGATTTGAAAACTTGGATTTGAAAGTTAAGATTTGGGAAAAGGGATAGAATTAGGAAATGGTTGAATTAGGAAAGATTTGAAAGTTGAGTTTTAAAATTTAGGAAAGATTTTTATGTTCAAGTTTTGGAAACTTAAGATTTAGGAAAGTGGAAGATGAGAAAAGAGTTGAATTAGGAAAGAGTTGGATTAGGAATGGATTGGATTTTGTTTCTAAGAAGAAGTGTTTGATTTTGTTTCCAAAAACGGAAGATTGTATCTAATTTCCTAAATGGGAATATTGGACTTAGTTTCCTAAAGTGAAGATAAGATTTGGCAAGGATTTGGAAAAGGAAGTTTCTAGAAACCCTAGATTTGGAAGTGTATAGTTTTGACGTAGAAAATAGGTTTTGAAAATATGTATAGTTTTGATGTAGAAAACAAGAGGTTTTGAAAACCTAAGTTTTAAGGCAATTTTGAAAACCATGTTTTTGGAAAGAAAATTAGGGTTTCCTAATTGTGAGTTCTAGAGCTTGATTTGGGCACCAAGAAAAGGAATTTTTGGAAAGTGCGTTTTTTGAAAACGAAGATTTTTAGAAGGAAAATCTTAGAGAGGAGTTTCTAGAAGGAAGATTTTTGGACGAGAATTTTTAGAAAGATTTTTGGTAGAAGATTGTTGGAGAGAGTTTTTGGAAAGATTTTTAGGCAGCGTTTTTAAAAAGTAGATTTTGGGGAGAGTATTTTGGAGAGGAGTTGAAAAGGGAGTTTTGAAAAATAGATTTTTGGAGGGAATTTTTAAAAAATAATTTTGGAAAGGAGAGTTTTAGGAAAGTGTGGGAAAAGAGACTTTTGAAAAGAGAGTTTTTAGAATGTATAAAAATGTCTCACTTTCCTAAAACGGATTTAACCATAAGAGTGCTAGAACCACTTTAGGAAAGCGGTTTTGAAAACAACAAGATTTGAAAATATGGACCATAAAAGTCACTTTAAATGTAACACTTTTCTAAAGCAACCCAAGCCACGGAAAGGCTAGAATCACCCTAGGATTGTGATTTTGAAACATGTTTTGAAAAAGGAGATTTTGATGCAATTTTGAAAACAAGTTTAATGCAAACTTTGAAAACGAGTTTGAAAACGATTTTTGGAAGATGCAAGATCATGATATGCACAATGCAAGTTTGGGGTAGTGAACATACAAGGTTAAGGCTTCACCACATAATCAAGGGGGCCAAACCCACGTGGTCTCCAGTTAGCCTAAAGGAAAGCCCCCGACACGGTGACCCTCCAATAGTCTAATCCTACACATGGACTGGGAGTCCCCTTATTTCAAGCATGCAAAGAAAGGGGGGGGGGGAAGAGATAGGGGATTAAAATAGAGAAAACCCAAATGGGTTAAGAGAGAGAAGAGAGAGGGGGAAGTGCAAAAATTTAAATAAGAAGCCTACCTTGTGTCTTCTTTATTTTGCTTGGCTTTGCGCGCCTTGCTTTCTTCGGTCTTCGCTTCACTTCAGTCTTGGTCTTCGAGGGCTCGTCTTTGGTCTTCAAATCTTTGTACTTACAGCAATCCAAGTCTTCAGTGGAGGATTGGAGGCTAGTGTATAAGTGTATAGGGGTGTGTATAAGTGTATAGGAGGTTAGGATTTGTGTATGGTGGCTAGGGTTTGGAAAACCTAGGGAAGCTAGGGTTTTGGGAATGTACGAGCTCTGTATATCGAAATATCATATTTTTAGACTGAGTTTGCAGACCTCTTTCACACTGGAGGAGGCTCTGTATTTATAGAGGTGGGATAGACCTGGCGCCTGTTGCAGTGGCGCCAGGCCAAAAATGCTTCTGGCGCTACTAGGAGTGGCGCTAGGTCAAATATTGGCTTGGCGCTACTACTAATGGCACAGCTAATTAGGAAACTATTAAGGTCGGCAAGCAATGTATCTTTGACTAGATTTAGGCGCCTGTAGTAGTGACTACCATGTAATTTTTAGCCTGGCTTCACTAGGAGTGACTCCGGAAAGTTCGGGAAAGAGTTTGAGAGACTGGGAATGACTCGGAGAGTCAGAAAAGGGCAGGAACAATTAGAATAGTGTCCTGAAGGTACTGAACTTGAAAATGAGGATAGGATCTGTTGGAAGGATTTGATCGGGCCATTAGGGGCAAAACGGTCAATCGGGTCGGAAAGCTGCCGAGACGGACTCGGACTGTCTCGGAAGAAGACTCAAGATTTGGAAACATTATTTAGAATGTTCCCAAAGGTTGCCGGTTTGATACCCAGAGCCGGTGTGGTCGGAAAAGGCGACCGGCCCTCAAGGGGCAAAATAGTCATTTTGTACCAGGTTTGCCAGAATTGACTCGAAATGATCCGGGAAGGTAGTGGAAGGTTGAGAATACTATAAGAAGCAATCTCAGGAGGTTACCGGTTTGATAACCAGAGCTGGCGTGGCTAAAAAAAGGCGACCGGCCCACCAGGGGCAAAACGGTCATTTTTTACCGGGTTTGCCAGAACTGACTCGGAATGATCCGGAAAGATAGAGGAAAGTTGAGAATACTATAAGAAGTATTCTCAGGAGGTTACCGGTTGATACCCAGAGCCGGTGTGGTTCCCGGGGCGTTCGGATACATAGGGGCGAAATGATCATCTTGATCGAAAAGTCTCGGAATTGGCCCGAAACGAACTAGAAGGCACCTAATCATGCCAAATTGCCTCTAAGACAATCTTGGAAGGTTGGACTTGCCATTCTGAAGACTCAAGTGTGTTCTCGAGAAACATGCCGAAAAAGGCCTAAGAGGCAGTTTGGTCATTTTTTACCAAAGTGGGCTAGCAGGCACTGGTGTTGACCTGGGTTTTGAGTGTTTCCGCCACTCTGACAACGGTCGTGTGATACAGGGGTTTGTTGGCAATTCCCTCTATCGACCTGCTTGTGAGTATTTCTGCTACTCTAACAGTTGTGATGTTTGTGAGTATTTTCGCTACTCTGACGGTTTGCGATCATTCCCGAGACTTCCTGATCTCGGAAAGTTGCTAAAGGGACTTAGCGCCTGAGAATTAACTTTCCCAAAAGGCGTGCCTAAACAGACATTTCTGCATTGGCAGGCTAGTAGGCACCAAAGGTGGATCGTTCTACCATCTAGGGGACTTGGGGTCTCGTCCCAGTCGATAGGTTTAAAGGGACTTACCGTTTCGAAGAGATTTTCTTCAAAAAATGCATTGGACTGTCTCGAGGAATAAACTGTTTCGAGAGAGGAATTGGAATTGGAAAGGGGTCTTATCATTTTCGGAAAGATGTGCCTGATTTGGAATAGATTTACCGTCTCGAGGAATCAACTGCCTCGAGAGAGGGATTGGAATTGGAATTAGAATTGGAAAGGAGTTGGAAAGGGGTCTTACCGTCTTCGAAAAGACGTGCCTGATTGGAGTAGATTTACTGTCTCGAGGAATCAACTGTCTCGAGAGAGGGATTGGAATTGGAATTGGAAAGGAATTGAAAAGGGGTCTTACCGTCTTCGGAAAGACGCGCCTGATTCGGAATATGGAAAGGATAATGCCCCTAAGCGCATTTTGGTCATTTTGCTTCTCTTGGGGCCCGC
Source organism: Euryodendron excelsum (assembly GCA_033060915.1). Lineage (NCBI taxonomy): Eukaryota > Viridiplantae > Streptophyta > Magnoliopsida > Ericales > Pentaphylacaceae > Euryodendron > Euryodendron excelsum. The sequence continues at coordinate 51,247,605 of CM065380.1, read as the reverse complement.
GAAGCGATGAATTGACAGGATTAGACTTAGAGAGTTGATTTCGATTGGAATTTGTCCATATTGACGTGAGTACAAGTCTGGACGGAGTGTAGATTGCCGAGTGGTAAAAAATGGGGTGCTTACAAACACCCAATCATGCTAATTCATATTTTCAATTGTGAAATTGTCTTGTCAGAGTTCGGTAGGCTAGCAGACACAGAAAGTGAACCGTTCAAGGTTTAGCATTGGCTTCGGGGACCGCCCGATATCGGAAAGTTACTTGTTTGTGGCGTTGTTTTCGGAGACTACCCGGGCTCAAAAGGTTGCTTGAGTGCCTAAGGGCGTTTTGGTCACTTTGACTTCATTTGGGCCTTGCAAGCCCAGGAAGTGACTGCTTTGACTTGACTGGAGTTTTTAAAAAGCCAATTTGGGGCTTAATAGTGTTATGATGTTTGACTGAAGAACCGGTTTGGACTGGAGATTGTTGAGCGGGTAAAAATAGGGTGCTTACGAAGTCAAGGAACTTGCCCAGAATTAGATAGGGACCTTCCTTGGAGTGTCCCGGTGGACGCTGGTTTAATTCTCGGGGCCGGTGTGGTTTAATAGGGCTCTTAGGATGATAAGGGCAAAGTGGTCATTTTGATCAAAACTTGCCGAAAAAAAACCAGAATAAACTTTATTAGTACACAAGGGTGTGTTTGACTACCTAAAGGTCATCTGGTGTGGTCTTACTGCTTCAGGAGACTTGTATTTCTCGGTGAGCATATTGGGATGCCTAGGGCAAAATAGTCATTTTGACCAAGGTTGACCGGAATAAGACCGGGATGGGTTTGGAATGGCATATTGAATGTGCCAGAATGTTTATGGATAGTTTAAGAAGGTGGCCTTACCGTCCTTAGATTGGTGCTTTATCGAAGGATGTGCTGAAATACCCCTAAAAAAATGATCATTTTGACCAAAATTGACTGGAACGAAACTGGAGTTAGTTTAAATGGCATATTGATCATGCTACACTATTTAGGGATAGTGTTTGAAGGTGTTCTTTTTATCTCAAGGAGTTGGTACTTTCTCGAAGGACGTGCCGATTTGCCTAGGGGCAAAATAGTCATTTTTTTTTACCGTATCGGGCTAGCAAACGCCCGTGTTGACTTGGGTTTACGAGTGTTTCTGTTACTCTAATGGTTGTGACGAGTTGGTTTTCGAAAGTATTATGTTCTTCGGTAAATGTGCCACGACCAAGGGGTGTTTTCGGTCTTTTGATAGAGGGTTACTTCCGGGGTGCTTATGTTGACTTGTTTATGATTGTTTTCTCGCAACTTTGACGGATTAATAGTTTATGAGTGCTTCTGCAATTCTAGTAGTTTTGACATTGGTTCCGGAGATCGCCTGATCTCAGAAAGCTACCTGATGCCAAGGGGCATAATGGACATTCTACATCTAAGTAGGCGTCGAAAGTGAACCGCTTATGGTTTGTGAGTGTTTCCGTTACTTTGATAGTGTAGGTGATTGGTTTTGGAGACTACCTGGTCTCGAAAAGCTACCTGGAGTACTTGTCATTTTAACTTCGACTGGGCCTTCTGGGCCCGGAAGCGAATATTTTGACTTGACTTTGAGTTTTGAAAAGCTAGTTAAGGCTTGATAATGTTGTGACATTTTACTAGAGGACCGGTTTGGACTGAAGATTACCAAGCGGGTAAAGTGAGGTGCTTACAAATGACACAAACCAGACCAACATATAACTTTTAGAAAAAAGAAAAAAAAAGAATTATTTACTTTGAAGACAGAGTGAATACTTATTACATGCTCGAGCAATTGTTGCACAATTACCACCATCTAAAAACCTTCCAACATCCCTTTGATAGGGTGGAAATCATTAATTTCAAGCCATTTTGGTTAGCTATGAGTAGGTTTAGACTTTTTCTGGTTACTGTATATCAATAATCGAGTCACTGTTCTTTTTAGTAAGTGTTATCATAAGTCTCCATAATTTCTTCAAAAGTTAGCCGTTTTGCTCTATTTTATGGAATGGGACATAAGGGGCAGGGGGGTGTGTGATTTTTGTATGGGATGTGAGTTGTTTTATTTTGACTTGTTTACCACTGTGATTGAATGAGAATGAACTAAAAGCTTGAACGATTAACTCAAGGGTGGTATAGTGCTTGTTTTTTGTTTTTGAGTTTGCTTGGTGGTGCTTGATTTAGCAAATGTAATTGTAGAATAAATATAGCTTAAGACCAAATAAACCTTAGATTAGATGAGGGCTCATAGGTTGGTGACGCTGGTCTATACCACTCTAAACAAATTTTATTTGGAAATGCGATGATAGACAACAATTCATTTAGTCCATAATCTGATCTAACTTTTAAAGGCGATGATAGTCTTGCATTAAAACCAAAAAGTGAATCTCTCTCGTTTTTTGCTATAGAATGTTCAGGCTTTTGACCGACTACTTTGTATAGGGCTATTGTCCAAAGAAATAAATTTATCATTATCTTAATATATTATAATCTCATTGAGTTTGGGAGCAATGAAATTGCTAGAAATTGCTTCAAATATCACTTATGACTAGCTTTTAAAATTTTCCAACTAAAGCCAAAAAAGGAAATTGAAATAGGATTAATTACAATAACACCCCACGAACTATGACTCTGTATCATTAAACTATCTAAACTCTAAAACGAGACATATTAATCTTCTAAACTACCAATTTATATCAATCAACATCTTCTATTAGCAATTCATTAGGAAAATTGATGAAAAATTATTATGTGACTTGCACATATTAAAAAAAAGTATAGTTTTATACCTAAATTGATCCTATTTTATTGTAATAATTAAAAATTGCATGTAAACCTAGGGACAATTGAAGAAAAATTTCAATCATTAGACAATTATTATTAAAAAAATTAATTTATATATAAAGTTATACTTTTGTGAACATGTGAAAGTCATATGACAATTTTTTATTTACTTTCCTAACAGATTGCTTAATATCTTGCTAATAGAGGTGTAAATAAATACAAATTGATAGTTCAAATGGTTAATATATTACATCTTAAAGTTTAAGGGGACTTATTGATACTGAGTCATAGTTTAGTGGGTTTTGTCGTAACTAACCCATTAGAATAATAAAAGATTTGTCAGGCATACGTCGTCGTCTTATAAAGTGGGAATTTAGAGATTTTTTATATAATAAACATAGCTTTAAACAAGTATTATTTTTCAAAGCCAGTCAACTTTGAACTTATTTACCAAACTCAACTTGTTTATGAAGCCGTGAGATCAAAACACGACTTCACGTCAAGTTAAGCTTTTATTTCACTACTTCAAAATATAATGAAACAATAAAATTCACTAGAATCGTGGATTAAACCATGACTTCAGTTGAAGTCATGCCTTGAATGCACAACTTCAGTGAAGTTGTGCATTCGAGGAACGACCTCTATGGAAATGTCTCTGAACTTGGTGTTTACGAAGTCAGCGTTTTCAAGGCACGACCTCAATTGAAGTGTCCCAGAACTTGGTGTTTATCTCTTCCCTTGCATTTTGCACTCCAGAGCTTAGTTCCTTTGTGTCATGCCCGCTCCTAATCAAGTGTCATTAACGCCGTCTTAGGACGAACGTGATTGTACAGGTCACCAACCTGTAAGCGAAACCTCATAACAATCCCTAAGATAACAATCTTATAAGGGATAAATAACACCATTATATAAATAAAGTCATCTCATAATCCTCCAACATACATCATAAAGAGAACTATTAAATCCACTCATCATAATTACAAAATCGAAATATAAACATACTCTAAAACTCTTATCCAATTTACAAAAAATACAAGACAAACAAAACTAACGAGCTCCTAAATCTCTCAAACATGACATCAACAACGATAGCGACAACAGTGGACTGAACATCCCTCGCCATCTCACCTGCAAGACAATCTGTGTAGGTGTGAGTTATATATCAACATGCTCATAAAGATAATCAAACTCATAAAGAATGAATGATAGATAAATACGGACTCAACCACCAATAGATAAATCACCACACAATAATATGTAATCCTCCACTCATCACCATCTTTAATGGTAAATGCCTCGTGTAATGCAATGCCTCTTGTGATGCAATATATGATACACCACAAATGTGATTTAGATAACATTGGCCCAATATATCAATGGGTTGTTATCAAGGATGTCCCACATCAACACCCTTTATGTTAGCCCCACATCGACTCAACCTTAGGTTACTCCCGCATCGACTCAACCTCCTCCACACAATGCAAGACATGCACACAATGTATGTTATATGCAAATATTACACACACACACACCTCTTATGCACACACCTCACTTAAATAAGTACACACCTCAGTGGAATCTCTTTGCTTTACTAATCTACTACTAATCCACATAATTAACATCATTAATCACACTTATAATAATTAATCATCATTAACATAACTAAGCATAGAGATTATTTAAGCTAATTAGTCATGGATTAAGCTAAGTAATTATGCTAAAAAATATAGTAATTCCCCTATAGCATTTTCTCATTAAAACATGTTAATCAAGCTCTTCAATTAGTGAAATTATGCTCAACAACATATGCAATTAAGCTAAAATTGATGCTAAGCAAGTTAGGGTTTTATAATTCTTTCTTTTTTTTATGAATTTCGTCCCGAAATTCACTTACCTAACTAGAATAAATACGGGTACTGATTCTTCATTGTTGTCTCAGTCTCCCATATGGCCTCCTCCACTGAATGACTTATCACAACACTTTCACTAACAGTATCACCTTGTTGCATAGATTTTGTTCTCTATGGTCTAGTATCTGAATAGATTTTTCAACATAACTCAAGTCGTCTTCCAATTCTATCGGTTGCTGAATCAATACATAAGAAAGATTCGGCATATACTTTCTCAACATAGAAACATAGAAGACATCATGCAACTTAGACATGTCTGGAGGCAAATCCAGTTGCTAAGTAGTCATACCAACTCTTTTAACAATAGTATAGGGTCCAATATATCTTGGACTCAACTTCTCTTTCTTTTAAAATCCCAAGATACCCTTCCATGGAGATACTTTCAAAAACACTTGATCACCAACTTCAAACTCTAATTCTCTTCTTCTATTATCTGCATAATTTTTCTACCTACTTTGTGCTATTTTCAAGTGCTCTTAAACAATTTTAATCTTTTCAGTTGTATCTTGAATAATTTCTGGACCCAACAACTATCTTTCTCCCACCTCACTCCAACATACTGGAGTTCTACATCGACGTCCATACAAGGCTTCAAATGGAGCTATCCTAATACTAGATTGATAACTATTGTTATATGCAAACTCCATCAAATCTAGATGATCTTCCCATCTTCTTTTAAAATCAAGCACACAAGCCCTTAACATATCCTCTAAAATTTGAATAGTCCTCTCTGATTGCCCATCAGTTTGAGGATGAAATGTCGTGCTAAACTTCAAAGTCGTACCCATAGCCTGTTGTAAAGTGGGACAAAATCTAGAAGTAAATATTGGATCCATGTCTACAACTATAGATACTGGAGCCCCATAAAATCTAACAATCTCATCAACATATAACTTTGCATACCTGTCAAGAGTATAGGTAGTCTTAACTGATAAGAAATGAGGTGATTTGGTTAACTTGTCAACAATCACCCAAATAGAATCAAATCCACTTTGGGTTCTTAGTAATCCCACCACAAAGTCCATAGTAATATGTTCCCACTTCCATTATGGAATATGAAGAGGTTGTAACAAACTTGCTGGCTTTTGATGTTCTGCTTTCACCTGTTGACAAGTCAAACATTTAACCACAAACTTTACAATTTCTCTCTTCATGCTAGGCCACCAATACACTTCCCAAAGATTACGATACATTTTTGTACTCCTTAGATGCATAGCATACAGAGATTGATGTGCCTCCTCCAAAATCTCATTCTTTAAAGCTTGATTGCTTGGTACACAAAAATGAGTCCCAAACATTATAGTACTATTATCATGAATGGAAAATTATGTTCTTATCCCTTCCTTCGCTTGCTTTCTAATTTTCTCCAATTGTAAATCTTGCAATTATAATTCCCGAATTTGATCAAATAACAATGATCTTACCCGAAACTATGCTAACACTGCATCAATTCTCTTTATTTCAAACTCCACCCCCAAAGAAGTCAACTCTGTAAACAATTTTGCCTAATAACATTGAATTCATGCCAATCTCCCCAAAGATTTTTGACTCAAAGCATCTGCTACTACATTAGCTCTTCCCGGATGATAATAAATGACACACTTATAATCTTTAATTAGTTCCATCCACCTTCGTTGTCTTGCATTTAGATCTCTTTGGGTAAATAAATACTTTAAACTCTGACAATTTGTGAATATCTCACACAACTCACCATATAGATAGTGTCCCTACAATTTCAAGGCAAACAACATTGCTGCTAACTCCAAATCATAAATAAGATAATTCTTCTCGTGAGTCTTCAACTGTCTAGAAGTATAGGCAACAACTCTGCCTCTTTGTATTAACACACAACCAAGACCCTGATGAGAAGCATCACTATAAATCACAAAGTTTCTCTTCCCTGAAGGAATGGTTGGCACTAGAGCTGTAGTCAACTTTATCTTCAATTCTTGAAAAACTATGTTCACAATTATCAGTTCATTCAAATTTTACGTCCTTATGTCATTCTAGTAAATGGTACATCGATAGATGAGAATCCCTAAATGAATCATCTATAATATCCCACTAACCCCAAAAAACTTCTAATTTCTAACACATTCTTCGGTTGCTCCCTATTTATTATTGCTTCAATCTTTTTTGGATCAACACAAATCCCCTCATCAGAAATCACATGCCCTAGAAATACCACCTTATCGAGCCAAAACTCACATTTACTGAATTTGGTATATAACTGTCTATCTCTCAAAATCTATAGTACAAGTCTCAAATGCTCTTTGTACTACTCCTTACTGTGTGATTATACTAGTATTTCATCAATGAATACAATAATAAATAAATCAAAAAAGGCTGAAATACCCGATTCATCAAATCCATGAAGATAGCTGGACCATTAGTCACTCCAAAGGGCATCACTAAGAACTCACAGTGCCCATATTGAGTATGGAACGCAGTCTTTGATATGTCACTATCCTTTACCTTCAGTTGATGATAATCGGATCTCAAATCAATCTTGGAGAATATTTTAGCCCCTTGTAGTTGATCAAACAAGTTATCAATATGTGACAAAAGATATTTATTCTTCATTGTAACTTGATTCAATTGCCGACAATCAATACATAGCCTCGTGGTTCCATTTTTCTTCTTAACAAATAAAACAAGAGCTCCCCACAGTGACACACTTGGTTGAATAAATCCCATACTTGGTTGAATAAACCCCCAATCTAACAAGTCTTGCAATTGAGTTTTTAATTCTTTTAATTCTGATGATGCCATTTTGTAAGGTGTAATGGAGATTGGGGTAGTTTCCAGTAACAACTCAATAAAGAACTCCACTTTCCTGTAAAGCACAATCCCTGGTAACTCATCTGAACATACATCTGCAAATTTCGTACCACTGGAATGTCTAACAATTTGGATTCTGATTTGGTTGTGTCAATCACATGGGCTAAATATCTGTCACACCACTTCTGTAATAATTTTTGAGCTTTTAAAGCTGATATTAAACAGGTTGAAACTACATCCTGTTCACCTTGAAATCTAAACTTTGACTCATTTGGCATTTAAAAAATAACTTTTTTCTTGAAACAGTCAATAGATACATGGTATGATGACAACCAGTCCATACCCAATATCATATCAAAGTCATGAATCACCAAAGGAATCAAATCCACATTCAACTCTCTTTCTTAAATTTTCAACACACAATCTTTATACATTACTTCTAGCAACACTACATCCCCCACAGGTGTAGAAATAAGTAAATGTTGTCCCATGAATGTATATAGTTTATGTAGATACTCATTAAATGCAATGGAAATGAAATAGTGTGTAGATCCAGGATCTAACTCTTAGGAATTTATACTAAAAGACATGCTTTGTGTAATGGCTTTAGTATTTATTAATAAATTAGTTATTTCATTTTGATGAGAATCTGTGTGAGCAATATTTACATTGCGTTATTTATTTAATGATTATGCACGTGTGTCTCTTATTCTATATAGTAGATGATTTGGTGTGTAGAGTACGGCTTAAACACGGAAGATCAGATCATCGGTTCTTATGGAATATAAGCTTATCGTTCACAGTCTTAGATGGAAATAGACACACTATCAATAGGACTGTAGTACAAGGTTTTAATAGGTCTGTCTTGACTAGGGGAATGGTATAGTTCCAACTCCTTGCACTAGTACACTTTGTGAATATTGAATAGGACCGTGTTGAGGTAATTGTTTTTATACTGACTATATAAAATAATTAATACCTCATGATTATTATGAGTGCTTATGCTCTTAATCCTAATAAAATAAATAGATACGTGCATGTAGTGTTTATTGTTTTGACTCGCAGAAAAGTAAAATTCTTTATGGGTCAACAAACTCAGTGAGCTGGATAATAGCATTACATGTATGGTGAATATTAATTATTGATGGAATCCACATCCTGGAATAGGGATTGATGATACCCCTTTGAGAAAGCTTATAAGTTTTGATTATGTCAAACCCTGTAGGTGGATTATGAATCCGACATATCAAATAAGTAGAAGGTCTCAAGGAAATAAATAAGTCTATTAAATTTAATTGTCAGTAATTTAATTTAATAGATGATTATCTGTAATCTTAACGTGGGGAGATAAATAAACATTTAATAATATGGAGCTCAAAATATAATTCCTAGTATAACAGGGAGTACAATTATAATTCAGTAATGGTATAAATTATAATTTATGTAAATAATGATTAATCCTGGTTGGATTAGGAATCCTTATTTGTGTAGGAAGCCCTAATTATATTAATCCTATGGTCCTTGTTGTAGTCTCTATATATACGCGCTCTAAGAGCTGCTAGGGTTACACTTTTGCTCATGATCGAGAGATACAAGTTTTCGTGAGGAAGAGAAACCTTAGCAGCGGCGAGCCCACTCTCTATAGAGCAAGGTGTATACGAGGAATACAACAGAAGTCCGAATGTTGAGTTCGAGCAGTTATTTCGTGCTTGTTGCTGATATTTATTATTCGGGATCAAACGAGAGAGATCTCGAAGGTATGATTCTAATAACGTAGATTAGGCTATGCTAATCAGATCATAATTTTTGGTAGTATGCGTATACACTATATCCAGGTTGTGGGAAATTCCGCAGTCCCCAACACTAACAATAAATAAGCATCCTTATCAGCCACAGATATCATACCTGTCACTACTGTAGGTGTCAACTGAGCATCTCTCTGAGTTATAGCTATTAGTTCTAAGTTTATTCATATGAAATTTTATGTATGGTTTTGATAATAACTTACTTCAATTTATAAATATTTTCTTTATTTAATATATTCAATACTTTTAATCCTTAGTCTAGTTGGTGTAATAAAGTTTTGCAAGATTATGAAGCATTTGAAAGAGTGATCAAGACTTGAAAAGTTATATTTAAATCCTTAATTCAAGAAAGAAAATTAGAGGACATAATTTTCTTCTAAGGTTGAAAATTTGATAAAACTATATCCTATGATATAGCCATAGTAGTTTGCCCATATCTTTTGATCTAACCATTGAATTGATCAGATTCTTATGGGGCTAAAAAGAAGATTTAAATATCTTATTACGGTGTTTTATAAAGTTTTTATAATAATGATATTTTCTAGGACCAAAATGAGCTGGAAGGTAACTTATTGGATTTGAAATTCAAAATATGGCAGCTTGGAGACAATCATGATTATTTGACCATATCTTTTGATCCAGAAGTCCAAATGATTTGATTTTTGAAGTTATGCAAAACTAACATCCATATGTACATTAGATATGTTATATGAATTTTCAAATTTAAATGTTATCTGGGTGAACCACAATGTGAAAGAAGACTTAGCATAGTAGAAATTCAAAGATGGCAGTTGGAAGATAGTCTGAGTATTTTACTCATATCTTTTGACTCTGACCTTCAAATGCTTTGATTCTTAAGGATATGCAAAGATAACGTCCATATATACATTTCATAAATTATAGAGATTTTCAAAATCAAACGTTTGCTATATAAAAAAGTTAATGCAAGTTGACATAGCTATGCATAAATTCAAATATGCTAACTGGGAGACAGCTCGAGTAATTTAATCATAATGTTTGATCTTACCATTAGATTGACTTGATTTCTGAGGTTTTGAGAACTGATCTCCACTACTACAACCTTTTTTTTTTTATAGACATTTTCAAATTCGAACGCTATCAAGGAGCAAATTAAGGTGGAAGTGAAGGCATCGATCAGGAATTCAAAAACTTGTTTGTTAGCTAATGCGTAACTTTATTTCCTCTATGTGAGTCACCAATAAGACCCAACCAAGTTAAAGGTCGATTCCTAAGCCCCTTAAAGCCAACAATCTCCCCCCCAACAATGACCCTGGGACTCGAACTCGTGACCTCACTCTAATACCAAGTTTAGGATCAAGTGCTTATCACTGCACCAAAAATAATTGTTGCTAATCAAGACGCAACTTTATTTTCTTATACCTCAGCAACGCAGAGCCCTACACTAAGTGGCAGGTGGGCATGAGGGTCTGCACCATGTAAGTGCCATAGGTTGACCAGTCATGTACTCCATGTAGGTCCCCCATAAGACTCAACCAAGTCAAAGGTCAATTGCTGGCCCCCATAAAGCTAACAATAGCATATACCTGTGCCTGAGTCTGCGGTTCAGAAGTAGTCCCTTGTCACAATGAGAATGATGATATCACGTCTTTCACAATTTCCACTTGATGGTTCTTTTTGTGACATTCTTACTACATCAATTCAAGATTAGCACATAATATATATGACCCACATACCCTTACCAACTTAAACCAACACAACAATACCCTATAGTCCACTACAACTCTAGACACCAACTCCACAACGTAACCTCGGTTTTAAACCTTGGCCTAAAATAACTCAACAATAGAATATTGTGTTAACTTAGTGCCTCGATTTTAATGATAACCAAACTTTATGTTAGTTTTCTAATGTCTTTATTTAGTGTGAAAAAAAATAAAAAATAAATTAAAGATTTAATAGCTTTTTGTATATCAAAGATTATGATATAACAAGAAAGTTTATGCACAACAAGCTAAGGATGAGAAATGGAAAAGAATGACATCTATTCAAATGTTAATCCAATGAATCGATTTTGAAAAGATTGAAGGCGCGTAAAGAATAAATCATCAAGCTTTTGGAAGATACATTGGAGATTCAAGAAGATGGTCTTGAAGGTATCAAAGGTTGTTAAAGTTTGATCAACACAAAAAAAAAAAATTCTATCCAAAATTGAATTAGAGATCCTTCAAGTAACTACACTTGATTGAAGATCATTTAAGTGCTTCTTGATACCCCAAAGTGAGTACCCCTTGAAGAACTTGAATTATCTAAAGAAAATTGGCTAAGAAAAGTATAAAAGACAATATCTAAGTTTAAGGAGTCGACACATGAAACTAGAAAGTAAGACTTGAAGAATGCACTGCAGGTGTCGACACATGGGTTCAAGGTGTCGATACATAAAGACAGAGGGCAAGACTTAAGGAATATAACCACAGGTGTTGACACATAGAAGGCAATGACCAAAGACAAGCATGATATGTCGACAAATGGTCTTGAGGTGTCGACACAGTGACTCAGCCTCCAAATGTATGCTTGAGATATCCCAAATGTAGGACGGCAGAGTAGTATAACTCGTAAGAACGAGGTCGATCCACAGGGAGCAAATTACACATAACCACAAGCACTAAAACACTTCGCTCAGGTGCTCACACAAACCTTACGACTTGCTTCAAAGAGGGAAACGAAAAATTTGATTGTTTTGGAAGGAAAAATTTGTCTAGACTAATTCAAATTCAAGAGTAATAAATTAGAAAGCAATGTAGATTTTAACTATTAATAAAAAGAGTCCCGAGATCATCCGTTCAGATCAATTGCATCTTTTTGGAATTTCGAAGGAGATATTCTGATAACTCAAACCCTTCAACTACGTCGTGAGTCTCGGGTTCGGTATATTTAGCAATAAAAATAAATATCCTTCCAAACTTCAACTTCTAGAATAATTCTGGTTGTTTTAATCAAGGACGAGTACCATCGACTCGTGCAAAGCATGTACTGAATATAAATTCACATATACACATTACCGAACATAATCAAGCGTCCAGGTTTTTCAAAGTTCTAGAACGAAGAAGATGAAGAGAAGAAAAACTAGAAGATTTAACTTTAAAACCAAAACACACCTCCTTCGTTCATCCAAAACATTCAATTGATCTTCGCTTTTGATCCCAAGATTAAGAAGTTTAGCTACTCATATTCGTAACGTAAAAACAAGTTGCATAAATATAAACTGAAAATATTGATTGCAAACCTGAGAATCTGATTATAGGAATTGTGAATACTATGAAAAACCTTGAAAAGAAACTAGAAGAATTTTGTATCTACAGCTATTACTACCTCCTAAAACTGTAAAAAATCGCGAACCCTAATATATTCCACAATCCTAACTTATATAGGCTTCCAAGTCTCTGCAGGATCGGACAACCGTTTGAACGCCTAAGAAACCGTTCGAATGCTGCGTCGAATGCACTTTGAACGGTAAAACATGCTTTCTGAATCTTTCAAACGCACTTCGAACCTGGTCTTAGCGTGACACCGTTCGACGTAGCGTTCGAACGCTATTGTTCCCCGTTCGAACGCTATTGAGACCAGTTCGAACGCCTTCTCCATTTCAGCGTGAATTTACCCCTTTTTAACTAGGATTCCTAAAAATAAACACAAACCTAAGTTAGTACAAATTAGAATTAAAAATAACATAATTAAATATATTATCAAACTAACAAATATCTAATTAAGGCATATAAATTGCACTTTTAGAGTACAATTACACCCCCTAGCTTTTGCTAGTCCCTAGCAAAATATTAACACTATAAACTTATCTCCACTTTCGTGAGAGTCACGAGTGCATTTAGCATATGCACCAAGCCTTTAAACCCCTAAGTTACCCCTAGTAGACGAGTGGTGTCTCGTGAAGGCTTACAGTGATGAATACGCATAAACATCTATCCACGCAATGTGCAAATAATATTAAAGAACATGAAATATGTATTAACCTCCTTCAAGTCAAGTCTCAACCCACCTAGATAATGAATCATTGCAAGGTAAAGGCATAAAGTATTGAAGAAATAAAATACAGTGAAGTGTACTAGCAATGGCATATGACTCTAATGTCTTAAACTCATACAGTTATGTCCCTTATGCTTTGATTCAAGTCTCATAAGGCATACACTCAACTTTAAACATGAACATACGGGGTCTCTCAAAGGAAAGCTCATTTTCAGAGTAAACATACAAGCCATGCAAGTAGAGCAATTCCGATCAGTAAAAACTGAAAAGTTATAGGTGTATCGACTTAGCATAGCTTCAAGAAAGAATATTCACAGTTTAAGCACAATTAGATAATTGAACTTGATGACTTATACACAATTGAATTAACGATTCATGTAATTTCGGATATTGTAAGGCCATATGGAGAGTGAATGAAAGAAGAGCCATTAAAGAGGATAAAAAGCGGTAATATATTTCAACATATGCATACGCATTACACATGATGATCAATAAACATTCACTTTCAAACTTCCAACCTCTGAATAACTTTCGAACTTTTTTTTTTTCATCTTCCGTCATTTCCTTTTCTTTTCTTTTCTTTACTTTTCAACTCCATACACTTTCAACTTCACAAATATAGAAGCAATGCACCAACTCTAGAATTTAGCATTGATAAATTTTTAAGCTCGTGTATATACGAATATCGAGAAAGAAGTATAGATATGAATGGCTCAATGGAATGAAATGACCTCTACTTTTATAATCCGAAAACCACATCAAATCAAAACTTTAAGAGAATATAAGATGTCAATAATTCCAACTAATACTCAACATGTAAACCCAAATCAAGCATAGTGAAGCTATTCAATGAATGAATATCAATAAAATAATCTTGAGTAGATGTAAATCACTCTCAAAAGGCGATAAATAGGCTCTAAAGCTCACAAGGTATAAAATCTCCACCTTATAAGGACATGCATGCATAAGACAGAAACATAGAAAGATCATATAACCTACTAGTGCACAACAATGTAAACTCTCTCTTATAACGGTTTTATGACAAAAACTTGCAATGCATCACAATTTCTAAGGTGAATCAATTATCAACTCAAACTTAGTCGAATGCACGACTCAAAGTATCCTCGACATCATAAACACATTGACGTGAATATAGATATGGTTTCTCAAGATAATTCCCAACACTTCCAATCGTAACAATAAGCATAAAGAGTATATAGAAAAGTGTGAGAAACACAAACCAAAGTACCGAACCATATGATACATCAAAACTTTACCGAAGAACTCAAGTGTCTGACGAGTAATCAATATATTGCTACACCTGAGACCAATCCATAAAATATGACAAGGTTTGAAACATAATAAACAAGAATAACAAAATATCGGCACATGAACAAAATAACACAAAACATGTATCCACTAATGTGCAAAATGAGTTTTAGATACACCAGATGATAAGAACATGAACAATCACAGTATCTAAATACTACCCCTCGTCATCCTCGTTATCCCAGCTGGCGGTGGATGCATCCGATGATCCAAACGCCGAACTAACACTAGCATCTGATCAGGGGTGGTCTGCTGGGCACGGATCCGACCCTCTAACATCGTCACATGATCCGTATGCTGCTCCTACACAATTGCTCTCTCGACCAAGGTAGCCTCAATCCACTCAAGCACAAGTCCCTGTTGTACAAGGGCCTGACTCTGCTGCTCTAAAATAACTCCCTGAGCTGCCAAAGTCTGAGACTGCTGCTCAAGTCTCTCCAACAGAAGCTGCATGCTTGGAACCTGACCCTGCTGCTCCTCTGGTGGCTCTAGTGGGGGAGGTAAATGTCCCTCTGAACGTCTCACACTCGACGCGTCAATAGCAGACACCTGCTGCACCCGAAGTAATCTTGGGACAATACCAACCCTAGCCTCCTCTATAAAAAACGAGAGCAGACAACCAAAAGGAATGGCCCCCTGTGCTCTAGGAAATGCATACTCGGTGTATAATGTCATAAACATAAATCTCAGTAGGTCGATCGACCTTTGAGTACCTAAAGCCCACAGAAGAGCTGCTCACGCCCGACTCACCTCAGTGTGACGCGTAATCGGCAGAAGCGAATGACAAGAAAATAAGAATAATGGCCGGTAACGCGGTGTAAGCACTTTCACGGGCAGCTGACATCTACCCACCCAATGTGTCCCCTCAACGCATACCTCATCGGATATAACATCAAAATTCGGCGCCCCCTCAGCTGGGTAATTAAACTGTGCTTCAGCAACTCTGGGTAGCTGATATACCTGGGCAAACGTGCTCAGAGTAATCCTAACCACATGCCCCCTGACCCACGACTCAATCACCTCATGCCCCGGAGTGGTACTAGCTCTACGGATGTTCACTATGAACTCGGCGATCAACATAAATACACATGCCCCTGGAAGCGAGCCAATGGAGTCCACTCTCTCCTAACAAACTCCTCCTCCCAGCGGTAAATACCACCCCTAAAAGTATGGAGAGCTAACTCCCGCTCTCTAGGGAACCCTTTCACGCTCCATGTCTCAGTAAAAGCATCTGAGGCGGCCTCGCTAACAAATCTCTCAACATCATATGTTGGGGGAGGTGGTAATGCCGCTCCCTGGCCTTTACCTCTACCTCTACCAGCCCTGGCCAACTCAACCAACCATGACTAAACAGGTAGCTACACAAAAGACTACACTAACAATATAAAACAGTGCACGAGAGAGGCTCAAGAGGAGTACCTAAGGCAGGAATAGATGATATCGTGCGAATGCAGACTCGTGCTCATACCCCGGCAGGGCCCTGCTACTCAAAAACTCCAAAAACACTCAATTTCTCACTAGTTTTATGTTTGAATTGAGTTTAAACTCAACTTCAGACGCCTCTTTTTATAGAAGGTGGGAACCCGTTCGAAAGCCGTTCGAACACAACTTAAGACGCAACCATTCGAACGATCGTCTAACGCTCTTTGAACGGCCCGTTTGAACGCAATCACACCTTTCAAACGGTCAACCTGGAATTCGACTCGACACAACACAAAATCGATAAAAACTAAAGAAAATCTCAAAAAAAATACAGAGAGAAACTACCAAAACGACAATATCCTAACAGTAGCATTTAACACAAAGCGAAAACACTGAGCTTTCACCCCCCCCCCCCCCCCAAAAAAAAACTAAAGATAGGCTAAGTCCTCGAGGCCGTAGAATATGCATCAACAAAGGGAAAAATAACCTTAATATCCATCATAAAAATATCCTTATAAAGTATGTAGATCAAAGGTGATTCGCATCCATAATACGATAGAAAATAAAACAAAAGGCAACTACTGAATTAAACTAAACCAGTTCCGGACACTCTAGAGAACTCAAGAAAACTGTAGAATCAGAACTAAATAGTATCACGAGACTTAAGCGTCTTAATCTCCGCCTTTAACTCCCGAATCTAAGAGCGCAACTCCTCAAGAGAGTGGGCTAATTTGTCGGCTTCTGGTGGCCGCTCAAAGGAAATATCTACCCCGCAAATCGGATAGCCAGAGTACTGAATAGTATTAGCGGACAAAGTAGGAACTAGGGCAGCTTTTAAGGACTCATGGATCAAAAGACCAAAGGGCATAGGATCATAAGATAACCGAGACTCCACAATGGCTTTCAAGATGAGACTCGGAAGGTCAACAACGTACCCTTTACCAATAATGTATAGCCACATACAACAGGAGCGGTGGACAGTCGTGACAGAGCTCTTCTCAGGAATAATAGTGGTGGCAACTATTAAGTCCAACATCTGGTACTTACGTTTCAAAGAGGCCACTGGAATAGTAGACTGTTGCCACAGAACAGAGGTATATTGGAGTTCGAAAAGAAGTTCCTCACTAGTAGGCAGAGAACAAGGGAATGACAGATAATCAGGATGACAAGTGGATGGTATACGTAGAAGACGAGAAACGTCCTCTATGCCAATGGTAATGGTCCGGCCCCGCACTGTGAAGGTCAAGATAAGCTCAGGCTGCGAGGTATGAGTCAAATAAGTATAAAATTCCCGAACCATGTCAACATTAATAGCCCCTTCTCTGCCCAGCATATGAACCCATCCCCTATGAAGGAAATCAACTCGCAAAAGATCATCCGCAAATTTCAACAAGTGAATACGACGCTCAATGAGGACCTCACGACGATTGAAATTGTTCATGAACATGTCTCGCTCACTTAAATTAGCAACTCGCTCAACTTTTGTTCGACTCCGTTTATGACCTCTTTTGGAGAACTTGGTTCCAAGAGATGCCATTATACGTGTGCAAGGAATGAGATGGAAACTGGTGAAGGAAAACCTAAAATAAAACAAAACAACCCAAAATAGTGAAAAACAAGACTCAATAAAAGAAAATTAAAATTAAAATATAATATAATAAAGGGAAATAAAACAAACAAAAGAACTCTAAAAAGATGAAAGCAAAATAGTAGAAACAGTGATAATAATCTATAGAAGATACAAAATTTACAAGTCTCTGTCTGGAGGGAGACTAAAGATCAAGAGGGGGTGGATCCTCAAGATCCACACATTCAACCTTACCCATAAAATTATCAAGGTAGGGCTTCAACTGATGCCCATTAACTTTAAACAAATTTTCATTTTTGGGGTTCTCAATTTCAAATGCACCATAAGATATGACACTGTGCACCACAAAGGGTCCGGACCAACGACTCTGAAGCTTGCCTGGAAACAAATGTAACCGAGAATTATATAGCAGGACTCTTTGACCTACTTCAAAAGATTTTCGCAAAATGTGTTGGTTATATACCGATTTCATTTTCGCCTTAGAGATTTTTGAGTTCTCATAAGCATCATTCCTGATCTCCTCTAGTTCATTGAGTTGCAATTGCCATAGGGGACCTGCCTGATCTAGACTCGTATTAAATTAGCGGATTGCCCAATACGCCTTGTGCTCTATTTCAATCAAAAGGTGGCACGCCTTCCCATACACAAGTCTATACGGGGATGAACCTAGAATGGTCTTATATGTAGTCCTATATGCCCATAATGCATCTACTAATCTCAAGGACCAATCCTTTCGATTAGGGTTGACAGTTTTCTCAGGGACTTGTTTCATCTCTCTATTAGCCGACTCAACTTAGCCTTGTGTTTGGGGGTGATAAGGTGTACCAACGATTACACCCTAAAAGTGTAATCATAAACCCTTAATTTGTACTTTGTTAGACATATATTGTAATTAATTATCTTATTTTAGTTAGATATTTGTTTGAGTATGTTTTGTATGTGTTTTGCAGGTTATATAAGCTAATAAAGGTGAAAAGAAATCAAGAATAATCAAAGCGAGTTTAAGGCGAATAATTTGTTCATGAAAATTCAGACCTGTCTCGGTATTTTGGCCATAACTTTTTACTTCGACATCCAATTGAGCTGCATTTTGCATCATTAGAAAGAAGACTTCAAGATCTACAACTTTGCCTCTAATGTGCATCAGCTGAATCAAGCTCTAGGGTAGTCAAATCAAGCTTCAAAGTTTCTACAGTCGAACAGTGTGAATAGTACCTGTCCGAACGGTTACTGTTCACCGTTCCGAAGTGGCGTTTTTAGGGTTTTTTGTAGGTTTTTTGTGTAGTTAGGGTTAGTTTGGAGCAAGGGGCCGGCGGGAGAAGCTCTCCAAGGTTAGTTTTTTCCATTGTTCTTCATTTTTAGCTTAGATTTAGCTTTGTAATTGTAGTATAGTGTAGAAACTTGTAATTTTCTTCATTGTATTGTATTTTCTTTCACTTTCTTGTACTTTCTTGCATTTTCTCTCATTTTTCTTGTAACCAAACAGTCTTATTATTGTAGTTAATTTTAGATTTAAATCTCTTTATACTTCTCTTTCATTTTTACAAGCTCTTATGACGTATTCAAGTAGCTAGTAATTTAAATTGGGTTTAAATGTGAAAATCACCCAAATAATCCAAGGAATTCAATGGAGGTGTCTCATGAATTAATTGCCATATTTTTCTAGAATTCGAATTTCTAGTAATTAGATGTGAAATTTTAAAAAACTTGAATTATTGACTAAGTTTGGGGATTTTAATCACCCAAATCGATGGTATTAATTTAGGACCCTTGACTAGACAAAAACTCCACAATTTCTCGAAATTCATTCCCAACAATTGATTGAAGATGCCTTAGAAAACCTAGGTTATTGACTATGTTTGGCTAATCAATGCACAAACCAAAAATTTGGTATTGACTAAGTTGAATCGATGGTATTAACCTTTGATTCCCCATCGAACATGTATCTTATTTCAATTGCTTGAGAATAATCGGTTTTCAAAGCTAAATTCTCCGAATCAAACATACTTAAATGTTGTGTTTGATTTGAGTTATAAACCCCATTGAAAACCTTGGATGAAATTGAGCGATTGGATCATTTGAGCCAAATTCCCCTTTAATTGCTTTAATTCTATTTTTATTTTGCTTTACTTTAATTGTCTAGTGTTAATTATTTTTATTTTCATTACAATAAGTTAGTAATTCAAAACCATCATCAAAACCCAAAATATTTTCGGTCCTTTTTATTTTCCTTTTTATTTTAGATCAAATTCCCCTTTTTAATTACAATTCGATCCTAGGTTAGGTTAGTGTGAGTTGAGTGCTAGAGCCTATATTTGGCTAGGTCCCTTGGGAGAGAATGATACCAGATCTTCCGGTTTATACTTCATCGCGACCCCCGTACTCTTGCGGGGTAACTAACTCCATTTTATAGTTTTCAGAGCGAGTCACGTTTTGGCGCCGTTACCGAGGACCAAAGGCACTAGGCAAGCACTACCAAGCTTTGGGTTGAGGAGCAATTGGTGGATTGGATGTCCATCCATCTACCACGACAGAGCAATCTTCGGCTTAAGCCATCGTAACTTCGTTCCATTTTTTTTTTTTACAAATACCATATTAGATTTTCATTCTTTCTTTTTCTCTTTATTTTAGGCCTGTTTTGTTTATTTTGTATATATTTTGTTTTGTTTTAATATTTGATTGGAGGATTGCTAGAGGAGAACTAAGGATTGTTTTTATTGCAAATTGGTGGTATAGAACTTGTGAAGATTGGAGGTTTGGTTGGATTGAACTTGTTAATTGGTGAAATTTTTATGTGGAGATTGGAGGTTTGGATGGAACACTATTGAGCATTGTTGTGTATGATGTGTTGAGGCGCAATACACTACTTTTGTTTGTGCATTGCATCCATATTCCATTGTGCATTTCATTATGTTTGGTGGTAGATTTTCACACCTTTCATCATCCAACATGTCTCTTAGAGAACACCTTAGAGCTAGTGGCCAAAGGGAGCCTCCACGACCACCTCCCACTCTTAGGGGGTGTCACCAATTTAACCTTGGTAGGGAATATGAGAGCACATATTCACATAATTATTTTGAGCCTCACCCTTCCCCAGAGCCCTTTGAGTATTACCATGCACCACCTCCACCCTACCAAAATTCACCTTGTGAATACCCCTAATCCCAATTTTTACCCTGTGAGGAATATCACACTCCTTACATTGGCACACAAGAGGACACCATGGAGGATACTTTAGAGGACACACTTCAACAGGTCATAAAATTTCAAGGAGAAGTGAACTTTAGAATAGATGAGGACCTTAATGAGATAAAGAGTCAATTGACTCTTTTAATGTAAACCTTGGTTGTCCTAGCGAAGGACAAGTTCCTTGTGTCATCTCCAATCATTTCTCCTAACCAAGGGTGTCCAAGTACACCCGCTCATCCCGTCACTAACCTTAGGATTGAGGACATCATTGATCAAACCATCCTTCCCCAAGACTTAGAGTTTAAGGAAGACATTCCTAAAGAAGTGAGGAAATTATTGAAAATGAATCTAGGGATGAAGAACTAGAGAGAGTGGAGTCCGAAATTTGGGGCTCCAACCAAGAAGAGAGGGGTAGAGATGAGTCTACCCTTAATGATGACTTTGGTTTATTTGATGTTGGAAATGTGCATGACAATGGGGATGTTGATGGTTTAGAGGACATTCTTACCATGTCTAGGGATCATATGATCCCTATTTTTACACCTCTAGCACTTAGTCCTATTTTACCGGAGCCTTAGAACCCCATGTCCCAACACTTGAACCAAACATCATTCCCATGGCCGACCATTTAAAAGAGGGGAGGGTCAAGCAATTCATGGCATGAGCATCATTGACATATTTGTGCATGATCATTCTTTATTTTTTTTACATATCATGACTCTTATTTCCCTTATGTGCTTCAAGGTTATATTATAGAGTTCATCAAACAAGTGGCCATTGTCTATTTTTATTTTTGTTTGAACTCATTAAAAATCTCTAAGTTGGGGGTGTGGGATGATGGCAAATTTCCCCTTTGTAGCATTAGGTAATTCTCTCTCAAAATTGGGTAGGAATAGGAGTAGTTGTTTTGTTTATTTATTTTCTTAGTTTATTTTTTTCTCTCATTTGTTTAGGGATAGGAGTATTCTTTGTCTTTGTTTTCTTAGTTTATTTTCTTATTTTAAGTTGGGGGTGCTTTAAGCAAAACAAAGGGGTTGTCCAGTTTCTAAAAATAAAGTGCAGACCCTGATTTTTTAGCTGACTTTACAGTGAAATTTGTATCTACTGGAAGTGAATTAGCATGCAAATCTTATATGGATGGAACGGTCTATGAATCTACTTTCCAACAAAAAAAACAGTGCATGATTTGCTTTCCTGTAGAGAGAGATATGGTTGTTTTAGTGAAGAGTGTCAAAGCTATCTACACACACCCGAAAATTCAGCAATTCCCTTGATTTTTTGCAACATTCCTCCTTTGATTTTTTGTTGTTCTTGGGGTGCATTAGGCACCCGATTTTCTCTTCTCCCACCATTTAATTGCATTCCATGCTTTGTTCTTATGCATTGAGGACAATGCATCATTTTAAGCTGGGGGTGGAGTAGAGGCTTTGCCTCTATTTTTTTTGTTTTTTTTCCTTTGTTTAGCACCCTATATAAAAATATAAAAAAAATATTTTTACTCGTGAAAGTGCTTTTTGAGATTAGAAGAAAGTAATTTTTACATGCTTCTTCACTCAAGATGATGTTGATTCACCCCTTATACCCAACATGTTGTGGGGATTGCTTAATTCATGCATTTGTAGAGGAGATTACATCATTGTGCACAATCATACTTTACAATATAGTTTGTTACTAGTTTTTGCTTTTCCATCCTTGCATTAGTGAAGATTATTACCTTGTGAGTTTTAGAACAATTATCGTCTTTTGGAACGTTTACATTTATTCAAGGATAGTTTCTTCATCCTCATTTTATTCAATAGCTTCATTATGCTTGTATTTGGTTCATGAGTTGAGTTTTGATCTTAAATATTGACACTTGTACTCTATGAAATGCTTCGGTTGTACAATTTTGGATATGATTCTATGCCATCTTTCTTCTTTATAGCCATAAGTTTCCCATTACCAAACCGTGCATTTCCTTTAACCCTTGTTGATCTACTTTTATTAGAAAGTGCAAAGCGATTTCATCTCTTGTATTGCAAAGGGACGCCTAAGTGAGAAAAAAGTGTTTTTGCATTGCTAAAAAAAAAAAAAAAAACAAAAGAGAGAGAATAGATTGATTTGGGGAATTCAATGCAAACAAGCATATTGTAATATGAAAAGTAGTTGTTGAATTTAATGAGGGATGATAAAAGGATGGAAACAAAAGGAGAAGTAAAAAAAAAAAAGAAGAAGAAGAAAGAAGAAGTAAGAAAAGAAAAAAAAAAGAGAGAGAATAAGAGGAAGAAAAGAGTCAAAGAGGAGTTCAAAAGTTGAAAATATTTCAAGAGAAGAGTGAGAAGTGAATTTTGTGTATTAAAAGTTGAAAAGGGAGAGTTGTAGTTATTTTGCATTCATCATGTTTAATTGCGAGTGTATGTCCGGTGAGGATTGAATCAAAACTTTAAAGGGGTGGATTTGCATAAGTGAGTTCATTTATGTTGTTTAGCATGATTCTTCACCCACACACATGAACCTCTCTTTTGTATGACTTGTTGCATATTAATGCAAGTGTGGAGTTTGGAGTGGCATCAATGTTAACTTGAGTAGGATTATGCATCCATTCCTTATTTTTATCTTAATTGGCAATTCATAGAAGGATGTTTGTGGGTATCATCACTGAAAACCCTCACGAGACACCATTCGTCCACTAGGGGTAACTTAGGGGTTTAAAGGCTTAGTGCATAAGCTAAATGCACCCGTGACTTCTACGAAAATGAAGATTGACCTTTATGTTTTTTTTTATAGTTTTTGCTAGGGACTAGTAAAATGTAAGTTGGGGGTTGTGATTACAAAAAGTGTAATCATAAGCCCTTAATTTATACTTTGTTAGACTTATATTGTAATTAATTATCTTATTTTAGTTAGATATTTGTTTGAGTATGTTTTTTATGTGTTTTGTAGGTTATATAAGCTAATAAAGGTGAAAAGAAATCAAGAATAATCAAAGCGAGTTCAAGGCGAATAATTTGTTCATGAAAATTCAGACTTGTCTCGGTATTTTGGCTATAACTTTTTACTCCGACATCCAATTGAGCTGATTTTTGCATCATTAGAAAGAAGACTTCAAGCTCTACAACTTTGCCTCTAATGTGCATCAGCTGAATCAAGCTCTAGGATAGTCAAATCAAACTTCAAATTTTCTATAGTCGAACAGTGTGAACAGTACCCGTACGGACGGTTACTGTTCACTGTCCAAACGCACTTCAAACGGCCGTTAGACGCACCGTTCAGACGGTATTCAGACGGTTACTGTTCATCCAGAATGAATTTTTTGCGTCCAAAGCGGCTTTTTTGGGGGGTTTTTGTAGGTTTTTTTGTGTAATTAGGGTTAGTTTGGAGCAAGGGGGCGGTGGGAGAAAACCTAGGTTATTGACTATGTTTGGCTAATCAATGCACAAACCAAAAATTTGGTATTGACTAAGTTGAATCGATGGTATTAACCTTTGATTCCCCATCGAACATGTATCTTATTTCAATTGCTTGAAAATAATAGGTTTTCAAAGCTAAATTCTCCGAATCAAACACACTTAAATGTTGTGTTTGATTTGAGTTATAAACCCCATTGGAAACCTTGGATGAAATTGAGTGATTGGATCATTTGAGCCAAATTCCCCTTTAATTGCTTTAATTCTATCTTTATTTTGCTTTACTTTAATTATCTAGTGTTAATTGTTTTTATTTTTATTGCAATATGTTAGTAATTCAAAAACATCATCAAAACCCAAAATATTTTCGGTCCTTTTTATTTTCCTTTTTAGTTTAGATCCAATTCCCCTCTTTAATTGCAATTCGATCATAAGTTAGGTTAGTGTGAGTTGAGTGCTAGAGCCTATATTTGGCTAGGTCCCTTGGGAGAGAACGATACTGAATCTTCCGATTTATACTTCATCGCGACCCCCGTACTCTTGCGGGGTAACTAAGTCCATTTTGTAGTTTTCGGAGTGAGTCAACCAACCTTATGAATCACCCCGTACTTCCGTATTAAAAGACCTACAGGCCAGTTACAGAAGTGGGAGCCACCATCACTGATGAGTGCTCGGGGTATACCAAATCTAGAGAAAATATACTCCTTTAAGAACTTGACCACAACAACATGGTCATTGGTACGTGATGAGAGGGCTTCTACCCATTTGGATACATAGTCTATGGCCACCAGGATGTAAAGATAGCCATACGAACTAGGAAACAGACCCATAAAATCAATACCCCAGCAATCAAAGACTTCTAGAATAATAATAGAAGTGAGGGGCATCATGTGCCTTCGAGATAGACTTCTTAACCGTTGGCATCTATCTCAAGACGCGCAAAAGGTGTGGACATCATGGAACAACGTGGGCCAATAGAAACCGCATTGCAAAACCTTTGCAACAGTTTTATGAGATGAAAAATATCCACCACACGCCTGTGAATGACAGAATTCAATTATGCTTCGTACCTCGGTGTCAGGAACACACCTACGAACAATTTGATCAGGACAGTATTTGAACAAGTAAGGATCTTCCCAAGAGAAATACCTCACATTCCTAAAGAACTTCCTCTTATCGATGCTAGACCAATGTGATGGTATCCTACCCATGGCTAAGTAATTTGCAATATCAGCGTACCACGGGGTCATTGTGCTTGTATGTGCAGTGATTTGAAAAAGCTGCTCATCCGGAAAGTGTTCATTAATTGGAAGAGGGTTTTGGGCTTCCCCATTAGTAGGGAGCCTTGACAAATAATCAGCCACTCATTTTCCACCCCTTTCTTATCCCTAATCTCAATAAGGAACTCTTGCAGTAGGAGAATCCACCAGATGAGTCGGGGTTTTGCATCGGGTTTACTTAGGAGGTACTTAAGTGCTGAGTGATCGGTGTAGATGATAACCAATGATCCAATTAAGTACGACCTAAACTTGGCCAGTGCAAAAACCACGGCAAGGAGTTCTTTTTCTGTAGTGGTGTAATTCAATTGAGCCTCATTAAGTGTTTTTCTTGCATAACATATCACGTAAGGTTTCTTATCGACCCTTTGCCCTAACACTGCCCCCATCGCTTGGTTGCTCGCATCACACATTAGCTCGAAAGGTAAAGACCAATCGCGCGCCCTGATAATCGGTGCAATGGTGAGAAGTCTTTTCAATTTATCAAAGGCTTCTTGGCATTGAGATGTCCATTCAAATGGCACATCTTATGAAAGAAGATGGCATAAAGGTCTCGAAATTGCACTAAATCCTTCAATAAAACACCAATAGAATTCGGCGTGCCCAAGAAAAGACCTAACATGTTTGATATTCGTGGGAGTGGGAAGACGTTGTATTAACTCTACTTTGGCTTGGTCTACCTCTATCCCCTTGTTAGACACTATGTGTCCAAGAACTATGCCTTGTGCCACCATAAAGTGACACTTTTTGCCGTTGAGCACTAAACTGCTCTCTTCACATCTTTCTAACACTCTTTCTAGGTGTTCTAGACAGGCCTCAAACGTGTCCCCACAAACCGAGAAGTCATTTATGAACACTTTAAGGAACTTCTCCACCATGTCACTAAAGATAGACATCATGCACCTTTGAAAAGTGGCCGGTGCATTGCATAGGCCAAAGGGCATTCTTTTGTATGCATAAGTGCCAAAAGGACACGTGAAAGTAGTCTTATCTTGGTCCTTTAATGCGACCTCTATTTGGTTATAACTGGAATAGCCATCTAAGAAACAGTAAAATGCTCGACTTGCTACCCATTCTAGGACTTGGTCCAAGAACAAAAGTGGGAAATGGTATTTCCTAGTGGCAGCATTGAGTTTGCAGTAGTCTATACACATTCTCCAACCTATTTGGCTTATAGTAGGAACTAGTTCATTGCGCTCATTCTTCACTACCGTGACTCCCGACTTTTTAGGGACAACTTGGGTTGGACTAACCCATTTAGAATCAGAGATGGGGAATATGATACCCGCATCGAGAAGCTTCAGCACTTCTCCCCTCACTACCTCTTTCATATTTGGGTTCAAGCGTCTTTGCAGTTGACGCATCGACTTAGCTTCCTCCTCCAAATAAATACGATGAGTACATATGAGAGGACTAATCCCGTGAAGATCCGCTATAGTCCAACCTAACACCTTCTTATGACGTTAAGCACTCTTAACAATAATTCCTTTTGGCTTTCAGACAGGCTAGAAGAAACAACAACTGGATATGATTCACCCTCACCTAAAAATGCATATTTTAAAGTAAATGGTAGGGGTTTCCTCTCTGGAATAAGTGGATTGTATTCAGATGGAGTTGGTTTCATGGCACTTGGGGTAAGGGGTTCAAACACTGGGGTCTAATGATTCACTTGCATGTAAGGTTCACTCCCTTCCCTTACCTTCTATTGGTTCCTAAAACTCATACACTCGGACTCCAAGTGGTCACTAGGCTCATCCCAAGTTAAAGCCCTCTCAATTGGGTCTTCTATAAACTCTAGGTCTACATGCTCTTGGACGATAGACTCGATAAAGTCTACCTCCGCAGTTTGATCTATTTCCTATAATTGCTTACCCATTGTGAAAATATTGGTCTCTAAGGTTATATTCTCAAATGAAAGCTTGAGCAACCCATGCCTACATTGGATAATGGCATTGGCAGTTGCTAGGAAAGATCGTCCTAAAATAACTGGGATATGACGCTTAGACCACTTGGCCTCTACTGGTTGGGTATCTAAAATAATAAAATCCACCGAATAGTAGACTGTATCAACCTGTATGAGCACATCCTCAATAATACCTCTAAGGACTTTCATGAATAGATCAGCTAACTCTAATGTCACTCATGTCAGTTTAAGCTCTCCTAGACCTAGTTCTTTATACACAGAATATGGAAGAAGGTTCACACTCGAACCTAGGTTAAGAAGTGCGCGATCAATCCTAGAGCCTCCTATTATACACGAAATAGTAAGATAACCAGGGCCCTTATATTTCGGCACCGACTTACATTAGAGAATTGCATTCTGACTTTCATTCATCATTGTTGTTTCCTTAACATGCAATTTCCTTTTTACAGTGCACAAGTCCTTCAAGAACTTGGCATAGGACGCTATTTGCTTAATGGCATCTAACATAGGGATATTAATTCGAATTTGTTTGAAGACATCATAAATTTTAGCATTCAAGTTCGCTTTACTCGCTTTGGTCAACCTATGTGGGAATGGTGCATGTTTTGAATCTTTCATGCTCACATCCTTAGACGTTTGGGGGGACAGCTCAGAATGACTCCCATTCTCTTTCGATTCGCTCATGTTCTTTTCATTCTCACTCTCCTTTCTCTTTTCCTCATGCCCTAACCCGGCAGACACATCCTTTTTTCCTTGATCATTGTTGTTGGGAGGGTTAGTTTGTTCTAGTTGCTTTCCGCTCCTTAAGGTGATGGCCTGAACCTGTTCATGTGTCGTTTCAATGTAGTTTGCAGGTTTTGGGTTTGGTTGAGGTTGGGCCGGAAATCACTTTTACGTTTGTTGAGTCATCAACATCTTGTGGATGTCTTTGACTATCGTATTGGTCTGCCCTTGCGATTATTCCAGATTCGTAACCCTGTTTGTGAGTGATAGAAGATCATTGGTCACGCGATTATCTTCATTAGTCCTCCTATAGGGAGGGTGGTATTGTGCCGGTTGAGGTGTATATGTTTGTGGTACCGACGATGTGGGGTACGTGACTGATTGTCCTTGAAACGGTTGCAGTGGTGCTTGGAATGGTGGTGGAGGTTGTTGGAAGGGTTGAGGATTTGAAGGACCCTCTTGTTTTCACCCAAAGTTGGGGTGATTCCTCCACCCGGGGTTATATGTGTTGGAGTAAGAATTGTTCCCGCTCCTTTGATTTTGATATTCCCCTTGGAATTAGCCATCTACATTTACTTAGCCATGAAGTGCTTCCCGTACCCCTGGTATTATAGGATATGATGTAGTATCGTGGTCCTGTGTATCACAAACTAAACATGATGAAGGTGTATCAACCGGTACTGTCGTGGTGGCCTTAGAAGTTTCTAAAGCCTCCAATTTACGAGTGAGTGCCGTGACCCTAGCTTGTAGATCTTCTACCTCCCCCAATTGGTACTTTACTCCAACATGTGACGTGTTGGTGGGCTTATGTGTGAGATTTTGTGCTCCAATGTTGGACCCATCCCTTACCATGTTAGCATTAGCCCAATCCCTACTCAAATTGGCCAAATAATCGAAGTAATTAGATGCCTCTGTGGGGTTTTTGTCTGGATAAGTTCCCGCGCACATAGATTCGACGAACATCTTCAATTGAGAGGTCAATGAAGAGTAAAATGTGTTTATGATGTGCCATTCAGGGAAACCATGATGT
Organism: Euryodendron excelsum; assembly: GCA_033060915.1. Classification (NCBI taxonomy): domain Eukaryota; kingdom Viridiplantae; phylum Streptophyta; class Magnoliopsida; order Ericales; family Pentaphylacaceae; genus Euryodendron; species Euryodendron excelsum. The sequence continues at coordinate 51,218,441 of CM065380.1, read as the reverse complement.
GGGCATGTGAAAAGTAGGTCGTTGAACCTCTCCCAACATTGGAAGAAGGTCTCACCACTATTCGGTACAAATTGGGAGATGGCACGACGTAGTGCCTCGGTGCGATCTTCAGGGAAGAACTTTTTCAAGAACTTCCCTTGCAATGTATGCCACGTATGTATGGACATCGGCCTCAATGAATTAAACCACATCTTAGCCTTGTCCTTTAGAGTGAAAGGGAAAAGTTTCAACAGTAAAACCTCCCTAGGACATGAATTATCTTGGAACAGTGAGCATGCATCTTCGAAATCTTTAATGTGTGTATGGTTGTTCTGAATCATAACCATGAAATTGAGGTAAGACAGGTAGCATTCCTGGTTTCATGTTCAGCGTGGTTTGGTGTGCATGAAGTACGATGTCGGAGGTGAGAGTTTGCCTTTAGGGATTCATATAATCCCTCATGGTACGGTTCTGGGGGGGGTTGTCTCCTTGGTTACTTCCTCTTTCGAGGTTGTCATTATTGTCGTCGTTAAGGTTTGCCATTGGAATGGGCCCTAGGTCAACAATCAAGGGAAAACTGGGAAGGTCTACTGGACTACGACGAGTGGGTGATGGAGTCAAGTAACCTGATGGAAGATTACGTAATGGGTCGACTCGAACTAGACGGCGTGTGTAATCTCTAAAATATGAGGACATACATATGTAATGCACACAAAAGCACGTACAATCCAACCGAACCTCCAATCTCCTCAAGAATATCAACTCCGTTGCCCACAAAACAAGTAATTTATCCCAACCGAACCTCCAATCTCCGCATGCAAAGCAATACCACCAATAAGCACTTAGCACAGCGCCTAATCTCCTCTAAATCCGTCTCCTATCTAAATGAATGCCTAGACCCCTAAAAAGAAAAGAAAAACAAATAAATCCTAAAACTAACACAAAAAGGTGGAACAAAGTTACCGATATGGCCTTAGCCGTCGCTTTCCTTGCTATGATAGATGGATGGCGAAGCAGTCCGTTGGATTTCGCGTGGACTGAGGTTCGTGTTCTAGCACGCCTCTTGCGGTCCCTTATGCGAAAATATGCTCCTCGGCAACAGTGCCAAAAACTTGACTCAGCCTCCGAATGTATGCTCGAAATATCCCAAGTGTAGGACGGCAGAGTAGTATAACTCGTAAGAACGAGGACGATCCACAGGGAGCAAATTACACAGAACCACAAGCACTAAAACTCTTCGCTTAGGTGCTCACACAAACCTTACGACTTCCTTCAAAAAGGGGAACGAAAAGTTTGATTGTTTTGGAGGGGAATATTTGTCTAGACTAATTCAAATTCAAGAGTAATAAATTGGAAAGCAATGTGGATTTTAACTATTAATAAAAAGAGTCCCGAGATCATCCGCTCAGATCAATTGCATCTTTTTGAAATTTCGAAAGAGATATTCTGATAACTCAAACCCTTCGACTACGTCGCGAGTCTCGGGTTCAGAATATTTAGCGATAAAAACAAATATCCTTCAAAACTTCAACTCCTAGAATAATTCTGGTTGTTTTAATCAAGTATGAGTACTATCGACTCGTGCGAAGCATGTACTGAATATAAATTCACATATACACATTACCGAACATAATCAAGCGTCCAGGTTTTTAAAAGTTCTAGAACGAAGAAGATGAAGAGAAGAAAAACTAGAAGATTTAACTTTAAAACCAAAACATACCTCCTTTATTCATCCAAAACATTTAATTGATCTTCGCTTTTGATCCCGCGAATAAGAAGTTTAGCTACTCATATTTGTAACGTAAAAACAAGTTGCATAAATATAAACTGAAAATATTGATTGCAAACCTGAGAATCTGATTACAGGAATTATGAATACTATGAAAAATCTTGAAAATAAACTAGAAGAATTCTGTATCTACAGCTGCTACTACTTCCTAAAACTGTAAAAAATTGCAAACCGTAATATATTCCACAATCCTAACTTATATAGGCTTCCAAGTCTCTGCAGGATCGGACAACCGTTCGAACGCCACGGAAGCCATTCAAACGCTGCGTCGAACGCACTTCGAACGGGAAAACATACTCTCTGAATCTTTTGAATACACTTCGAACCTGGTCTTAGCGTGACACCATTCAACGTAGCGTTCGAACGCTATTGTTACCCGTTTGAACATTATTGAGACCAGTTCGAAAGCCTTCTCCATTTCAACGCGAATTTACCATTTTTTAGATAGGATTCTTGAAAATAAATATAAACCTAAGTTAGTAAGAATTAGGATTAAAAATAAAATAATTAAACATATTACCAAACTAACAAATAGCTAATTAAGGCATATAAATTGCACTTTTAGAGTACAATCACACATGCAAGCCAGTGACCAAATAACAGCATAATGTGTCGACACATGGAGTATAGGTGTTGACACTTGGGTCTAACGACTATCTTTTTAAACGTTATATTGGTCTGATCTCGCATTAAATGAAGCCTAACCACCTCTAACGACTCAAATTGATGAAGGGGTTTATATAGGAGAGTCCAAACACATTTTTTGACAAGAGATACAATATTCTTCCAACATTTGATAATCTTGGGTTGAACATTCCTTACACATCAGAATATTCCCTTTGTCTTCAACAGTTGGCATTTAATGAGCTATTCAATTTTCATCTACTCTTCATAGAGAGTGTGTACTTCAATTGTATATTTCCTATACACTTGTGAATTAGAGTTTGAGTATTCTCTAGTTTAAAAAAAAACATTTGTGTAAGTTTGAGAAATTTTGGACAAAATTATTAAAACGTTAAAGATTGGGTGTAAGTTTCAAAGAGAGTGAGCTAGGTATTTCAACTAGCATCCATCTTGTAATTGGATATTGCATAGTGGAAGAAGACTTCAAGGGGATCTTGAGGTGAGGACGTAGACCACAAGTTGTAGTTGAACCTCGTTAATCTTGGTGTCACATTTTGTGCTTTACTTTTATTTCTTGCTTGATTATATTGCATTGCATAAACCTTGAATTATTGTTACATTGCTTAGATTAATTTTAATTAGTCTTAACTGCAATTAGTTTTGAAAAACCCAATTCACCTCCCTCTTGGGTTGCCTTTCAGGCCAACAATTAGTATTAGAGCTTGTATTCCTTTATTTGGCTTCACATCCTAAAAATTGATCCATGACAACCAATTTTGGAAGCTCTCTAGGTGAGGGTCAATCCACAAATAGACCTCCTATGTTTAATAGCACTAATTACAATTATTGTAAAAATAAAATGAGAATATATATACAATCTTTTGATTATGAGTTGTGGAGAATTATTGTAAATGGTCCCAAAACTCCTACAAAGAATGTTGAAAAGGTTGAAATTCCTAAACCCGAATCTGAATGGGATGGAGATGATTTGAAGCTTTTGTAATCTAATGCTAAAGCCATGAATATTTTATATTGTGCTCTTAATCCTAATGAATTCAATCGCATTTCTACTTGTGAATCAACTAATGAAATATGGGATAGAATTAAGGTAACTCATGAGGGTACCAATCAAGTCAAGGAGTCCAAAATCAATATTTTGGTGTTTAACTATAAATTGTTTAGGATGAATTCTGATTAGTCTATTACCGATATGTTTACAAGATTCACTGACATTGTTAATGGCTTAAAGTCTCTTGGAAAAGTTTATCCTAACAGTGAACAGGTTAGGAAGATTCTATGATTATTGCTAAAGACTTGGGAAGCCAAGGTCACTGCCATTCAAGAAGCTAAGGACCTTAATACCTTGCCTCTCGAAGAACTTTTGGACTCTCTCATGATATATGAGCTCACTCAAAGACAACATGCCCGAGAAGATGAAGATAAGAAAAAGAAATCAGTGGCATTTAAGTCCACCACTCAAAAAGATGAATCAGCAAGTGATGAGGATGATGAAGACATTGCTCTTATCACAAGAAAGTTCAAAAAGTTTATGAAGAGGAAATAGAAAAGTGGAAAGAAACAAATTAAAGGAGATTTTAGCAAATAATCAACTATAATATGCTTTGAATGCAAGAAGTCAGGCAACATAAGAGCTAACTGCCCCATGCTCAAAAAGAAAGGAAGGAAAGACAGAGGAAGAAAGGCAATGACTGCTATCACTTGGATTGATGATGAGGAATCTGCCCCCGAAGAGAAAACTGAACCTTAAGAAGTGACTAATATATGTCTCATGGCTCATGAAGAAGAAAGTGAGGTATCATTTCATAATCCTTCTCAATTTATATTTAATGAACTACGAGATGCATTTGATGATCTAATTGTTGAATTCAAAAAAATAGGAATAAAAAATAATTTTCTAAAAAAGATGGTCTCTACACTAATCGAAGAGAATGAGGATTTACAAAAGCAAAATAGAGAATTAAAAAATGAAATTTGTGTTTTGAAAGAAGAAGTTAAGAAAAGTTCTATTTCAAATAATTTCACTCTTTCAAAAGAAAAGTTTAAAGAAAATCGCGTTTTGAGAGAAAAAGTTAAACACTTAGAAACATCTCTTTTTTGATGTGTAAATTGAAAAGAAAAATTAGATGTTATTCTTGGAAAACAAAAATGCTCTTTGGATAAAGTTGGACTTGGATTTAATCTCTTTAAAAGGAGAAAGGTTTCAAAAACAAGATTTATTTCCACTACAGGAAAAACACAGGTTTTATATTTTAATTGTCAAAAAGAAGGACACATTGCTATTAGATGATATGCCATACAAAGATCAAATGCTTCTAACAATGCATGGGTTCCAAGAAGGCTATTGAGAATTGACTCATAAGAACCCAAGATGGTTTGGGTACCTAAGGTCAAGTGAACTATTTTGTAGGTATGTCTTCAAGTTAAATCTAAGAAAAACCGTTGGTGCTTGGATAGTGGATACTCAAGATACATGACAGGATATGAAGCTCAATTCACTTCTCTCTCGCCAAAGGATGGAGGATTTGTCACATTTGGAGACAATAGCAAAGGGAAGATCATTGGTATAGGTAGTATTGGTAAGAATTCTTCTACTTCTATTGAGAATGTTTTACTTGTTAAATAACTCAAACACAATCTTTTGAGTATAAGTCAATTATGTGACAAAGGATACAAGGTTGTATTTGAATCCTTAAAATGTGATGTAGTTGATATCAATAGTAACAAGACAATTCTCACTGGGCATAGGCAGGGCAATATATATATCTTTGATCTAAATGACTTATCTTTTTTCAAAGTTGTGTGCCTTGCTGCTATGAATAGTGATTAAAGTTGGTTATGGCATAGAAGACTTGGTCATATTAGCATAAGTATACTTTCGAAGATTTCTAAACATGATTTGGTCAAAGATCTTCCTAAAATCAAATTTGACAAAGATAGAGTTTGTGATGCTTGTCAAATGGGAAAACAAACTCGTATCTCTTTTAAATCTGTAAATATACTGACTACTTCTAGGCCATTACAACTATTGCATATATACTTATTTGGACCAACTAGGACTTTAAGTCTTGGTGGGAAACAATATGCAGTTGTTATTATTGATGACTACTCTAGACTTACATAGACATTTTTCTTGGCTCACAAGGATAAAACAATTGTTTTCTTTAAAAAGTTTTGCAAAACGGTTCAAAATGAGAAATGTTTTACAATAATTTCTATAAGGACTGACCATAGTAGAGAATTTGATTGCAAACCTTTTAAAATATTTTGTGATGAAAATAGTTTTGATCACAACTTTTCAGCTCCTAAAACATCTCAACAAAATGGGGTTGTTGAGAGAAAAAATAAAAGTTTGGAAGAAATGGGAAGACCCATGCTTTGTGAAAATGGATTGCCAAAGCATTTTTGGGCTGAGACTGTCAATACGGCCTGTTATGTTTTAAACAGAATTTTGTTTAGAAAGTTTTTAAATAAAACCTCATATAAGCATTGGAAAAAAAATAAACCAAATGTTTCATACGTTAAAGCCTTTAGGTGCAAATGCTTTGTGTTGAATAATAACAAAGACTACCTCAATAAATTCGATGCAAAATCTGATTGAGGGTGTATTTCTTGGGTACTCAACACATAGTAAGGCATATAGAGTCTATAATAAAAGGACTCTAGTGGTTGAAAAATCAGTCCATGTCACTTTTGATGAATATAACTCTCTATCTAAAAATGTTGTGGGTGATGACATAGATGAAATGTAGCAAGACTTAGACAAGTTAAACATCAATCCAAGCTCAAATAAAGACTCACAAAGGGAGAAAGAAGTGCAAAAAGCCTCATCAAGCCAACAAGATGTCAATGAAAGTCTACCTAATGAGTGAAAATTTGTGCATAATCATTCAACTGAGCAAATCTTAGATGATCCTTCAGAAGGGGTAAGAACTAGGTCCTCTTTTAGAAATATATATAATCATCTTGCATTTTTATTTCAAATAGAACCAAAATGGTTTCATGATGCTGAAAATGATGAGTTTTGGATAAATGCTATGCAAGAGGAATTGAACCAATTTGAAAGAATAAAGTATGACACCTTGTTTCTACGACTAATGATCATCCTGTTATTGGAACCAAATGGGTCTCTAGAAACAAAATGGATGAATATGGAATTGTTGTGAGGAACAAGGCAAGACTTGTTACTCATAGATATAGCCAAAAGGGAGGCATTGACTTTGATGAAAATTATGTTTCAGTAGCTAGATTAGAAGCTATTAGAATGTTGCTTGCATTTTCATGTCTTAAGAACTTTAAACTTTATCAAATGGATGTCAAAAATGCATTTTTAAATAGTTTTATCATTGAAAAAGTATATGTTAAGCAACCTCTTGAATTTGAAAATACAAAGTTTCCTAATCATGTTTTCAAATTATCGAAGGCTTTATATGATTTGAAGCAAGCCCCAAGGGCTTGGTAAGAAAGATTGAGCAAATTTTTTATTAAAAATGGTTGCTCAAGAGGAAAGATTAGCACTACTCTTTTTATTAACATTAGAAACAATTACATGTTTTTGGTACAAATATATGTAGATAAATTATATTTGGTGCTACTAATGAATTCTTTTGTAAGGAATTTGCCAAGTATATGTAGGGAGAATTTGAAATGATTTGATGGGAGAACTTAATTACTTTTTCAGTCTTCAAATCAAGTAATCAAAGGAAGGTATTTTTATCAACCAAGCCAAATATATCAAGGGTTTAGTCAAAAAGTTTGGCATGGAAGATGCAAAGTCTATAAGTACTCCAATGAGCACTTTAATAAAATTGAACAGTGATGTGAAAGGTAAATCTGTAGATACTAAACTTTATAGAAACATGATAAGTTAGTTATTATACTTAACTGCTAGTAGGCCTGATACTGTGTTTAGTGTTTGTCTGTGTCCAAGATTTCAATCTAATCTTAAAGAGTCTCATGTGATTGCTGTGAAGAGGATTTTTAGATATCTTAAGCACACACCTAACATTAGATTATGGTATTGTCGCGCTCCAATTTTTTGGGTCTAAGGTCCTTTCGGCTCGGAGACAAAAGCACGAAACTCTGTCATTAGAACTCATCCTCTTAGAAGGACAAGTGCGACTCGGTTTGATCTTAAAATTGGTTTGAGTAAGGGCTTTTTAGAAAAATAGGAGTCGCCACCTAACTTGATTAAGGTAAGTTAGGTCACCTAAAATTAAGTATTAATCCAAAGATTAAACTTAGGGATTTTGGAAAAGATTTTGAAAATTCTCTCAAGGGAGGGTATTTAAGAAAATAGGTTGTTTGGCAACCTTTGGAAAGATTTAAGCCCTTTTTGAAAATAACTCTATTTTGGTCTTTTAAAAACAGAAATCTATGGTGCAGGGGTTGGTTACGTGTAAGGAAATATCTTAAGATCATCACCCTACCTTGCCCTTTTGGTACCTACATGTCTAATCACCCTTTGTTCACTCACTAGAATAATCGGTTACCATTATCTACTTAATATCCACTTTTAGAATTTTAGAAAACGAGGTTTAGTTATCACTTTTCGGATGAATGATGCATGATGCAAGTTTTGGAAGAAGTTTGAAAATATGGAGGTTTTGAAGGGGTTTGAGATACAAATTTTGAATTGATAGAAACTTTTGAAAAGGGGATTGGAGTTGAAATAGAAGTTATGACCACACCATTTTAGGTTGCCTACGTATCTCATTTGGTGAGAATCAGGTCATTCGTAGTTCGGGCAAGAGCCCGATGGAAAATAGGCACGTTAGGGCGTTTGGGAAGTTTGAAGACACTTTGAGGCGTTTGGGAAGTTTGAAGACACTTTGAGGTCTTTGGAAAGAGATAACTTGAAAGTTTTGATTTGAAATCGGATAGTGGAGTGTTTTGAAATAGAACTTTGGAACTCTAGAAAGAGGGTTTTGAAGTGTTTTGAAATATTTTTGAAACAACTCAAGGGAGCTTTGGAGATGTTTTGAAATAACTCAAGAAAGTTTTAAAAATGTTTTGAAGCCTTGTTTTGAAAACCTTGGAGGTGTGATCTTGGAGTGTTGTAGTAAATTGGCCTTTGAAAAGTTTTTGACAGTGGTTTTTAAAAACACCTAGGACTTTGGAGCTTTAATATGGATAACCTTGGAGGTTATTCTTGATATAACACCTTCCTTTGGAATCCCTAACCATGAAAGGGGTAAGGACACCTTAGGGTTGTGAGTTCTTGAAAACATTTTTGAAAATACTTTGAAGATGGAATGTAGGAGTATTTGAAAAGGTTATGGAGTTGGTTTTTGAAATCTTAATGAGAGTAAGTGGTTATTGAGAAAGAGGTTATGAGAATAGTCTTGAATTGAAAGTTCACTTAACAAGGGGGCCTTGAGATGAAACCTTAAAGTATACTAACCTAGGTTGGGCTAGCCTAAGGTTAAGGGTGACCTAAGGTTAACTAACTTGTGTTAGGTTATCCTAGGGTTGAGGTGACCTAGGGTTAAGGTGACCTAGGGTAAATCAACTAGGGTTTGGTTAACCTAGAGTTAAAGTGACCTAGGGTTAACTAACAAGGTTGGGTTTACCTAGAGTTGGACAACTAGGGTCAAGTTGACATAGGGTTTGATAACTAGGGTCAAGTTAACCTAGGGTCGGATAACTAGAGTCAAGTTAACCTAGGATTGGACAACTAGAGTCAAGTTAACCTAGGGTTGGATTGAAAAATGGTTTTGAAAGATGGTTTTATGCATTTTTGAAAAGATTTTAGGAAAACAAATCATGTCATGTAAAGGACTTTGGTAGACAACCCTTTTGAAGATCATTTCCATGAAAATTTGACCTTAGCCAAGACTATGGTTTATATGGTTGGTGTTTGAAAACCATTCCAAAGAAGGTTTCCTTAGGACCATTATAACCTTTATCTTGACAAGAGTAAAGAGTCCAAGAATCAACATGATGATGACAACTTTTGAAATATCATTTTTAATGCAAAGATAGAGGGAAGGAATATTTGAAAACCATTTTTAAGAATAGGATTTTGGAAATCATTCTAACAAGAGAGGATTCCTATGGCTAAATAAAAGGGAGACCACTCAAGAGAGGGTTTCATGGGGTCATTTCAACAACTAAACTTGAAGGAATGGAAACCTTGGAAACTAAAGAGTTGGGAGAACAACTTTTATGCAAATTGAAATGCAATGATGCAAAAGTGTGAGTTAGGGGGTAGTGGGGGATTTTATAAGGCATGACTTCTAAGGTCTCATCCTAATCTTCAAGGAGCCAACTGTTAGAACTATTTTAAGGAGGGTATTGAACTTGAAAGTGGCATGAAAATAGGAATAATGCAAGCTTTGTAGGACATGATTATAAACATAAAAATGAAGCCAAGCACACATGACATGATCAAGATAACAAAATATAAAGGGGGTCATGAATACATATAAGACTTTAGGCTACACCATATAAATAAGGGGTTCTTAGGCCATACAATATTAAAGTAGGCTAGTGAGAGATCTCCTTACACGGTGGCTCTCACTAGCTTTTCTCTAGGCATGAATTAGGAGCCCTTTTGGCTCAAGCATGCAAGAAAGGGGGGTTGAAGATGGGGATTAAAATAAAGAATAGCCTAAGTAGGCTAGGAGGGAGAAGAGAAGAGTGGGGAAGTTAAAAATATAAAAGAAATACCACTTTTAGCCTTCAACACACTTGTAATCTTCTATGAATGCCTTGACTTGAACTTGGATGGCTTCAAGTCGGCTTGAGGGGCTGGAAGGAGGGATTTAATGGTGTATAAGGCTATGCAGGTGAAGTGTTTGGGCTAGAGAGGGGTGGAATCTAGCCTAAGTGTTGGAGGAGTGGAATGTATATAGAGATTCGAGATTCTGGAGTAGTTTTAGAAAAGCTTCGCATCAATTTTCGGTCTTAGAATATGCAAAGGGGGAGGCTATTATTTATAGACAACCTGGGACAAGCCTAGCACATGTGCTACATGCACCTGGCCAAAATTAACCCTGGCGTATGTATCACATGCGCCAGTACTGTTCCATTGCCACCATGCCACGTGGGACTCAGTGTATTGGTTAAATCTTGATGGTTAATCAAACTTTGGTCGATTTGATCAAAATCTAGGCACATGTAGTATACACTCTGTCACCGGGAGTGTTCATTTAAACTTTGTCTCGATAATTAAGCCAACCGGGAGGGTTTTGGAGGAATCGGCTGCATCCACGGTGTTCCCCTAGGGTTTCTCATGAACTTTCGTGTCTTCAAGAAGTTGGAATGGTGTTTAAGAGTGTGGGATATCATATCAGAAAATGTGCATAAAATGGCATCTCTGTGGAGCGTTTGTGATATGCTCCACAGGGGTTTGAAAGTAGCTGTTTTCGTGTAGCATGATCAAGGCCTTTGGGAAGCAATCTCTTCGGTCGTACCATACCGATGGAAAGTACTTTGAAAATTCTTTCGGGAATTCCTTGATTTACGCATTTCTCAAGTTGTTTGACAGTGCGTTGCAATCAAGGAATTAGGGAAAAAGTCAACCTAGGCGGAGCGTCTGCGAGACGCTTCAAGGATTACTGAAAGTTGCAGTTTTTTAGCCATATGATGAAGGGTTTTGGGAAGTGATCTATCCTATCGAGCCGTATCGATGGAAAGGTCTATGAACAAGCTTTCAAAAATTTCCTGGTTTACGCATTTCTCAAGTCATTTGATAGTGCGTTATAACTAGGGAATTGGGAGAACCGAGAATTTAGATGGAGAGTCTATGAGACGCTCCAGGGAACTTTGATTAGGTCGAGGGTGCTTAGTGTCGTAAGGTCCTTCTTAGGTTAAATAGGGGTGTATGACAAAACCCGCCGTTCTATATCCTAGGACTAGTGTTGTTTTGGGGTGTGTTCGGGTTGTTAGGGGCAAAATGGTCATTTTGGCTGGTTTGGTTGAAAATGGTCAAGAATGGATCGGAGTGTCATGTTAAGCATGCCAGGTCATTCAGGGATGTTTTTAGAAGAGTTTTTTACCATTTGGTGGGGTTTGTACAGTGTTGGGGCGTTTAGGGGCAAAACGGTCATTGTGATCGGAGTTAGCAGGAATGAGACCGGAATTAGATTGAATAGGCGTGGAGTACGCCTAATAGTTTAGTAACATTTTGGAAGGGTGGACTTATCATTTTGAGGGATTTTGAACTTTCCCAAAACGTGCCTGGAGGCCCAAGGGGCAGGTTTGGTCATTTTTCACTGAGTTGGCTAGTAGACGCTTGTGTTGACCTAGGTATTGGTTCCCGAGACCGCTTGGTCTCAGAAAACTACTCGTGTGGTGTTGGTCCCTGAGACTGCTGGATTTCAGAGAACTACTTGTAGGGTGGTGTTAGTTTTTGAGAACGCCTGGTCTTAGAAAGCTACTTGTGAGGGTGGTTTTGGTCTCCGAGAACGCCTGGCCTCAGAGAGCTACCGAATGATGGACATTCTATATTGACGGGCTAGCAGGCGCTAGAAGTGAACCGTCTGGAATTTGATATGATGTTGGTCCCCAAGATCACCCGAACTCGAGAAGCTACCTGGATGGCATTGGTTTCTAGGACCGCCCGGTCCCAGAAAGTTGCCTGGAATGCCTAGGGGCATGATGGAGCTTAAGGCTCCGGCAGGACCTTGTGGGCCCGAGAAGCGACCAGTTGACTGGATTGGAGTTTGAAAGGCTTGTCTTGAGCTTGCATGTGTTGTGATGTTTGAAAACTGAATCCTGTCGGGCCGGAGATTGCCGGAGATTGCCGAGCGGGTAAAAATGGGGTGCTTACAAGTATCCGAAGGGCACATCTGTCAATTTAATTGGTTACACTAATGCTGGCTATGTGGGGAGTAGAGTTGATAGAAAGAGCACAAGTGGCTCTTGCCAACTCCTAGACAACATACTCATTGTCTTGGTTTAGCAATAAACAGAATTAGGTTGCTCTCTCTACAGCTGAGGCTGAATATATAGCAGCTGAAAGTTATTGTGCTCTAATGTTATGGATTAAACATCAATTAGAGGATTATGGCATGATATTTGAATATATATCCATTAGATGTGATAATACTAGTACTATAAATTTGACTAAGAATCCTATTCAACACTCTCGCACAAAACACATTGAGATTAGATATCATTTCATACGAGATTATGTGCAAAAAGATGATATTGAACTTAATTTTGTGAGCACAAATATACAATTAGCTGACATTTTCACAAAACCATTAAGTGAGGATAGATTTTGCATGATAATGAGAGAATTAGGAATGAGTGATCCTATATCTTGATTTTTGCTAAAATTAAGTGAAATTCATATCATTTATGTTTTAAATATAATCAAATGTGTTGATTGATTGTGTGAAATACATTTCTTGTTCTTATGATTCATTGTGTGCTCATGTTGGAACATTTTTTTCAAGAGAACGAGTCGACACCTAAACTCTATGTGTTGGCCCTTGGGTTCATAAATGTTCAATCTAACACACTCTGTCTTAAGGTGTTGACACCTCATCCCTCATATGTCGACACATTAGAACAGAGAGTTCAAGATAAACTTTTGAAACCCAGGTGTCGAAACCTAAGGTTCATGTTGACACTTGTGTTGGGCCTATATATTTTAAAACACGCCAACTTTACGACCATTTAAAAAAATTTTCTCTCTTTCTCTTTATATATATATATATATATCTTTTTCGAACCAAAACCTATTAACACGAACTACCCCTCAAATCTCTCATCCAAACATCATATAAACCCTAACCAATCCATCCCCAACCTCTCTCAACCTTCATTAATCATTCCATGCCACCCAAATTCGACAGATTAAAGAAGGGCAAGAAAGCCCTAGATGTGTTGACCCCTAAACCTAAAAAGGGTTAGAAAAAGAAATACAAGGGGCAATTGAGCAAAGATAAGGAGAAGAAGAAGAAAAACAAAAAGGGAGATTCTCGGTCCTTCACAGCTCTAGAAAAGAATGAGTTATACTTTAGTGAAGAGAAAGCCCAAGAAAGGTACAATACTACTTTCTCTCTTAAGAATGTTTTCAACGGTAGATGGGTGGATTACACATTCTTTAACATGCATAGATTTAAGTTAAACACAAAGCTAGGGAATTTGGAATGGAAACCCATGACAACCCTATGAGATGATGTGTACCCTGACCTTGTTGCCCATTTTTATGCTAATGTTGAAAGAGAATATGAAAATATATCTATTGTAAGTTTTGTAAAAGGTGTCACTTTTACTTTGAGCAGAACTGTTATTAGAGAAATTATTGGCAATGGACTTGGAAGAGACGTGTATAAAGATGATGTGCCTAGAAAGGAACAATTAAAAGTCCTTTATGGAAAGGAGATGGATGAATGTACACTCCCCTAGCCAATGACTTACCTCTTAAACTTAGATTAGTGCTTCACTTTGCTTGCATTATATTTATTCCCAAGGCTGGAAAATATGAGTACATTTCTGACAAAGAATTGTTCTTCTTGTGGGCTTACTTGACTAACTCTAAAATAAAGTTGCTCTTATTCATATTGGATCATATGTTTAAAGCCACCATAGCCAAGATCAGCCTGCCATATGGCTTCTTTCTGACCAAAGTCTTTAAACATTTTAAGATAAATTTGAAGAATGAGAGGAAGAGAACTCCAAAGTCCATTAGTGATGAATACAATGAAAAAACTCTCAAAAGAATGGGGTATATTCTGAAAGGTAATAAGTGGACTCCCAAACCCACCAAGAAAACACATTGGAGTGAGACCTTCAAAGAAAAGACCACAAGAGGGAGTAGTTCTAAGGGAAGGAGTACCAAAAGATACCTTGTTCAAGATTTTGAGGAAAGTGAAGGTGGTATAGATGGGTTCATGTCACAAGTGATGGAATTCTTAGAAAAATTGAATAGAAAGGTAGACATTAATGCCACAAGAATGATGTTTATTGAAAGAAAAGTAAGAGAATTGAAGAAGAAAGTGAAGTTTCTGAGAAAAAAAAGGAAAAATGGAAGAAGTTGAAGAAGAAGAAGAAGTGGGAGGGGAGGAAGAAAACTTAGAAGAAGACAACTCTGAGAAAGAAGCAAATGAGGGTGAAGAGAATAAAAGAGAAGGTGAAGAAAAAAATGAAGAAGATAAAGGAGAAGGTGAAAATGAAGAAGACAAAGGTGAAAATAGTGAAGAGGAAGAAAATACTGAAAAGGACACTGGGGCAGAGGAACAAGGCCAAGAAGATGACTCTTCTACAACTAAATTTGATGCTCCTATTCCTTCTTTTGGTCACAAATATGGGCTGAGAGATAGATGTGGAAAGAAATTCTCAAACACCATAGAAAACCCTCTTGTACTAACCCCATCTCCACCTCCTTCTCCTAACTAAGCTCACCCACTTTTGCCTTCCCTCTCACTTTTTCTTTCTTGCATTTTCATTTCTGCATATTCAAAGGATAGTGTGTCATTCTCAAAGAAAATATTTATGAAATATTTTGTGAATGTTTATTATCTGAACCTTTGTAGTATTTTTGTGAATAAAATATGACTTTGTTGTTAATGCTTTGATGGATAAATGTGTGGATTGCTGCCTTATTTATAGTTATTATCTTGTGTTAAGATTTTTTTGCTATTATACCTGTCTAAATTCTATCTTTTATTTCTCTTTTTGATGAATTGACAAAAAAGGGGAGAAGAATAGTAATGGTAATGGCTTTAGGATCATTCTTACCAAATGCCTAGTTTAAGTGTATGACTTTTGTTTAAGTGTATGCTTACCTCATAACTCTTACTTTGCTTGCTTACCAAATGTCTTGTTTTTGAATGTATGACTTTTGTTTAAAGGGAAGAGATTTGTATATGGTCAATGGGAAGAAAATTTGCATATAGCACATGGGGAGAATCTATAACTTCTCATATGATTGCTTTGATAATATTGTTTTAAAGAATTTTTGCGTTATAAAAGAAAGGGGGAGCATGCATCAATTACAAAATCATAAAAGAAAGGGGCAACAATTATCTGGTATAAAATCCTACTATTTGCTTATTTCATTCTGTCTCATACTTACTTTGCAAAGGTTTTGTCATCATCAAAAAGGGAGAAATTGTTGACTCAGTGCCTTGATTTTGATAATAACCAAACCTTATGTTAGTCTTCTAATGTCTTTATTTAATATGCAGAAACATAGGAAATAAATCAAAGATTTAATAGCTTTTTGTATATCAAAGATTATGGCATAACAAGAAAGCCTATGTGCAACAAGCTAAGGATAAGAAATGGAGAAGAATTGCATCTATTCAAATATCAATCCAATGAATTGATTTTGAAGAGATTGAAGGCGTTTAAAGAAGAAATCATCAAGCTTTTGGAAGATACATTGGAGATTCAAGAAGATGGTCTTGAAGGCATCAAAGGTTGTTCAAGTTTGATATAAAAAAAAAATTCTATCCAAAATTGAATTGGAGCTCCTTCGAGTAACTACACTTGATTGAAGATCATTTAAGAGTTTCTTAATACCCCAAAGCGAACACCCCTTGAAGAACTTAAATTATCTGAAGAAAATTGACTAAGAAAAGCATAAAAAATAATATTTGAGTTCAAGGAGTCGACATATGAAACCATAAGACAAGACTTGAAGAATGCACTGCAGGTGTCGACACATGGGTTCAAGGTGTCGACATATGAAGACAGAGGGCAAGACTTAAGGAATGTAATTGCAAGTGTCGACACATGGTCTTGAGGTGTCGACTCATCCAAGACAGTGACCAAATAATAGCATGATGTGTTGACACATGGAGTATAGGTGTCGACACCTGGGTTTAACGGTTATATTTTTAAACCTTATATTGGTCTAATCTCGTATTAAATGAAGTCGCAACCACCTCCAACGGCTCAAACTGATGAAGGGGTTTATATAGAAGACTCCAAACACATTTATTGACAAGAGATATAATATTCTTCTAACATTTGATGATCTTAAGCTGAACATTCCTTACACATTAGAATATTCCCTTTGTCCTCAAGGGTTGGTATTTAGGGAGCTATTCAATTTTCATCTACTCTTCATAGAGAGTGTGTACTTCAATTGTATATTTCTTATACACTTGTGAGTTAGAGTTTGAGTGTTCTTTTTAGTTTAAGAAAAACTCTTGGGTAAGTTTGAGAAATTTTGAACAAAATTCTTGAGACATTGAAGCTTAGGTGTAAGCTTCAAGGAAAGTGAGCAAGACACTTCATCTAGCCTCCATCTTGTAATTGGATATTGCATAGTGAAAGAAGACTTCAAGGGGATCTTGGGGTGAGGACTTAGACCACAAGTTGTGGTTGAATCTCCGTAATTCTTGGTGTCTTATTTTGTGCTTTGCTTTCATTTCTTGCTTGATTATATTGCATTGTATAAACCTTGAATTATTGTTACATTGCTTAGATTAATTTTAATTAGTCTTAACTGCAATTAGTTTTAAAAAACTCAATTCATCCCCCTCTTGGGTATCCTTTTTGGCCAATACATTAGTCTTAAACCTCAGCTCTGATACCAATCTATCATGCCCGCTCCTAATTAGGCGCCATTAACGCTGTCTTGAAATGAACATGATTGCACAAGTCACCAACCTATAAGCGAAACCTCAAAATAATCCCTAAGATAAGAATCTTATAAGAGATAAACAACATCATTATATAAATAAAGTCATCTCATAATCCTCCAACATACATCATAAAGAGAACTATTAAATCCATTCATCATAATTACTAAGTAGAAACATAAACATACTGTAAAATTCTTATCCAATTTACAACAAACACAAGACCAACAAAACTAACGAGCTCCCAAAGCTTTCCAACACGACGTCAACAACAATCACTACAGTAGTGGACTGAACCTTGCTCTCTATCTCACCTGCAAAACAATTTGTGTGGTGTCGCACCCAGATTTTTTGCACCTGAGGAATACTCACCCAAGCGGGAAAAATGTTGTACTCTCTCGTTAGAACTCACCCTCCTAGAAGAATGAGTGCGACTAGATTTGAATTGAAAACAGGTTTGAATAAAGGGCTTTTTGAAAAATGTTCGGAGTCGCCACCTAACTTGATTAAGGTGAGTTAGGTCACCTAAAAACTAAGCATAATCCGAAAACTACACTTAGGGTTTTTAAAAAAAAACAATTTGAAAATATCTCCTCGAGAGAGGGTTTTTTTTTTAGAAAACAGGTTGTTTGGCAACCTTTGAAAAACATTTGGCCCTTTTTAGAAAAATAACTCCTTTTGGTCTTTGAAATCAGTGATCCTAGGTTCGGAGGTTGGTTACGTGTAGGGAAGACGTACTAAGCTATCACCCTACCCCGCCCTTTCGGTACCTACATGTCAATCTACCCTAGATTCACCTATGAGAGTCTTTAATTAACCCATGTTCAACCCTATTCACTTTGAAAAAAATAATGTTTGAAATAAATATGATGCATGATATGCAAGTGCAAGATGAAAGAATTGGAAAATAGAAATTGATTTGAAAAGAAATTGATTAGATTTGAAAATAGATTTGAAAAGATGAAATTGAAATTGGAAACTTTGAAAACTTGGAAATAGGAATTTGAAAATAGAAATTTTGAAATTGAAATTTGAAAATTGATTGGAATTTGAAATTTGGAAAGATTTTGGAAACCACACCCATGAGGGTGGAATTGAAAGTTTGAAAAGTATTGTGACCGCACCTATGAAGGTTGCCTACGTATCCCTTTGGGGGAATCAGGTCAGTCGTAGTTCGGACCGGAGTCCGATTGAAAATAGATTGATTTGAAGAGAGAGATTGGATTGGAAGAAAGAGATTGAATTGAAAATTGGATTTGAAATTGGAAGAGGAGATTGAAAATTGAAATTGAGAAAAATTTGGACTTTGATTTGAAAAGATAGATTTGGACTTGTTTTGAAAAAGAGAAAGATGAAGGTTTAGGAAACCTAGACTTAGGAAAAGCTTGACTTGACTTGGAAGGTTTAGGAGATTAGGAAAGGTTGGATTTAGGAAATGTTTGAATTAGGAAATGTTCGATTTAGGAAAGTTTCGAATTAGAAAAGTTTCATTTTTGGAAAGTTTTGAAATTAGGAAAGTTTTAGGTTTAGGAAAGTTTTCGAAAAAGGAAAGGTTTTCAGATTAGGAAAGTTCCCAAATTAGGAAAGTTTTGAAAATCGGAAAGTTTTGAATTTAGAAATGTTTTGAAAAAGGGAAGTTTTGAATTTGGAAAGCTTTGAAAACAAGTTTTGAAAATAAGAAAAGTTTCGTTTTGGGAAAGGTTTGAAAAAGGAAAGTTTTCAATTTAGGAAATATTTGAAAAAAAGGAAGTTTCAACTTAAGAAAGTCTTGAATTTAGAAAGTTTTGAATTTAGAAAAGTCCTAGATTTGAAAAGATTTTGAAGTTTTGAAAAGTTTAGAATTTAGAAAGTTTTTAGGTTTAGAAAGATTTAACTTAAGAAAGTTTTAAATTTAGTAAGTTTTGAATTTGGAAGCTTAGAATTTTAGAAAGGTTTGAAATTTAGAAAGTTTAGGATTTAGAAAGTTTTAGAGTTTTAGAAAATCTTGAAATTAGGAAAAGCTTGAGTTTAGGAAAGGTTTGAAAACTTAGATTTGAAAAAGATTTTGGAAAAGGGTAGAATTAGGAAAGGGTTGAACTAAGAAAGATTTGAAAGTTGAGTTTTAAAGTTTAGGAAATATTTATATGTTCAAGTTTTTAGAAACTTAGGGTTTAGGAAAGTGGAAGTTTAGGAAGGATTTGAATTAGGAAAGAGTTGGATTTGGAAGGGATCGGATTTGGTTTCTAAAAGAAAAGATTTGATTTCGTTTCCAAAAACGGAGGACGGGATCTAGTTTCCTAAACGGGGAGATTGGATTTGGTTTCCTAAAGCAAATGTTTGATTTTGTTTCCTAAAGGGAAGATTTGATTTGGCAAGGATTTGGAAAAGGAGATTCTAGAAACCCTAGTTTTGGAAAACCATAGTTTTGACGTAGAAAATAGGTTTTGGAAACATGTATAGTTTGGATGTAGAAAACAAAAGATTTTGGAAACCTAGGTTTAGGGCAAAGTTCGAAAATCATGTTTTTGGAAAGAAAACTAGGGTTTCCTAATTGTGGGCTCTAAGAAAAGAGTTTTTTTTTTTTTGGAAAGTGCGTTTTTGGAAATGAAAGTTTTCTAGAAGGGAATCCTAGGAAGGAGTTTTTGGAAAGTGAATTTAGAAAGAGAGTTTTTGGAAAAAGATTTTAAAGAGAAGGAGTTTTGGAAAGTGTGTTTTTAGAAACGTATATTTTGGAAGGTAGATCCTAGGGGGGAATTTCTAGAAGGGAGATTTTGGAAAGATTTCTAGGGAACGTTTTTAGAGAGTGGATTTTGGGGAAAGGAGTTTGGAAAGGAGTTGAAAAAGGGAGTTTTAAAAAATAGATTTTTGGAAAGGAGTTTTTGAAAACAATTTTGAAGAGGGGGGAGTTTTAGGAAAGTATGTTGGAAAAGAGATTTTTAGGAGGAAGGAATTTTTGAAAAGAGAGTTTTTTGGAAAGTATGAAAACATCTCACTTTCCTAAAGCGATTCTAGCCATAAGAGGACTAGAACCACTTTTAAGAAAGTGGTTTTAAAAATAAGGTTTGAAAATATAGATCAAAAGGCCACTTTTAATATAACACTTTCCTCAAGCAACCCTAGCCATGGAAAGGCTAGAATCACCCTAGGATTGTGGTTTTGAAAACAAGTTTTTGAAAAAGAGATTTTGATGCAATTTTGAAAACAAGTTTGAAAACGCTTTGAAAAACAACTTTGAAAACGAGTTTTGGAAGATGCAAGACTACAATCTGCACAATGCAATTTGGGGTCGTGAACATACAAGGTTAAGGCTTCACCACATAATCAAGGGGGCCGAACCCACGTGGTCTTTGGTTAGACTAGAAGAAAGCCCCCGACACGGTGACTCTCCAATAATCCAATCCTACACATGGATCGGGAATCCCCTTGTTTCAAGCATGCAAAGAAAGGGCGGGAAAGAGATGGGGGATTAAAATAGAGAAAACCCAAGTGGGTTGGAGAGAGAAGAGAGAGGGGGGAAGTGCAGAAAATTAAAGAAGAAGCCTACCTTGTATCTTGTTTATTTTGCGCGCCGTGCAGTCTTCGGTCTTCGGTCTTGAACTTCTTCTTCAACCTTCAAGGATTGTCTTCAAGCTTTAGATGGCAGCTCTTCAAGTCTTCCAAGGATGGTTGAAGGTTAGGGTATGAGTGTATGAGGGAGTGTATGAGTGTATAGGAGGCTAGGGTTTGTGTATAGTGACTAGGGTTTAGAAAACCTAAGGAGGCTAGGGTTTTGGAGGTGCTCGAGCTCTGTCTATCGAATTGTGTGATTTCTAGGTTAAGTTTGCAGACCCCTTTCACGTTGATCGAGGTTCTGTATTTATAGAAGTTGGACAAGCCTGGCGCCTGTTGTAGTGGCGCTAGGGCAAAATTTATACTGGCGCCACTCCTAGTGGCGCCAGGCCATTTTTTGGCTTGGCGCCATTGCTAGTGGTGCCAGCCATTTAGGAAACAATTAAGGTCGGCAAGAAACGTATCTTTGACTAGATTTGGGCACCTGTACTAGTGACTACCATGTAAATTTTAGCCTAGCTTCACTAGGAGTGACTCCGGAAAGTCCGGGAATGATTTGAAGGAGCCGGGACTGACCCGGAAGGCCGGAAAGGAGCATGAACACTTAAAATAGTGTCCTGGAGGTATTTGACTTGAAAAGTGAGGATTGGATGTGTCAGAAAAGTTGACCGAGCCTTTAGGGGCAAAACGGTCAATCAGATCGGAAAACTGCCGGGACAGACTCAAACTATCCCGGAAGAAGACTTGGGTTTTGAAAACATTATTTAGAACGTTCCCAGAGGTTGCTGGTTTGATTCCCAGGGCCGGCATGGTCGGAAATGGAGACCGGCCCACCAGGGGCAAAACGGTCATTTTGTACCGGGTTTGCCGGAACTGACTCGGAATGGTCCGGAAAGGTAAAGGAAGGTTGAGAACACTATAAAAAGTATTCTCGAGACATTACCGGTTTGATACCCAGAGCCGGTGTGGTTGAAGAAGGAGACCGGCCCTCCAGGGGCAAAACGGTCATTTTGTACCGGGTTCGCCGGAACTGACTCGGAATGGTCCGGAAAGGTAAAGGAAGGTTGAGAATACTATAAAAAGTATTCTCGAGACATTACCGGTTTGATACCCAGAGCCGGTGTGGTTGAAGAAGGAGACCGGGCCTCTAGGGGCAAAACGGTCATTTTGTACCGGGTTCGCCGGAACTGACTCGAAATGGTCCGGAAAGGTAAAGGAAGGTTGAGAATACTATAAAAAGTATTCTCAGGGGGTTACCGGTTTGATACCCAAAGCCGGTGTGGTTCCCGGGGCGTTCGGATTCCTAGGGGCAAAATGGTCATCTTGACCGAAAAGTCTCAGAAAAGGTCCTAAGGGTAGTCTGGTCCTTTTCCACCGAAGTGAGCTAACAGACACGGGTGTTGACCTAGGTTTTGAGTGTTTTCGCCACTCTAACGGTGTGAGTATTTCCGCTACTCGGACGGGGTCGAAGATTTGTGAGTATTTCCGCTACTCAAACGGGGTTGAGTATTTCCGCTACTCGGACGGGATTGATGATTTGGGAGTATTTCCGCTACTCTAACGGTTGAGTATTTCCGCTACTCTAACGGCTCTGTGAGTATTTCTGCTACTCTAACGGCTCTGTGAGTATTTCCGCTACTCTAACGGTTGAGTATTTCCGCTACTCTAACGGTTCTGTGAGTATTTCCGCTACTCTAACGGTTGAGTATTTCCGCTACTCTAACGGTTCTATGAGTATTTCCGCTACTCTAACGGTTGTGTGAGTAGTTTTGCTACTCGGACCGTCTCGAGGAATAAACTGTCTCGAGAGAGGGATTGGAAAGGGGTCTTATCGTCTCTGAAGAGACGTGCCTGGATTGGAACTGTCTCGAGGAATAAACTGTCTCGAGAGTGGGATTGGAAAGGGGTCTTACCGACTCCGAAGAGACGTGCCTGGGTTTTGAGTGTTTCCGCCACTCTGACGGTTTTGTGAGTGTTTCTGCCACTCTGACGATTTTGTGAGTGTTTTACTACTCGGACCGTCTCAAGGAATAAACTGTCTCGAGAGAGGGATTGGAATTGGAATAAGAAAGGATAATGCCCCTAAGGGCATTTTGGTCATTTTGCCTCTATTTGGGCCTGACAGGCCCGCGAAGCGATGGAAAGACGGAATTTGGACTAGAGGATTGGATTCGATTGGAATATGCCCATAATGACTTGAAAACAAGTCTGGACGGAGTGTAGACTGCCGAGCGGTTAAAAATGGGGTGCTTACATATGGGTGTGAGCTATATATCAACGTGCTCACAGAGATAATCAAACTCATAAAAAATGAATGATAGATAAATACGAAATCAACCACTAATAGATAAATCACCACACAATAATAAATAATCCTATACTCATCACCATTATTAATGGTAAATGCCTCATGTAATGTAATGCCTCTTGTGATGCCATATAAGATTCACCACAAATGTGATTTAGATAACATTGACCCAATATATTGATGGCTTATTATCAAGGATGTCTCACATCGATACCCTTTATGTTAGCCCCACATCGGCTCAACTTTAGGTCAGTTCCACATCAACTAAACCTCCTTCATGCAATGCAAGATATATACACAATGTATGTTGTATGCAAATATCACCTCATAATCCACCAATCACCAACAATATAAATAATAAGATATTCAAGACAATATAAATAAGAATATCTTATATCCCACAATCAACACTAACATTCCTAACAAGATATTCAATTCTATACGAATAGGATTATCTTATTCTCTCCACAATCCATACAAACGTGCACAACAACAACAATACAATAACAACCATCACCAATATTAACAATAATACATTCACTTCCATATGAATAAGACTATCTTAAATCCCCACCTTTATCACTTACAAACACAATCGAGTCACTCCTTTGGTTGAACCGGAGTGCTTCGATCTGTTTTTGAACCTCAAGAAATGATCACACAAGTTTTTCCTTGCACTTCCTTCTTCCTTTTCTTCTTTTCCCTCTTTCTCCTTTCTTTTCTCTCACTTTCTTTCTCACCAAACTCTTTTACTACACAAGCTCATCTCTTCTCTCCCCCCCTTTAACATGAAAGCCATGATAGATACAACTTGTATCTAAGGCACCACATGTCACACATACACTCTTGCTAACAACAAGTACACACCATACACAC
The DNA here is from genome assembly GCA_033060915.1 of Euryodendron excelsum. Classification (NCBI taxonomy): domain Eukaryota; kingdom Viridiplantae; phylum Streptophyta; class Magnoliopsida; order Ericales; family Pentaphylacaceae; genus Euryodendron; species Euryodendron excelsum. The sequence continues at coordinate 51,194,770 of CM065380.1, read as the reverse complement.
ACACACACACACACCTTATGCACACACTCACTTAAGTGAAGCACACACCTATGTGACACCTCCTAATACCTCATTACTTCACTAATCCACATAATTAACATAACTGCTCATTATTAACATAAGCTAAGTATAGAGATTAATTAAGCTAATTTATCATGGATTAAGCTAAGTAACCATACTAAAAAAGATAATAATCCCCCCATAGCAGGCTCTCATTAAAATATGTTAATCAAGCTCCTCAATTAGTGGAATCATGCTTAACAACATATGCAATTAAGCTAAATATAATGCTAAGCAAGTTAGCGTTTTACATGTTGCATCCATTCAATCCCCATTTCGTCTACTCTCACTGTGTCTTTAACCTGGTTAAATGCTTGCTACATTCCACCATTGACTCAAGACTAGTTCTACTCATGGAAAACAAAGGGTTATTATGAGCAGCTCCACAGAGTGTATAGCTTTTGGAATCACATTACGACTCAAATTAACAGATTCCCAAATTGATTCAAAGCTAGTTAATTATTATTGTTTTATGTATTGTATGTAAATGATATTAAATTATTCTTTTCTATCTTTGATTTGCTATTCCCAAATAACCGAAATGACTTGTATTTTTATGTGAGAAAATAAGGCTTTTAGAGTGAAAGCAAGAGAGAAAATGAGATGGGTGGCAAAGGTGCTGGGTGTGCAGGTGTGGAGTTATGAGAATGGTTTTCTATATACACAACGAGAGAGATTTATTGGTTTCTCTAGTTTGGTTGTGAGGAGGGATGAAAATGAGGAAAGATTATGGACTGGGTGTTGCATTGTGGAAGCTATGGCTGGCCGATGGCCATGTGTAAGCACCCCATTTTTGCTTGCTCAATAATTTCCTGTCCATATCGGTGTTCCAGTAAAATATCACAACACTATCAAGCCCAATTCGGCTTTTCAAACTCTAGTCCAGTCAATTGGTCGCTTCTAAGCCTGTCAGGCCTAACCGAAGCTAGATGACCAAAATGTCCTTAGGTACTCTAGGTAGTTTTCACAGACTGGGTGATAGCATGGGCAACCCATTTAAAAGGGGTGAAAGCCTTTGAGAGACTGAGAGAGAGAGTGAGAGATAGGAGGAAGATAATCTCAACAAAGAAGTGCGAATTCTATTGAAAATGCGACACTTGCATGATATCCTGGCTAGGCGATGGGTAGCCGAGTCCCCAAAATGATGAGAAGTCATTGTTCTATTTATCCTAAATAAACACTACCCCTTGCTCAGCCCACTAGAGCCATAACTGATTTTTATTCAGATGTTCCCAAACCAATAACCATCCCCCACATCGAGGTAAGCATAGAGTAGTTGATTCGATAGAATATGTAGGGATTCACCGGCCGAAACACATCATCCCTAGAAATATTGTCTAAATTTTGTACAAAGGCTTTATGAACTAAGCAATTCAATTTGAAATGATTAGAGGCCCTCAATTCTATTACCATACACAAAAATATTCCCTTTGCTTAAACCACTAGTGCCTCGCAGGAAGCGAAAATTTTCTTTTTGTCAACCTCAATCCGAAACCATCCCCCCACACTGGGGCAGTCAGGAAGCAGAAGATCTGGCAGAGAACGTCATCAACCATCAAGCTGAAGTAACGTGAAGGCTCTATGGATCAAGCAATCTTGTTCAAAATGAAGAAAGACCCTCATTTCATTTCCCATACAATTAAAAGCAACCCTTGTCAAACCTATTGAGCCGGTTACCTTTCCATTCAGAAAACACCCCAACCTAGGGATCACCGTCCACAATGGGTTAAATCGAAATGCTAAGGAAAGGATCTGAGAGAAAGAAGTTGTAGAAATGTTTGTCTCGTCAAAAGCAATAAGAAAGGAAGAAAAAAAAAGAAGCATATCAGAGGAAAGACTGAAAAAGAACCATGTTGTGCTATAAAGTTGGAAGTCAAGAGAAAAGAAAAAAAAGAAAAAGAAAAAAAGAAAAGGGGCAAGTGTCAGACTTAAAAGGTCAAAAGTTACAAGAAAGTTCAACTCCTTTTGTAAAAGAGGAAGTTCAAAGGTGATCCTAGGTAATAAAGCCACCAAGTAGAAGTAATAGGTTTGAGCCTTTACCCTTTCTTGTAAAAACCCGAAACCGTGGCCTACATTACAAACTTGTTAAAGTCCTCTCCGATTGAAAATGATTGCTTGATCTAAATGAGCCAGACGTGTTGCTGAAACTAGAGGAGGATATTAGGGGACGAAACCCCGTTGGAAGACCGACTAAGGATGGTGTGGATCTAAATCCTACTAGAAACAACATCGAATTTGAGCCTGCACATCCTTTTTCATTCATAAACCCCTTAACCTAGCCTATGTTACGGTCCAAATTAAAGTCCTCTCTGATCAGAGAAAATTGCTTAGTCCAAATAAGCCTGAACAATACCAAGACAAGTAGGGTGAGAAAGGAGAATTGGAAGGAAATGCAAGGGGCAATCTCATGCTCCAAGATGTGCTCAGATGGTTTTGGTTTAAACAACCCATTAAAAGAAGATCTTTGAGCCTAAATATTCCTTCGTTTCTTACAACCTTTAAACCCAGCCTACATTATGGTCCTGAAAGAAGTCTTCTCGGATTAAGGGCTTAGCTATTTATCGCTCTGCAAAGGGCATGCGAGTTGTCGCTCGAGCCATGGTGGCATTTTTGAGATCTGAGAGAGAAAACTAAGTGAGGTCAGAAAAACCCCAAACAGCAACCCTGTAGAAAGTAGGGATAGGATAGCAAACCAAAAGGTCAAGATCCTTGAAAAATGGTGCAAATGCTATCACACCCCGATATGAATGGGACAAAACCGAATGGGGCAGAATCCTGGAAAGGAACAGAATCTTGAGAGTATGGGCCCAAAGGGCAATCCTAGGGCTTTCTCTGTAAATAGTTTATACACATGTAATACTGATACATCCATGACATGTATAACCTGTACATCCATTTGGATTCTTGTGTAGTGTGTATCTATTTATGCATTCAACTGCACTCCTGTATGAACTTGTTCATTTGTAAGGAAGTAGGTCGTGCATTTAATTCAATCCTTACATAAACTTGTGCATTTATCACCAAAAAAAAGGGACATTGCATTCAATTCCATTCCTATATGTGCATGCATTCAATTCCACTTCTGCGTGAACCTGTGCAGTCATAAAAAGTAGGATACGCATTCAATTATGCGCATTCATAAAAATAGATCATGCATTTAATCCCATGCGCATTCATGAAAAAAAATATATGACACGCGTTCACCCTTTACTAGGGCATTTTTAAATTATTTTTGTACAAAACTCACCCTATGTCCTTCTCTCTCTCCCAAATAGGAAATAAGGAACAAGGTAAAGTACAAAATGGAGCTAAAAAGCCATCCTGCGATCAAGCAACCTCAGACATCTCCAACATTGGCGTACACCTTAGCAAGTTCAGACTTCCCTAGCCAACAAAAAGCAAGGAATGGGGCAATGACCCACCCTCGACCTCCCCAACCAACCTTGGACTTCCCCAGTGGAGCAGCGTTTCGCCAGATAGAGTGCCGGTTCAAGAGGTATCAACAGTTAACCTTGGACTTCCTCAGTGGAGCAGCGTTTCGCCAGACGGAGTTCCGGTTCAAGAGGTATCAACAGTTAACCTTGGACTTCCCCAGTGGAGCAGCGTTTCGCCAGACGGAGTGCCGGTTCAAGAGGTATCAGAAGTCAACCTTGGACTTCCCCAGTGGAGTAGCGTTTCGCCAGACGGAGTGCCGGTTCAAGAGGTATCAACAGTTAACCTTGGACTTCCCCAGTGGAGCAGCGTTTCGCCAGACGGAGTGCCGGTTCAAGAGGTATCAGAAGTCAACCTTGGACTTCCCCAGTGGAGCAGCGTTTCGCCAGATAGAGTGCCGGTTCAAGAAGTATCAGCAGTCAACCTTGGATTTCCCCAGTGGAGCAGCGTTTCGCCAGACGGAGTGCCGGTTCAAGAAGTATCAGCAGTCAACCTTGGACTTCCCCAGTGGAGCAGTGTTTTGCCAGACGGAGTGCCAGTTCAAGAGGTATCAACGGTCAGCCTTGGACTTCCCCAGTGGAGCAGTGTTTCGCCAGACGGAGTGCCGGTTCAAAACTATCAGAAGTCAACCTTGGATGTCCCCAAAGGAGCAGCATTTCGCCCGACGGAGTGCCGGTTTAAGAAGTATCAAAAATCAATCTTGGACTTCCCTAAAGGAGCAGTGTTTCGCCAGACTGAGTGCTTGTTCAAGAAGCGTCAATTCCCCCAGAGGAGCATTGTTCTTCCAGATGGAGCGCCAGTTCAAGGAGCATTAATTCCCCAGAAGAGTGTCATTTTACCAAATAAAATACCAAGCATCGACCAGCTACTCGAGGTAACTATTCTTTGAATTCTCACTTTCACACATCACATGCATATTTAGACTCTAAGCTCGCCTTTTTAACTTGAATTTAGTCCACCAGTCGCTTCTCGGGCCCGTAGGGCCCACTTGAAGCTAAATGACCGTTTTGCCCCTAGGCATCTAAATGCCTCGGGAACCACACCGGCTCTGGGTATCAAACCGGTAACCTTCTGAGACTACTTTTTATGGTACTCTCAACCCTTCTTTACCTTTTCAGATCATTCCGAGTCAGTTCCGGCCAACTTGTTGCGAAGTGAACGTTTTGCCCCTAGAGGGCCGGTCTCCTTTTCCGACCATGCCGGCTCTGGGAATCAAACCGAAAACCTTTGGGAACATTCTGAATAATGTTTCCAGATCCCAAATCCTCTTCCGGGATAGTCCGAGTCTGTCCCGGCAGTTTTCCAGTCCAATTGACCGTTTTGGCCCTAAAGACCCGGTCAACCTTTCCGACACATCTTATCCTCACTTTTCAAGTCAAATACCTCCAGAACACTATTTTAAGTGTTCCTGCTCCTTTCCGGCCTTCTGGGTCATTCCCGACTCCTTCAAATCACTCCCAGACTTTTCGGAGTCACTCCTAGTGAAGCCAGGCTAAAAATTGCATGGTAGTCACTAGTACAGGTGCCCAAATCTAGTCAAAGATACGCTGCTTGCCGACCTTAAACATTTCCTAACTGGCTGGCGCCAAGCCAAAAAATGGCATGGCGCCACTCCTAGTGGCGCCAGTGTAAAATTTGACCTGGTGCCACTGCAACAGGCGCCAGTGTTGTCCAACCTCTATAAATACAGAGCCTCCTCCAGCGTTTAAAGGATCCGCAAATTCAACCTAAAAATCATATAGTTCGATATACAAAGCTCGAGCACCTCCTAAACCCTAGCCTCCTTAGGTTTCCCAAACCCTAGCCACCATACACAAACCCTAGCCTCCTATACACTCATTCACACCCCCACACACTCATTCACTAACCTTCAACCCTCCTTCGAAGATTTGAAGGGTTGAAATTTGAAGTTTGAAGCTTAAAGACAACTCTTGAAGACTAAAGGTGAAGATCAAGACGAAGACCGAAAACCGAAGAAAGCAAGGCGCGCAAAATAACAAGACAAAGGGTAGGCTTTCTCTTTAAATTTTCTCACTTCCCCCCTCTCTCTTCTCTCTCCAACCCACTTGGGTTTTCTCCATTTTAATCCCCCATCTCTTTCCCCCCCTTTCTTTGCATGCTTGAAACAATGAGATTCCCGGTCCATGTGTAGGATTAGGCTATTGGAGAGTCACCGTGTCAGGGGCTTTCTTCTAGTCTAACCGGAAACCACGTGGGTTCGGCCCTCTTGATTATGTGGTGAAGCCTTAGCCTTGTATGTTCACGACCCCAAAATTGCATTGTTCATATCATGATCTTGCATCTTCCAAAAACCATTTTCAAAGTTGTCTTCAAAATCATTTTCAAACTTGTTTTCAAAATTGCATCAAAATCTCTTTTTCCAAAACATGTTTTCAAAATCACAATCCTAGGGTGATTCTAGTTTTTCCATGGCTAGGATTGCTTTAGGAAAGTGTTACATTTAAAGTGGCCAACACGGTCCATATTTTCAAATCTTGTTGTTCTCAAAACCGTTTTCCTAAAGTGGTTCTAGCCCTCTTATGGTTAGAATTACTTTAGGAAAGTGAGATATTTTTACACCTTCTAAAAACTCTCTTTTCAAAAAGCCTTTCTTCCTAAAAATCTCTTTTTCAACATTCTTTCCTAAAACTCTCCTCTCCAAAATTGTTTTCAAAAACTCCCTTCCAAAATCTATTTTTCAAAACTCCCTTTTTCAATTCCTTTCCAAAATCCTCTCCCTCAAATCCACTTTCTAAAAACGTTCCCCAAAAATCTTTCCAAAACCTCCCTTCAACAATCTTCTACCAAAAATCCTCCTAGAAAAACTCTCTTCAAAAATCTTTCTAAAAACTTTCTTTCCAAAATCTTTCCTTTAGAAACTCCTCCCTAGGATTCCCTTTTAAAAAAACCTTCGTTACCAAAAACGCACTTTCCAAAAACTCTTTCCTTAGAGCCCAAGTCAAGCCCTAAAACTCACAATTAGGAAACCCTAAATTTTCTTCCCAAAAACATGGTTTTAAAACTTTGCCCTAAACCTAGGTTTCCAAAACCTCTCGTTTTCTACATCAAAACTATACATATTTTCAAAACCTTTTTTTTTTTCTACGTCAAATCTATAATTTTTCGAAACTAGGATTTCTAGAATCTCCATTTTCAAATCCTTGTCAAATCAAATCTTCCCTTGAAGAAACCAAATCCAATCTCCCCGTTTAGGAAACTAGATCCTGTCCTCCGTTTTTGGAAACAAAATCAAACCTTCTCTTTTCAAAACAAAATTCAATCCTTTCCTAATTCAACTTTTTCTTAATTCAAATCCTTCCTAAACTTCCACTTTTCTAAATCTTAAGTTTCCAAAACTTGAACATAAAAATCTTTCCTAAGTTTTAAAACTCAACTTTCAAATCTTTCCTAATTCAACCCTTTCCTAATTCTACCCTCTTTCCAAATCATAACTTTCCAAATTCAAGTTTTCAAATCTTTCCTAAACTCAACCTTTCCTAATCCCAAGATTTTCTAAAAAACTCTAAAACTTTCAAAATCTTAAACTTTCTAAATGTCAAATCTTTCTAAAATTCTAAGCTTTCTAAATTCAAAACTTTCTTAAGTTAAGTCTTTCTAAACCTAAATCTTTCCAAATTCTAAACTTTCCAAAACTTCAAAATCTTTTCAAATCTAGAACTTTTCTAAACTCAAAACTTTCTTAATTTAAGACTTTCTTAAGTTGAATTTTCTTAATTCAAACATTTCCTAAATTGAAAACTTTCATTTCTCAAACGAAACTTTCCTACTTTCAAAACTTCCCTATTTCAAAACATTTCTAAATTCAATACTTTCCTATTTCCAAACTTTCTTAAATTCCAAACTTTCCTAAAGTGAAAACTTTCCTAAACCTAAAACTTTTCTAAATTCAAAACTTTCTTAATTTGAAACTTTCCAAAAATGAAACTTTCTAAATTTGAAACTTTCCTAAATCGAACCTCTTCTAATTCAAACATTTCCTAAATCCAATCTTTCCTAATCTCCTAAACCTTCCAAGTCAAGTCAAATATTTCCTAAGTCTCATCTTTCTTAAGTCTAGGTTTCTTAAACCTTCATCTTTCTAAAACAAGTCCAAATCTATCTTTTCAAATCAAAGTCCAATCTTTTCCAAAATTTCAAATTCCAATCTCCTCTTCTAATTTTAAATCAAATCCAATTTTCAATTCAATCTCTTTCTTTCAATCCAACCTTTTATTTTCAATCGGACTCCGGTCCGAACTACGACTGACCTGATTCTCCTAAAGGGATATGTAGGCAACCTTCATAGGTGCGGTCACAACACTTTTCAAACTTTCAATTCCACCCCGATGGGTGCCGTCTCCACATTTTTCAAATCTTAAATTCCAATCTATTTTCAAAATTCCAATTTCAAATTTCTATTTTCAAATTTCTACTTTCAATTTTCAAACTTTCCAATTTCAATTTCATCTCTTCAAATCTATTTTCAAATTAAATCAAATCAATTTCAAATTAATCTCTTTCCAAATCTATTTTTCAATTCTCTTATTTTGCACTTGCATATCATGCATCATGTTAGTTTTCAAACATTGTTTTTCAAAGTGGATAGGGTTGGTCATGGGTTAATTAAAAACTCTCATAGGTAAATCTAGGGTAGATTGACATGTAGGTACCGAAAAGGCGGGGTAGGGCGATAGCTTAGTGCATCTTCCCTACACGTAACCAACCTCCGAACCTAGAATCATTGTTTTCAAAGACCAAAAACGGAGTTATTTTCAAAAAGGGCTAAATGTTTTCCAAAGGTTGCTAAACAACCTGTTTTTCTTAAAAACCCTCTCTTGAGGAGATATTTTCAAATCGTTTTCCAAAAACCCTAAGTGTAGTCTTTGGATTATTCTTAGTTTTTAGGTGACCTAACTCACCTTAATCAAGTTAGGTGGCGACTCCAAATCTTTTTCAAAAGCCCTTTATTCAAACCAATTTTTCAATTCAAACCTAGTCGCACTTATTCTTCTAGGAGTGTGAGTTCTAACGAGAGAATACAATATTTTTTTCGCTTGTGTGAGTATTCCTTAAGTGCGAAAAATCTGGGCGCGACATTGAGCATGATGGCACGTCTTGCGAGAAAGTACAAACTCCTCAAGATGATAAGTCCATCCAACCCAGCATGTCTTACGAGAAAGTACAAACTCCTTGATATGTTAAGTCCATTTAACACGACATATCTCCAAGAAAGTACCAAGTCCTCGAGTTGGTAAGTCCACCTTCCAGCATTGTTCCCTAACAGTCTGGAATGTTCAATATGCCATTCCAGTCGACTCCAGACCTATTCCAGTGATACCTAGTCAAAATGTCCTCGAGAAAGTACTAAGTCCTCTAGACAATAAGTTCACCCTTTATGATTGTCCCTTAAGAGTCTAGCACATTCAAGATGCTAACCAAATAGACTCTGGACTTATTCTGATGATTCCTCTTCAAAATGACCTTTTTGCCCCTGACAGCCTGGGCATTTCCTAAACCACACCGGCTTTGGGTGCCAAACCGGCGTTTATGGAGATGCCCCGTTGTACCTCCCTGTCCATTTCCAAGTGAGTCCCTTGACTCAAAACATCCCTAAGTCAAAAAAAGTTTTCTAGAGCATCTCATAGACCCTCTGCTAGCGTTGTCTCTTTTTCTCTGATTCCCTAATAATAATACATCATCAAATGACTTGAAAAATATGTAAATCAGGGAATTCACGAAAGTCTTTCTAAAGGTCTTTCCATCGATACTATTTGATTGAAAAGATCGCTTCCCTAAGCCTTCGATCGTATGGCTCACAAGTTACCACTTTAAAAGACCCCTAGAGTGTTTCAGAGACGCTCCGCCAAACTTTTTCTTCAATTTCCTGATTAAAACGCATCGTCAAACAACTTGAGAGATGCGTAAATCAAAAAATTCAATTAAGCTTGTCCAGAAGAGCTCCCATTGGTACAGTTCGATTGACGAGGTCACTTCTCAGAGGCCACGATCATGTGACATAAAAATGGCCATTTCTAAAAAATCTCAGAATGTCTCACAGATGCTCCAAAAAGCTTATTTTTGTGCACGTTTCTCAATAAAATATCTCCGTCATCCGGAATACTTTAAAGCTCCCTAAGGGCTCCCAATTCATAAGAAACAGCTGGGAAATATTGTGAACGTGACCGATTTTCTCGTATCTTTCTCAAATTGCACGCAATATCAAGGAAAAGTTGACATAAGAGTTTCTGGTGACGGAGCGTGTGCTACATGCGCCCAAAAAATTATCAAATTGGACAAAACTTGCCTTGTAGCCCAAGTTGAGGTATACAAGGAATGCCACATGGCACTTAATTAGTGGCCCAATATAGGCACATGTGCACATGGCCAAATTTTGGCTAAGCGCATCTAGTATATGCCCCAACCCCAAGCTTCTTTGCCAATAAATACCATGCGGACCCCCAATATAATTCAGAGGCAAAAATAGTAGTGAAACTTTGCTAAAATTGCCCCAGAACTCTGAAAAACCCTACACAGTTCACCCTCCAAGCATCCAAGCTAAATTCAACCCCTCTATAGCCTATACGCTCCATCTTCCAAGCCTTCAAAGCAAGATTCAAGCTAACTCCAACCACTCAAGCTCCATTGAAGGCCTTCCAAGCTCAAGTCAAGCCCTCTGAAGAAGCAAGAAGAAGTGTTGAAGACAAGGTAGTATTTCTTTTTACATTTTGTCTTCTCCCACTCTTCTGTTCTCCCTCTTGAAGCTTATTTGAGCTTTTCTCTATTTTACATCCCATCTGTTACCCCCCTTTCTTGCTTGCTTGAACAAGAGGACCTTAGGTCCATGCCTAGGGAAAGCTTTAGAGAAGCCACTGGTTGGGGGCCCTCCCTTTAGTCTACTTTATCACGGTATGGCCCTAAGGCTCCTTGCAAAGTGGTGTAGCCTTATGCACCCCCTTGCATATGGTTACTATGTTCATGTGTTGCATACTTGGCTTTACTTTCATGCTCAACATTACTTTTCAAAAACTCTAACTATTTTCATTTCTATGTCTTTTCCAAACTCCGTATTCAAGTGATTTTTTAAAAATGGTTTTAAGAGTTGGTTTCTTGAAGCCTAGTTTAAAGCCTTGGATTGCCAGACCCTAGGAAGCCTTCCTTAAGCCCATTTACCTTATGTTGCATCATTGCATTTTACTACCTTCAAGTTGTATTAAAATGGTTTTCAAACATTCTATTTCACTTTGATTTTTAAAGTTTTGTTCTCTTGAGTTTTGAGGTTGTAATGGTCCCTATGGAGACTTTCTTGAGTGGTCTCCTACTATATTGACCATATGAACCATAACTTACTAGAATGATTTTCAATACCCCACAAGTGGTTTTCTAAAATAACCTTTCTCAAAGTGGTTTCAGAAGTTCATCCTTTCAATCACAAATTTCGTGAGTTAGTGGTTGTAATGATTCCAAGGCAACCCTCTCTTGAGTGGTTTCCAAATACCAACCATATGAACCCAACACTTACTTGAGTGATTTTCATAAAATAGTTTTCAAAACACCCTTTCAAATTTCATGCATAAAATCATCTTTCCAAAACCACTAGGTTCAAAACCACTCTCTAAAACTACCTTTCAAAATCCTAGGTTAACTTAACCCTAGTTGTCCAAACCCTAGGTTAATTTGACCCTAGTTGTCCTTAACCATAGGTTAACCTAACCTAAGTTAGTTAACCCTAGTTCATCTAACCCTAAGTTAACCTAACCCTAATTCATCCAACTTTAGGTTAACCTAACCCTAGTAAGTTAACCCAGTTCATCTAACTTTAGGTTAACCTAAACCTAGTCAATCCTAAGTTACCTTAACCCTAGTTTACTTTAACCAAGGTTAGATGGCTTCAAGACTCCAATTATGTTGAGTTTCCAAAACTCTAATTCAAAACTCCTTTTGAATGTTACCATGTTGGGGACTACGAAATTTCTCATAACCTGACTATAATGTATATGCATAATATCAAAAATTCTAATATGATTGGTAGAGCCTTATCTACGTGATTAGAATTATACCTTTGAGATCTCTCTGATGTGATCCCAAATAACAGCAGATATGAACTTCAAAATTCTTCTACTTTGATCTCAAATAGCAAGCAACAACAATAAGCACGAATCAATTATACCAGAGAGAATGGGCTCACAGCTGCTATGGTTTCTCTTTCTCACAAAAACGTGTATCTCTCAATTATGAGCAAGTGTCACCCTAGTTGCCCTTATAGTGCGTATATATAGAGGCTACAGCATGGATCATAGAATTAGTATGACTGGGGTTTTCTACGCAAATAAGGATTCCTAATTTAGCCAAGATTAATCTCTAATTACGTAAATTATAATTTATACCACTAATGAATTATAATTGCACTCTCTGTCATACTAGAAATTATATTTTGAGCTTCATATTATTAAATGCTTATTTATCTCCCCACGTTAAGATTATAGATACTAGTCTATTAAATTAAATTACTAACAATTAAATTTAATAGACTTATTTAATTCCTTGTGATCTTCCACTTAACTTATTTGATATATTAGATTCATAAATCTACCTGCAAGGTTTGATATAATCAAAACTTATAAACTTCCTCAAAGGGGTATCATTAATCCCTATATTAGAACGTGAATTCCATCAATAATTAATATTCACTATACACATAATGTTATTATCTAACTCACCGAGTTTATTTACCTACAAAGAATTTCACTCTTCTGTGAATCAAAATCATAAACATTAAACGCACGTGTCTATTTATTGTATTAGGATTAAGAGTATAAACACTCATAATAATTCTGAGGTATTAATTGTTTTATATAATCAATATGAAAACAATTACCTCAACACAATCTTGTTCAATACATACAAAGGGTATTAGTGCAAGGGGTTGGAACTATACTGTTCCCCATAGTCAAGACAAATCTATTAAAACCTTGTGCTACAGTCCTATTAATGATGTGTCCAGTTGCATCTAAGACTGTGAATAATAAGCTTATATTCCATAAGAACCAATGATCTAATCTTTTGTGTGTAAGTCGTACTTTACATACCAAATAATCTATTGTATAGATTAAGAGACATACATGCACAATCATTAAATAAATAATGCAAGGCAAATATTGCTCATACAAATTCTCATTAAAATGCAATAACTAATTTATTAATAAATACTAAAGTCATTACACATGACATGTCTTTTAGTATAAATCCCTAACAACCATACCCCTTTCAAAATGCTTTTAAAAAATCAAAACCTTAAGGGGATTCTAACCTCCTTATGGTTAAGGTTCCCAAAGGAAAAGTGATACATCAAATATAATCTTCAAGGTTGTTCATATTAGGGTTCTAAAATCCTAAGTGTTTTTCAAAAACCCTTTTCAAAAATAATTTTTAAGAATCACATCCTTGAAGTAATCTTAGGCCTTACATGATTAAGGTTATTTAAGGAAAGTCAAATATCAAGTAGAGTTCTATAATCCTAAAGTTCTCAAAACCATAGGGGAGGCATCTAACTCTTTTTCTAATATGATTTTTCAAAAATTATAACCCTAAAGGAGTCTAGTCGATTAATAACTAGTCTCTCAATTGCAATGAAACATTTTCAAGTACTTTTCATAAGGTATACAAAAAATGATTTTAAAAAATTTTTAAAGACAAGTTTACAAGAGCTTTCCCAATCCAAGCTCCTTTTCAAAAATCTCTAATCAAGATTTCAAAAATATTTTCAAAACTCTCTTAAGTTGTTTCAAAACTTTTCAAAACTTTCTTAAGTTACTTCCAAAACATTTCAAAAAATTTTCCAAGTTCTATTTCAAAAGTATTTTTCAAACTCTCTTAAGTTGTTTCAATGCATTCCAAAGATCTTTCAAGTTCTACATCCAAAGACATTTTCAAACCCTCAAGTTCTATTTCAAGTCAAAACTCTTGAATCCAAAGTTTTAAAACCTTCCAAGACTCCTATGAGTCTATCTTCAATCGAGCCCCAGCTAGAACTATGAATTACTTAATTTCTCACCAAATGAAATACGTACGGAACCTTCAAATAGATGCGGTCATAATCTTATTTTCAAGTCAAATACCCTTTTCAAAATTTTCAACTCTTTTAAAAGTCTAAGTTTCAAACTCTTTTCCAATCTTTCAAAAACCTTTTTAAAAACATGCATCATGTATCATTCATTCAAAAAATGATGACCAAACTCCGTTTTTTAAATTCTAAAGTGGATACAAGTGGACTATTAGTAACTGGTGATTCAAGTGAGTGAACTAAGGGTGAATACACGTGTAGGTATCAAAAAGGGCAGGGTATGGTGATGATCTTCGGATATCTTTATTACACGTAACAAACTCCCGGACTATAGATTTTTATTTCGAAGATCAAAACTGAAGTCACGTTTTCAAAAGGGCTTTAAAAACATTTTCAAAAGGTTATCGAAAACCTATTTTCTTAAACCTTCTTAAGAAGGACATTTTCAAAACCTTTTCAAAAAATCTAAGTTTAGTTTTCAGATTATACTTAGTTTTAGGTAACCTAGCATATTTTAACAATGTTAGGCGACGACTCCAAAACTTTTCAAAAAACCCTTATTCAAATGAAAATCAGTTTTCAAGTTCAAACTTTGTTGTACTTGTCCTTTTAAGAGGGTAAGTTTTTAAGTTCAAAACAAGTTTTCAAGTCTTAGGTGAAAACGGAGGCGCGACACCATGGCAGTTGATTTTTTACAAAGGAGAAAAAGAGAAGGGGTAATTACACTTTACCCCTTGTGGTTTCGGAGAAAATCAGATAATTTGCTATAGTTTAAAAGTGAATACATAACCCTATGTAGTTTGAACTTAATAACAAAATGGATAAAAACTGTTAGATTTTAAAAAAAAATTGTTACAAAAGTATTTTAGTAATTTCATATCTCCTGCTAAATAAAAAAAAATGATTTTGCCCATTTCTATCAACATAAAGGGTTATCCGTCATAGGGTCATTTTTGTTATATCATTAAATCTATCAAGGTTTCATTTATTTTGCAAATAGGTCCAAATCACAGAGTATTATGTATTCAGTTTTAAACTACAAGTTATTTAATTTTTTTCTCAAAATGCTTTGGGTAAAAGTGCAATTACCCTAAAAGAGAAAGAGGAAAAAGAGTAAAAGTATAATTTTGTCAAAACGGTATTTTCATAATTTATTTGCTTAGCCTTTTTTTTTTCTTTTAAATTTTGAAGTCATGATATGAAAACACGACTTCCAGTATAAAGTTCTGTTTTAATTTTACGCCTTTACGAAAAGGGCGAGTGTGATAAATAAGTCTAAAATTAGCTTAATTTTAAAAATAAGATTTTTTTGCGAGGTGGGTTTGGTAAAAACAAAACTCTGGGAATTCACTTGGGGAACTTGTCACGGAAATATACGTGGTATCGGTTCTGTACAATTTGAAGATAGGAAAAGTGATTGTTTATCCAATATATATAGATAGCAATCGTTTCAGAGAGCCTCTAAGCAGAGCAGGTAAAGAGCGGGGCAAGACGAACATCAGAACAATGAAGGCTAGCCCTGTGCTGAGCTCTTCTTCTTCGTCCTCATATACTTATTCATATATCTGTTCTTCGAAACCCCAATTCGTTTGGAAACCCAACTGTTCTTCTTCTCTCGGGAAATGCCGATTTGTTGCTTTCTTCCCTCAAAACCGCGCATTTCCCCGAAGCTCCATTCGTGCTTCAGCCTTCGCCGGTTGGGAAGTGCTGGAAAAGCCTACGGACTCTGTCTCATCATCATCGTCGTCTTCGAGAGATTTGCTGCCCAAAATTGACAAGAGTGGGAGGTTCTGCAGCCCCAGAGCCGCCAGGGAGCTCGCTCTGTATATCTCTCTCTCGCTCTCCCACTACCACCTGTTAGAATTGTCTACTTTCCCCCCAATCTCCCTGTCTAACTACTATATAAATACACACACACACAGAGACATATATATATATATATATACTTATACTTATTATGTGTAGAATTTGGTGGAATTCCGATGTCAGGATAATCATTTATGCGGCCTGTTTAGAAGGTTCTGACCCGGTTCGGCTTTTTGAGAAGCGAATGAATACCCGAAGAGGTCACGCCATGCCTATATTTCCGCATTTTCACATTAATTATATACTTGTTGGGTTTATGCAATCTGATATTTACAATTAACGCATAACTTTGACCGTGCGCGTCGTGAGATTGTGTGTATCTGGGTGGATGGTTATCTGATTGGCTTCGTTGTGGTGGCACATTCAGAACCCGGCTACGAGTTCGACAAGACATTGTTAACGGAATACAATCACATGAGCTTCGGAGGACCCCCTGTCACAGCAGAGACAGTTGAAGAGGCAGATGAGCTTATGGGCAATGATGACAAGGAGTCTGCAGTTGGTAAATTATCAGTCAACAGCTTAAAAATTTTAATATTATTTTCTTTGCACCAAGGTTTCTCTTTTTCCAATTGGGTATATTTTTGTAAGAAACTGGTTTAAAAACTATAAGTGCAATTGTAAGTGATATGTAAGGGTTATCTACTTTTAGAAGTTCATAGATATTTTCATCACTTCGGTTGGTCTCTTTCAGTTTAGACATTGTCCAGGTCCATCGTCCTACTAAGAACAGATTTTAGAGCAAACTATGATGTTGTTAGATTTGCTATCTTCTCACATTTTATTTTTTCTTAGTCGGAGCATTTGTGCTGCTCCAGTTAGCAGTGAACACACTGTGATGTGCATATTTGTCCTTTTATTTTGCTTAATAAACATAGACATTATACTGCTCCAAAATACTCAACATGTCTGATGTTGAGAATTGAAATGGTAGACACTAGGTGGAATAAGTATCACTTTGCATATGTGCAAAAGCGTAGTGTTATGTGCTGTTTAGTTCCAAAATTATGTATATGCATGACTGACTGGCCCAACTCATTCGGCAATGACTCTTGGACCTTCTTGGTGAAGGAGTTGGGAATGGAGAGAAGGTAGAGCTAATAGTATAGCAGGCAGCAATGAAATGTTCAACATTGCTTAGGCACTACAAGGTTGCATAGAAATTGCTGACATGCTAGATGCTTCATATCTGATAACATGAATCTTGGCTACAATGTTAATGATAGTCTGAACAAGGAATTAGGTATGTGATTACCGATATCTGCGTGGAGGGGCATTTGTGGGAAAAGGTCGGCGTAGCCGCGTAGGAGTATGCCTATGACAATCGGGAGTGGACGAAGGAGATGTTGCATAGGTACAACATGCGGCTTTGGAAAGCCATCTCTAGGGTTTGGAAGATTTTGACAAGAGAGTTGGATTAAAAAGTTGGGAATGGAGGGCATCTTAGTTCTTGGACACATTTAGGGAAGCTAGGTTACTCCTATGGAAGAATTCTTTAGCATCATTTTGTATGCTTGTAGAAAGTATGATTTGGTGTGAGATAATGTAAGGGAGAATGATGTGTTGGAATGTTCTATTAGCTAGAATTTTTAATGATCGATAGTTTGAGGTCACGTTGTAATTCTCCAGATATTCTAATAAAGTAGAAAGTGGAAGATTCGATGACCTAGCTAAGTAGTCTAAATGCCATTATGCAATTAAGCCATATTGCAATACTTGACCAAGTGTTGGAAAGGGAGATTTTTTGGCACTAAAGGGCTGGGAATCCAAGCCCCTACGAAGGCAGGTTTTTGTCTGAACCATGTGAAGGAGAAATGCTTGGACTTGCTAATTTATATATGTGCACTAGTGTAAATAGTTAGTAAGCACAATATAAATAAATGAGTGCCAAAACGAGGGTGCAAGCTTTATCCAGCAAATTATACAAGGAAGACCTTATACTTTAATATTAAACAGGGATGTACAACTCTCCAAAAATTCTGCAAAAGAAAAGTAATGCCTAAAGAGGCAGAAAAACAAGGTGACAAGAAGTATCCCTTTCGAACTGGGAATTTGAAGCTCCACCCTTTCAAAAGATCACCTATTTATCTCTCTCTTTATGCGCCGCATGGCACAGAAAGGAGCAGCCTCCCAAGCTCTCCTTTTTCTCCCCCTCTAGTAACCCTTTCTCTAAGAAACAAAAAGGTCCCTCAAAGAGCAAGGCATATCCCACTCACCAAGCACCACACCTCCCTAGCCATTTGCAATGAGGGAGGTTGATGTGGGGCAGAGCATTGAGAAAGTTTAGAAGCAGGCTTTTGTTGGCTTACATTCGTATTTAAGGTAATATCTAGTGGGGATTGCAGGGCTTTTAATGGGTGTATACAAGGATGTAAGGTTGGGGTTTAATTTAATAGGAGAAATGGACCAAATCAGAGCTGTTCTAGGTGCTTTGGACGTACCCGAGAATATTGTTTTGTTTTAAGGTTGTTTTGGTGTGCTAGGGTTGAGGAATCAAAGGGGAAAAAACTTAAGCTTATAGAAGACTGTTAGGATTTTATTATATATTGGCCTATTTTATGTATTGTAATTGAGAGGCTGTTTTCTTAGCTTTTGTGTGAAACTTGAGTGAGTATATTTCATGTGTAAATGGTTTAGATTTGAGTGATCTTGTGTGAGAAGTGGTTTCTTGTAATTGGTCTAGATTTTAGGTGAGTTGATTGAGCTTTGAAAGGTGTGAAAGAAGCTTCCTCAGCAAGAGTGTTGCAGCTGCTCAATGAAGGCTCCCTAGCAAGCTGGGTCATTTTTCTCCAGATAAATCGAGACAGATTACCTCGCTAGTGCACCGTCACGCTCCATCAAAGTATCAAAGCCCCAAACTAATGGGCATTGCTGGTAGGCACCCTTGGCCACTTACAGGTGCGCTATAGGGCATTTTTTTGAAGAAATCCATCCAAATTGCCTTGGCAGTGGGCGCATTACACCTCGCCACCAATGCCCTTAAATTTTCAAGCTCTAGAGGCAAACCAGAGTAGCCAGTTGATAGGTGCGCTTGAGGGTGCACCGGCGCGCTTTAACAGAACAACTCAGTTCTGCATTTCAGACCTCGAGTTGTGCACCGAAAAGTTGGAAAAGCAGCTGGCAGCCTCCTTTGAAGTTCGTGAGGGTCTTTTCACCCTTACTCTCACACTCCAAGCAACTTTCCTTGTACATATACCAAGCTTAAGACAATCTCTCACTCACTTGGATCTTTTGAGAGATTTATCTTTTGGCATGAGAGGGTTCTCTAGTCTTCCTTTCCCTACAACAAGTTCTTGAAAGAAAAAAGTGAGACTCTTCTTTACCATTCTTTCTTTCCACTTATCGAAGAGATGATGATGCCTTGAAAGAGTTTAAGTCATCGAAAGACTCATCGATGATTTGATGAGATTCCAAGTACCCGTGAACTAGTTCGTGGATGTGGATGGAGTACAAGACGAAGATACAAACTTAGAGTTGTGGATTCAACAAGTGTAAAAGGTTATAAGATCTTTTGTACTGTTTGTTCATTGCATAGTGCTTGATTGGAGTTGGACGAAGTCCCGTGATTTTCTCCCACAATGGTTTCCACGCTAAAAACCTGGTGTGTTCATTGTTGTGTACTTTATTTTCTATTTGTGGTTTTATTTCCATTGATCTTGCTTACACAGGTTTAAAAAATGGGTAAAGACCTATTCACCCCCTCTCTAGGTTCATTATAAATGAATTAATCCATATTACTAGGACACTTGTTTTCTCAAAGAGGGTGTAGTGGTTCGAAAAATTGATAGAATAGATATGTTCAGGAATGTGACAGGCTTTGAAGTTCAGAAATGTTAAAGGAGAAAGAAAGAGAGGTAGAATGTAATTCTAGGAATCAATCCTAGAAGCCTTAGGCATCATGCTTCACACCTAGGGTTTGTATGCATCACACAATCCCAAAGAAACATATTTTTTCTCTCAAAATTTTCTCAAAATTGTCTATATTCAATTGGAAGCAATTATATACCTTCTATAGACTTATAAGTAATCCTGACCTAGTTAGAATTGGGAACTAATACTTTTGACACCCAAAACTTCTCTAAAACCAAATTAAACCCTTGTACATAACTTGACCCATTCCACGGCCCATGTCCAGAAAATTTTGAAAATTGGCAAAATACTCTTGACCTAAAAAAATAACCACCAACTTAAATAATGTAAAAATAAGTATAAGACAAGACCCTAAGGGTAAAGTATGATTATCCAAGGTCCCAAGTGGTTCGTGAATCATCCGATACATGCCAAATCAAAGCTTGTGCCTTGAAGCATCTCTTTTGTGCCTCTTGTACACCTTAAGAGGTTGTTACCGCTTGTCTCTATCAAAGGATGTGGCTCACACTTGCCATTCTTTCTGCACATATAACAACATTCAACCAAGACTTTCCCTCTCACACTATCAATGGTTAGGATTGCCTCATAACCAAGGATCAAAATTTCGTTTTGAGGGATCATTTCGGTTGGCTTGGAAATGGAAAAGTTTCAGAAATATTTCGAAAATATTTCGGAATGGTTTGGAAACATTTCAAAAGTGACAAATATGAAAATAGTAAAATACAATCTTTTGTATAAAAATTGTACACCTTTTATAAAAATTTTAAATTCGGGTTAATACAACTTATTATTTAGGTATATAGTATTGTGTTTTAGTGCATTTTTTCATATTTCAATGTGTTTTGATTGTAATAATAGTGTTTCGTTATTCCACTAGTGTTTCGTTTCGGTCCCTTAGGAAACGGAAACATTTCGGCCGTTTCGGTGGAAACAAATGGAAATTTTGTTCCTTGCTCATAACCCATGGTCCATACAAAAAGCGTCAGTTTTGTAGGAGCCTCAGTGCATCAAATGCCTTTCCAAGAAAAAACAATCTCTCCTTTCCGATATAGCCCGCAATCGAAAGTCTTGATAGAGAATAAATCATTATTGTGCCACACCCCAAACCATCACATCCTCAACTAGGAATTATTAACTTAGTAAAGAATAGGTGATTCCAAATAGTTGGTCATGTAGAAATGGTTAGAAAAAGGTCAATCATCATCATTTCCTACACTATAACACTTCTTGCTCATTTGACGTTTAACAACCGTTGCCTTAAGTGGTCGTGGACTTGCTTGCGGGGTGTTTGGTTACTATTGCCAACAAGAATAGTTGAAAGGTCTGCAAAGGAGTTTGCAATTCACTTCTTATGTATATTTGGAAAGGAAAATAGAAGAATTTTTGAGGATATGGAGCCGATCATGAGGTTTAAGTATGTAGTTTCACCAATTGTTAGCTTTAGCAGCATCTCCTGCTACCCCTCTAACGGGGAAGTTGCAAGGTTCAAGTTCCAAGTTCCAAGTTCCAAGTTCCAAGTTCCAATTGGAACATGAGTGTTGTAGTCTTACTTACTGAAGCTACACACACTCCCTGACATATAACAATCTTGGAGTTCATCAAGCAGGAGTTGCTTTCATTGAATTTTGTTTCCCTGTGATGTGCTTGTGTTGTGTGTATTGCTTCACATATCTCTACATAAAGGATTTTGTCCCTTTAGAGTAAATAAAAGTGGGTATTCATGAAAAATGAAATTTGTCAGGGTGCCCTGGATAGCTGATGCCATGTAGATGCTTTGTGTAAAGTTCTAAAGCTATTATTCATGTAGGATGGGGCCCTAATGTAGGCTGCCCTATAATTAGGTGCAGTGGGCTAAGCCTTCAACTTTTAGGTTTATGGTGGGAAAGCTAAGATTAGTGTTTAAGAATGGGATCAAGGTCCAAACAATGGAGGTTTGAGGCTATATAAGGTTTGAAATTAAAAGAGACAGCTTTTTGAGCTTTCCGAGAGAGTAGGAGCAAATATTGATTTTCTAGACAATGAGGGAAAAACTAGATTTTAGAGCTAGAATAGTAAGGCACTTAGGATTAGGATTTAAGGTGAAAGAATCAGGGTTTAGGGATTCAACTAGATGTAGAAAGGGATTACCCTTATCCAAAAAAAAAATAATGTGTAGAAAGGAATAATGTGGCTCTAATATGCATAATAGTGTTGTGAATCAAAATTTAGCAGAAGAAAGACAAGAACAGAAATCTTAAAATCTCTCCAAGGCTTGCTAGGAGTCTCACCTAAAAAAAGCAATATAGTCCCGCCATTGAAAGAGAACACATTTCTAAAAGGGAATTTTATTAACCAACTTGTGTAATTGTCATTACAAAGCTTTTTTTTACATAGAAGCATATTACATTTCCCACTAGGAAAAGGATTTCCTAAATTCTCTTGGACAAATTTTTTCTAAACAAACACACACTAAATCCTAATTCCGAACTAGTGTAAGACTTACTAAACTCCTAATCAAACACCTAATTATTCTGAACACCTGACATAAACAATAAAATGACCAATTTTTTAGTATTTCAGAAAATTACAAAAATGCCCCTAGCGGCCAAAAAAATGATTTTTCCTAACCAAAAGGTATTAGAGCCACTTTGGTTTTCCCAAATGCAGCATAATGTAGTTTCTAATCATGTGGCACCAATTGTGGGTCCCCGGTGTCCATTGGTGGGGTCAATGGGGACGTTCCTCTTTTTCCTCCTTTTCCAAGCATACACTTCATGGTCCCATTTAAGGTGGCTCCAACATAGTTATGTGACATTTTTTCTTTTTTTAGCATGGATTTTCTTTTTCAAAAACCCTGGGGTGTGCCTAAATAGATTTATCATTTGTTGAATCTCTTAGATTTGTGAAATCACTCCTATAAAAATTATTATATTACTGTTACGGTGCACTTAAACTTTCTTTGGGTAGCGGCATTTATATGCAGTAATTCCTAGCTATGAATAGTTATTTAATGCTCTTCGTAAGTGTTTATTTTTTCATTTTCCCTTAGACAAACAATATTCCTTGTAGAAGCCCAAATAATTTTGTTCGTTTTCTATATCTTAGAAGCAGAGGTACTGTCAGCTCCACCAAAGTTGGTGTACAGCAAACTAATTTTGCGGTAAGCCCCTTAAATTATATAAATTAAATAATTTCATTTTTCAGCCGTAATTGTTTCCTGCAGCAAGTTATGTTTGTAGTTGAGCATGCGCGAGAGAGAGAGAGAGAGAGCTAATTTATTTATGTTCTTCATCACAGCTTCACAAGGAAACTTCTAGTAGCAGTTGTAGATATGTGGAACAATCATGTTCTTGTTATTGACAAAGTTGCCCCATCTAATTGGAAGGTTTGATATTCAATTTACTGTATGAATTGGATAATTTATGCTTTTTCACTTTCTTTGCTCTGAACTATAGGTTCCGTCTTTCTGAGGTGGATTGCATTCAGTCACAGTTTTCAGAACTTAAGCTATATATTCTGCATTCATGCTTAGATTTTTTTTTTGTTTTCATTTTTATTTTAAACCTATGGGCGTGCCCCTTGGCTTTATATCTGAACTTCATAAGAACTACCCTTTTGACTTTTGAGAACTAATATGATCAACGGTTGTTGACTCAACACCTCTATTCCATCATGTCTGATTCTTGTTTGGACATTTAAAATGGTATTCACCTTTTGCAGTTCAAAATTTTGCAGGATAGCAACTTAGAGATGCTTTTTAAGCAAACATGATTTATTATCAAGTTACTACTTTCTTGACTATTTTATTATCTATGATACTACAATGTAAGGACAAAAACGCAAAAAAGTTATTAGTCAAATGTAACAATTTCACTCCCTCCCTGCATCTAATTTAGTGGAGTTGCTCGGTCCAGCACCTCATATCCTTATAAGAACTCAGAACTCAGAACTCAGAAGGCAACAACTGTGTCTGAGTCCGTATATCATAAGGTTCACAAATTTGTGCAGATGTGACTTTGTAACAGAAGAGGAATTAAAGGTGTCGAATAATTCTTAAGCAATTTTCTCGTTTGGCTACCATTGGTTTTTGCAATTCCAAGCTAGTGATAGATTATAAATGGTGATAGTGCCCTATGATACTTTTCAAATTCCTAAAAGTTTCTGTATTGTTCAGAATGAGCCAGCGGGCAGAATCTTGGAGCTCTGTATTCTTCACTTGGCAATGTCTGAAATAGCAGCTCTAGGAGCAAGGCATCAAATAGTCATCAATGAGGTTTTCTCTTCTTGCATTTTTGTTTCTTGACTATTTGTTTCTCGCATTTACAGTGTACCATGTAATTTGTCCAAAATTTGATTTTTATTCAACTCTATGTGGATATTCATGAAGGCTGTTGATCTTGCAAAGCGTTTCTGCGATGGGGCAGCCCCTCGTATAATCAACGGTTGCCTCAGGACGTTTGTTAAGGATCTTGAAGAAAACGGTGTATCTCAGGGATTGGAAAGTAAGCATACGCTGCTCAATTGATCTATGACGTGAAATAATTCAAGATTTGACACCCACGTAATGGGTAATCCACTAGCTAGCTGATGTTGGAGGATCTCAAGAAATAGCTTATTTGTCCTCTTTGTAGTGGTTCAAAACCACAAAAAGAGATGTGTTGGGGACCAGGGAATCTGTTAACTAATGGGGGATGGGATTCTGGTGAATCTTACTTCCTGAAAATTAGAGAATATAGTATATGATGATTTTGTGAGTTGGAAAATTCAAGTACATCTAATGTTGTATTTTGATATCAGTACATTTTGGCACAATTGTAGCTCATTTTCTGAATATTTAAGATAGTAATACACATTGGTGAAACTTCAACTACTGGATTGATTATATTGAATTTTGGATGTTATGCACTACATGTTTTATGAGGAGGATAAAGTGCTATCATGCTCTCTCTCTCTCTCTCTCTCTCTCTCTCTCTCTCTAAAATTTGTGAGAGAGAGTAGTTTGGGATTTATGGATCATAAAATAAAGTTACTCAAATAAGCGAATTGAGCTGCCTACGATAGCTCCACAACTTGTAGGAAAGCTCAAGTGGGATGGATAGTTCAATGAACTGAGTTAAACTTGGCTTTGGGTTCGGTTTGATTAGGCAGTTGGCTGTCTTGTCAGGATGGCATCTAAGGAATAATTAAGAAAGTATACTCAATAATGAAATTTGACTAGACAAAGGGTTCGGAAGACTCGGGCTCGGGGAAGGGGAAGGGGAAGGGGAAGGGAAGGAAATGTAATTAGGAATTTACGAGGAGAAGGGACGAAGGATAAGAAAAGGTAAGTCTACTCTTCATATTGTTCTTGGTAATTCAGCCTGTTTGGAACTCCAGGAAGGAAAATAGAAAGAAAGGGAAAAGAATTGGGAGGGAATTTTTTTATATTTTATATTTAGAAGTTTCTGTTTATATTTAGAACTTTCATTTGATACACATGTTCCTATTTATTTATTTAATTTTTAGGTAGATAACTATGTTCTTATTTAATTATTATCTAACATCATAGAAAATTTATGCACTGATCAATACTAAATAGTACTTCCATAGTTTCATACAACAAATATTAATAATAATTATATGTGTACATATAATTTCCAGTGGCTTAATATCTCATTTTCTTTGTCTTCTTTTTTTTATATCATTTTAAATTTAAATAATGCAGGGGTACCTATGTCAATATTTGAAAATTTCTCCATGATTCTAGCATGAAAGTTGATCTATATATTAACCCAGTGTGGCTGTTTGTATTTCATTTTCTTCTTTTAAGCCAAGCTCTTAGAAGTTAAGAATTTATTATGTGTTTAGGTTGATAAAGGATTTGACTTCTTTTTTTCCCACCTCTTAAGGGGTCAAAGTGACGAGACATTGAAATCCTGTTGTCTTACGAGTCATAATACCATTAACAATCAATCAAATAATGAGATTTTACCCCTATTATAAAAATTGTCCTGTGTTACTGTCGAATTTAAGTATTCAGGCCTTCTATGACTAAAAAAATTTCAACAGTCCTAATATGACATGATAATCACTTCCATTTAAAGTATATATGAGAACTTTTTCTAAGAAAGTGAAATCATTGTGGTTGTAAGATAAGTTAATTAATCTATCTAGGTGATGAAATATGACATGTCAAGTTAACGTCTTCCTTTTAAAAATTATAAAAAAAATAAAAATGAACTCATATGCATCGACCAAACAATATCAAATAAGATTAAATTGGCTCAAAGGAATTAAAGTTCATCTTTTATCAAATGGTGCGATTGTATTTGTAGCAAAAATTTAATCATAGAACTAATTGAAATAGTAAGACAAACGTATATCTAATTTGTGTATAATCCTACTATCCTACCTAGAAACTTAAATAGCCATATGTCAGCTTAACTTATAAGTCGAGATGGGGTGAGCAATTCTACATTAAAATTAATTTTTATTGGGCCTAAATTAAATTTAAAATTCGTCTAAAATAAATTTTAAATGCCCAAGCCTGTCATTTAATTAAATTTTTTATTTTAAAAAATAATACTAAATAATATAAATTTAAATATAAAAATATATTATTTTATATACATTTTGAGTCAAGCTTTAAACAAAATTCTCAAATTTACACCTCAATACAATCAGGTTTGAAGTTTTTCAGTCTATAAGTGATAAATGCGCCTTAGCAGATCTAGTAGGTTGTCGGGCTATGGACACTCCCCAAGCTCAGATATCTTTTTCCTAATGAAGGAAAGAAAATAAGAACGATCGATCTGAACTGACAGGTGGCAGAGGACTGTTGGGCTTTCATGGCAGAGACATTGCTTTCCGTTACTGATATGCCCTCCACAAGGGAGTCGACTTCAGGGCTGAGAACGAGGTTATTTTGGGCAAGTAAAAGTTAAGGCAACACGGTAAGAGCCGTCCGCGACACGGCCTCGCCTCCATAAGCTCTCTCCACATCTTTCCTGACAACCCCTAAAAAGCACCACCCTCATCTCTCTCTCGTCTCTCAAATCTCTCTCAAACCTTCTCTCTTATAAATCTACTTTGCCCTATAAAAGACAGCCCCTTTCAAATTCTTGCCGCTTATTTTCCATTTTTCTCACAAATATCCCACATAAATCTTGAAGGTCTTTGATTCTGAATCGCTTGAACAACAAAGAAACCCTAGATTTTGATTTTGATTTTATTTTGACAATCAATTCTATATCATATAAGGTCCGATCTCTCGCTGTCACTCTCTGTGTCCGATTCTCAGATCTTCAATTTCTGTATAACCATTTTCGGGTTTTTCTCTTCTTGAAGCGGAACACTCCCTTGGGTTTTGGCTTTGGTTTTGAAAACTCAAAAATTTCTTAATTGTGGATTAACACCGTTTTCAATGTTATCAGTTCACAGAAACAGCTGATCCAACCGTTTTCGGGTCTTTCTCTCAAATCACTTGCCCTTCTCTGTTCGTCTTTTTATCTTTGACTCATTGCTAGTTTTGAACACGGTACTCTTGCGTATAGGTATGTGTGTGTATTTGCATATGATTTGATTTGTTTTTAGATTGGAAGAGCTGCTTTCTTTTGACTTTTCTTGAGAGGGGAGGTAAAAAAATTATTGTTCTTCACTGGTGTTTCTCGAAGCATAGTGGGAAGAAACTGAAAACTGGCATCTCCTATTGATTTTTGAAGTGTTATCTTATTTGTTGTTACTTGTGTTGTAAGAGATAGGAGCGCTATTCTCAATACCGAGGAGGGAGAGGGAATTAGGGGAACCAAATGGCGGATCAAGTGTTGGAAGGGAGCCAGCCAGTGGATCTTTCCAAGCACCCGTCTGGAATCGTCCCAACTCTCCAGTGAGTCCCTTCCCACCAATCCATTCAAATCAATTCTTGTTCCCACCCAAGTCATACACTGGCACAGGATTGGCTATCCTACTACTTAGGATTAAAGGGATGTGTATGTTAGAATTGTCAGTTGCCCTACAGCGTTAAAGCTAATGTGTGATGGCAAATAAATCCATATAATGTCTTGTCATGAAAAAAAAAGAGGAAAAATTCACCGTATTATTTTGTACTTACATAATGTGCTTTACCTATATTAATCTCCGTTAGTCCGTTTATCATATCACTTGTGGCAGTGGAAGAAAATAAACACAATCATGTGCACTCAAATATGCAGTGAATAATTTCTTGGCAGATTCCACTATGACATGTCAAATTTCTCGCATCAAGTGTTGTTAGGAATACCTGAACTGGTGCTCAATTCTTTGAGCAATCACGGAAAGAGTAGTTGGTGGTCAAGCACAAACAAACACAGGAGAATATATAGAGACATAGTTAATCCTTTAATAATTGGCAGACCAAAAAAATTGGATTAATAGAATTGTTAAGCATAAAGCTTCACCACATAAACAAAGGTTGTTCTCCTCTAATAATTAATATGATAGAATAAAGTTCTAAAGAATGATGGTTGTACAATCGAGTACTGGAACTATTGGTTAGCCACCCTGGAAGGAAGTCGGTTCCTTGAAAGGTTGTCAATTAATAGAGATTATGCAGTTACAAAATTTAATAATTGATGGGTCTACACATGTATATTTCTTCTTTTCTCTACAGGGGTATTTGCTTTACATGGAAGTGCTGCTATTTCAAAATAAGACTATTTGACAAGGAGTATCCTAGTAGATCTTGGTGGGTGGTGGCACTTCCACTTTGGATACAAATGGACTACAGTTTTGTAACTTTGCTAATTTGTGACTTCTTTGAAGTTTCAATATCACATAGGACTAGTCTAATTCTTTAAATAATAGAAATGATTATTTTGTAAGATAAGCATAGAATAACTAGGGATAGAAGCTCACTATATTAACTATGGCAACTAATTCATGTTCAGCTTATTAGTTTGAGAGTTAGTGCTAAGTTTTGTCACTTAATTTACATGAATATATTGCACTCTTTTTATGGACTTGCATCAGACAAATTCAGAGATGCATGATATGTGACATGAAGAGAGCTACTCATCTTTTTAATATTTCCACTTGTCACGAACAAAACATAACATTTGAGAAGTATTACATGCGCACAACACACATACATGTGGGGATAGCATGTTCTTTTGGATTGTGTAACACAAACACATGCACTCACACATGGTACATGGATGAAGTGGGAAAGAAAGGAAGGGGGGAGGAGTGATGGGGGATAAGTTCTTGGTTTTCATAAAGCCATATACATCTGTTCATTTCCACATGAGAGAGAGAGAGAGAGAGGGGTGTGTGTGTGTGTGTATGTATGTGTTTGAATGCATTTCCCATACAAGTATCTAGAACTATTTGGTTCCTCGACAGGACAATCTTGGGCCTAGGCCATATGATGTTCTATTTTTTAAACTCATAAAAAGTGTTTTATTTGCTTTGATTTGTACAAATTCTTAGGGGACTCTAGACAATTCCAATCCAAATGCACAGTTACTTATCATTTAAGAATTATATGGGATTGAAAATTTTGCCAGATAAGCACAAAATAACTAGGGATAAAAGCTCACTATTTCTTAAATTATTTTAAATTGTTGATTCACGTTCAACTTACCAAACTTAGTTTGCGAGTGAGACCTCAGTTTTGTTACTTAGGTCACATGAATGTATTATATTCTTTATATTGACTCGTATTTGATTAATTTAGACATTCACTATATGTCACCTGAAGAGCTAACTCATGTTTTTAACCTTCCCATTAGTCGTGAACAAAATAGAACCTTTGTGAAGTTAGGAATTACGAACACTTCTAAGAGGGTGCCCTTCTTGAACACATTGGGACATGTCTCGAACACGCCAATTAGGTGTGTTCTGAATTTTTATTTATTTATTTTTCAATGGACATGCAAGAGACATGTATCCATTACTTACACACACATGAATCACGTTACATGTTTAAATTGAAACATGTTTTCATCATGTTTTATGTTCAATGATGATTACATTAGGGGTTCAATTTGTTTTACGTTGAATTAGTATTTTTTAATTTATTTTTGGTTGTTTGTGAATGGTACATTCATATACATTACAAATAAAATATATAAGCAATGTATCTTTTGTGTCCACCATCTTCGTGTCCATGTCCTCCTGTTTTAAAAATTGCCATGTCTCATGTCCCATGTCCCATGTCCCATGTCACGTACCCTTGTCAGTGTCCATGCTTCTTAGTTGAGAAGTATTACATGCGCACAACACACATACATGTGGGAAGAAGTTTTAGTGGGGAGGGCAAGTTCTTTGGAGTAGTGTAACCATACACATGCACTCTCACACGGATGAAGCAGGAGGGGGAGGAGAGGGAGGGGGGGATGTGGGACAAGATTTTGCATATTTTACATTTTAATAAACAGATGACTAGACGAGACCCATATTTTATTCTCCAATTAATTACCTTATTTAGCTTGCTTGTCACTCCTACTAAACTAGCCAGGCCTTGTGTGCCAACCGTTGACTCCCGTTAACTATCTATTGCTACTGCCTTTTACCCGATACATGCTTTCCTTCAAACTAACAATTTTTCATTCAAATTGTCGCTTCCTAGCTTTCAAAGAAAGCCGATTATCGATCCTTGTCTTAGTTGGTTAGGAACTTAAGTTCCATGTTGCTTGCTGAAATTTTGGCATCCTTAAAACTTACCACCCCTGATGCTGTGGGAAAGTTCTCAATCTCATCTAATTATAATGGGTGAAAGTAACATGAAAGTATAAACTTGCATGTTCTCTAAGAAGCATGGACACGACATGACATGGATATGCCAGCACAATAATTTTCAAAGATTACAAGACTTGACATGGCTGGGACACGGCAAAAATATATAGTTTTTATATCCTTTATATGAATATTTGACTTAAAGATAATGAAAAAATTACAAGATAAAACTAATTAAAATTTAAAACCTTGTATTCCATAGCTTAAACATCACATTAGGTATAAATACACCTTTTAATTTTACAATTGGATTCTAAGTTATTTTCTTCAAAACTTGCAACATGTTTCATATGTGTTTAAGCGATTGAGACGTGTCCCTTAAGTGTTCAAAGCATGTCCGATGCTAAAAATTTAAAAATAATTGGATCCATTTGGACGCGTGTCCGTCACGTGTTGGGAGAGTGTAAGACGAGTGTAGTGTCCTACATGGGCACGTCATATTCTTCAAAGTGTCAGTGCTTCTTGGCCTGTTCTTTAAGGTTTCAATCAAACGCCTAATGCCACTCTCCTGTATTACCTCCCTTGTATTCTTTTGTTAAATTTTATAATTTTGGATGTACTGTGATGTATGCTCAGTCTATTAAATTTCATAGTTTTATTGATGTTGATAGTTTAATCACTTTCACTTTAGCCCACCGAGTATCCTGGACTGCTGGACCATCATTAGGTGGTGGCACCTTTTGGCCATTTTTACTTTTCTATAGCTTCTATTAATTGAACATGAGGTTATATTTGAAACTATGTTTAGCTGACTATAGAGAAGTAGTTGCTGCAAAGCTAAGGAACTAGCGGCAAGGAGAGAACATTGATGTGTAAGGACTAAGCACTGTATAGCCTTTTGTGGTGGCCATCTGTTTTGCTTAGGGCCTTTTTGTTCATGTGTTGCATCCCCTTGATGCTTCTTAATGCAAGTCTCTTATTGCTTATTCCTCCCCCCCCCCCCAAAAAAAAAAACGAAAGAAAAAAAAGAACTCTTATCTACCTTTCGTGGATAGTACATTGAATAATGATAATTCTTATGTTTGACTTGGGCCAAAGATGAAGGACTTCATTTCCTTTCCCTTCTGTGCTCATTGGTTGATGCTGTGATAGTTAACTATCTCCTGATGACCACTTTATGCTTTGGTTGAGGGGTTACCTTTGGTAACTTGAATTTAATATTTGTTGACACTGGAAAAGTATTAAACAAGCACATAGAGTGGTTGAAGAAGCCACTTCGAGGGTCAATCCACTTCAACTCGCAAATTTCAAAAGAAAAGAGAGTATTCAAATATTGGATTAATGTTTGTTGATGTAAACGTTTATGGACAGGTAATGGGGTTTGGCTCCCCTCCAGACTTTTGTCCTCCATTCTACTCTAGACAATTAATCTCCATGTGCCACATGTATTAATAACAGATCAAAAGGTGGTTAATTGTTGACTCTGGAAATATTTTAGTTCCTTGTTCATTTTGAACTCTAAAACTTTCGATAAAACATAGACAGATAACTGATTGTTTCTTGAGAGGATTTATGATCATAGCCATTAGATTAATTTTTTATACACGTGGCACCTTGTGAGGAATTTTGTGGAGGAGTATGGAGGATTAAGTCTGAAGAGGAGCTGAACCCCAGGTTGTGAGGGCAAAGTTTGACACTGGTGCTATTCTTTAAGTGGTAATTTTTCCTTTTTCTAATCTAGGTCTGTCTAAAGGAATTGCCTTTTTGATTATTTAGGGAAGTTCTTTGATTATTTTCAATATACTGGGTATTTGAACATATGTGAAGTGCCTGTGTATGGGATATCGAATGTCTAGTAAACAGCCCTTTTGTTGGACATGTATCCATTTGATATATTGATATTCAATGCAAGAATGGAGATTACGTTATTAGTTCATCATAAGATCTTTGGGGTACTTTTAGTTAGTCTATATAATACACACTTATCCAAAGCTTTAGCAAACTATTTGTGTCGAACCCTCTATTTCACTTAACACTCACGCCACTTTTGGATGCATAACAAACTTGGTGTTTTGACAAGTCATCCGTCTCCATGCCCTAAGATTTGGGGCGTGTATGCATTTGAGTCATTTGACACCTGGGGACACCCACTTTTGATATGTGTACCATGTAAAAGAGCTTCCAACTAAAATTTTCCACTTGTTTTCATTGTTGTAATGTTGATGCTGCTTGGTTAATTCATTTGCTTTCATCAGTTCGATCATTCCACTGGTATGCATGCTCCTGATACACGAATATACCCATCTAGGGGCTTACGTGTCCTATATTGGTTGTACCAACACGACACTGGCATCAATTGGTTTGGAAAATGGAAAGCTTCTGGTGCTAACTGGGCATCCATCTCCTCTCAATTCCATTCCAGATTACTTGCTTAAAATGGGATCTTGGAACCAGGAGATGGGTCATATTTAGCTATATTCCATTTTAGCAATGAACTCTTTTGTTTTTTTTTTTTAGTTAACAACTAATTATGATTTTACATAACAAGCTATCTTTGTACATTTAGAAACATTGTGTCAACAGTCAACTTGGACTGCAAGTTGGATCTTAAGGCCATTGCACTTCAAGCTCGAAATGCAGAATACAATCCAAAGGTATGAAGTTGTTGTTAGCACCTATGCATTTGTTCATATCTAACATTATCATAACATCCTTTCTTTTGCAATATGATGAGATTTGACTACTTAACCGTGTGGAGTTCTGTTGACTGAAATTTGCTGCTGAGTCCTTTTGAAAACTTATACTAAAAAAAGGTCCTTCAAAACTTCTAAATCTGGCATTCCATCTTTCAAATTTGCATGAGATTGGGATATAGAATTGAGGCTTTAAGAAGTTTATTTTCAAGTTTTTGGTCTAAATACAGAAAGCTACCTTTTTGAAAATTACAGATTCCTCCTCAGTTTAAGCTTTGTAACAGATTTCCCCTTCTAGTAGTTGGACCTTTTTTTACCACTAACAGAATTTGATGACATAAGTATGTTATTTAGTGTGTTGACAATTTTACATTTGAAACTGAACCCTTATGGGTCTTACTTCATTAAAGCTTACTTTTAGGATAGTTGGAGCCCCAACCACTATGGCAGTCGGGTAAGGGGTAGGGGGTGGAGATGGGAGAGAAAACGAGGAGAGGGAGAGAAAGCCATTGTTTTTCTCTATTAGAGAGAGAGAATAATGGCTCTATAAGAGAGACAGTGAGGAGAGAGAAATAATTATTTTTATTTTGGTTGAAACTTGACCAACAATTGAGAGCAAAAAAGTAAGGGTAATAAAGTAACTTTACCTTCTCTGTTAGCCTCCATTACTTGACTAACTGTAATTTGTGAAAACCAAGGGTAGCTTTCTGTATTTAGGCCAAAAGTTAAAGGAGGTTGGTGTAATTTGCCCTAAATTTTTTCTTGGAGAAAGTATTTCGCAATATTTGATAATGATTTGAATCTTTGTCTTTTGGTTTCCTTGTAGCGTTTTGCTGCTGTAATTATGAGGATAAGAGAACCAAAAACAACTGCACTAATATTTGCTTCTGGAAAGATGGTGAGTTTCTCCATAGCATGTTGTACCCTTATTTTTTGACAACTGTGGAATTTCACATTCTGTGCTGCCTTGGATTTCTATAAACAATTCTGCAAGTGTTCTATTAGTTTTATGCTCTCTCTCTTTCTCTCTCATTTTAAAAGATGTCTGCTTCTTATTCTAGTCATGCTAACGAGGTTGCAGTAAGAAGCTTTTTATTTCTCTCTTCAACATTTTACCTATGTTGTATCCTTTGTTTAGTTTAGTGATTGACTAGTGAACTGGAGTATTGTCACTTCTGTTGCCTCCTTGATAGTTGCAAGAGCTGGCTAAATTATTTGGGGCCTTTTGCCATGATAATCAGCTGTTGAGACTGTTGTAATACTTGCAGAGGAAGGTCAATCTTATGATCATGTCAACTTTAAAAGTCATAGGTAGAGTTGTTGCATTTAATTGGGTCTATGTTAACTAAAAGAACCATTACCAATCTTATAGTACATCTATGTACTAATGTAATTTTTGTCATGCTCCTTACAACATATGCATAATTTGAAAGAAGCAGATAATCTGCACTTATTATACATAACAACAAAACATGCCATGATATCTTTCAGGCCTCAAATTCTAAGTCACCAATTTAATTTCGTTACGTTTGTTTTCGACATTAAATTTTTTATGTGCTTTAAAAAGTCAAAAAGGAGAAATAGTATATTAATTTGTCTTCCCTCTTTGTAAAGGATGAAACAAAAAAATAAATTGACTTATGATTGCAGTATAAAGTAAAGTTTGACTACTTGTGTATGCAATGACGGAAAGAAAAGGCATCCTTTAATTTCATTCATTAAATCTTTACGTACCTTTTAGACATTAGTCTTGTTTTTTTTGTTTTTTTGGAAGGCAAAATCTAAAAATTACCCGAAAATGGTTAAAAGTGGTCAAAGTTCCATTATAGTAAATTAGGGGTGCACATTGGTCAGTTTGTTCTGGTTGATGACAACCCAGCACTGAACCAACCTAGGTCAGTTCTTAGTTCTTTAAAAATTTATTCTAGAACCCAACTGTTAGTCGTACTAACCAAACAATCCAAACTGTGAAGGTACTGGTGGGTTTGGTTCCAAACCGGAAATCTGTTGTGTTATAAACAAAAACTTTGGAAGCAGAGACTGTGGCTGGACCCTCTGTCAGTTAGCTTTGTCAAGCTTGGTACATGAGTTCTGAAAGGTATTCTCTTATAGATGAGGTGTAAGAGAAGCATTATTTCATCAGCCGATGCTTGACGATGAGTAAGAGGCAAGGATTGTTGACTGGATATATGGAAGAGATATAACTCTCTTTAGTGCGATGAGTACGCCCAAAATATGGCAATCTATTAACACCCAAGTATTGGTGCAGCGAAGCAGTAAATAAAATCCGGCAAGACCGGAGTCGATCCACAGGGAACGGATAACAGAATATGCAAAATTAGGTGCTAAAATTTACTTACGGTAAAAGATTAGATACCCACTAAGTCATGCTAAGCACCGTAGTGTTGCAATGACTTTAGTAGGAATTTAAGCCGACCGGTTTGAATTTCACTTTGAAGAGTACCGATGAGAATAGGACAAGTGCGGCAGAAAATAGTAACCAAAATAAAATAGATGTTTTTGGGATATTTGATGGTTGTGAAACTAGACTTTAAATAAAATTTAATAAAACGGTTTTGGATCCAATTGATTCGATCACTTGATTCACTCGAAATTTCTACAGAGGTTTTATAACTCAAAATTTTATAATAATTAAATTTAGAATAATAAAATTAAAGCCATAAATTCATATCATCGATTTGTGTAATAACTATACCAAACTAAGATTTGTGCATAGAAATTTTCAAACTTAGTTAAGAATTTAAGTTTTCTCAAAGATCTAGAATTTAATTACCAAGAATTGAAAGACTTTAAAAATAAAACAATGAAGACTTAATTAGTTCCGTTGATATTTTAAGATTCTCAGATGATCTTCACAATTGACTCTAAAAATTAAACTAGCTACTCATAGTATTGAAAAGACATGACTTGAAAAATAACTTTATAACTAAAAAGGTTTATTACAGTACAATAACGATAAGGAAAATATTGAAAAATTAACTGGCTGAACAACTACTAACAATCTAACTGACTAAAAGAAAATGAAGAAAGTGCTTTCAGCCGAATGGCTCTCTAACTTTGTGCTCTCTCTTGGATGGCTTTGGATCCCCCCCTCTCTTCTCCCTCTCTTTTATAGGCAAAGATGAGTGAGAAAAGTTTTTTTATTATTATTATTATTTTTCTTCTTTTCTTGCTTTCTCCTTCTTTCCTTGTCTTCTTCGCCTTTTCTTCCAGCCGCCCACTTTGCAAGATGAAGAAACAAAACAACATATATATATATAATTATAATATATAAAATAAAGATAAAATATAATATATATTATTATATATAAAGGAAAAGATAAAATATAATATATTTAAAGTAAAAGATAATCTTATAATAAATAAAGTATAAGATATAATATATACACTCACTCATATGGATAATGTACCACTTTGCTTCATTTTGCTTGATTTTATCTTCAAATCTGCTGAAGGCATGTAAAATATGAAAAATATTAAATTTATATAAAAATGATAAATAACACGTAAATAATAACTAACATTAGCCTATAATTAGGGACTCCAATTGTACTATTTTTAGAGTACAATCACACCCCCCAATTAAGCTTTTGCTAGTCTCTAGCAAAACAATAAACACATTTAAAAAGATAGATTCCACTTTCATAAGAATCACGAGTGCATGTAGCATATGTACCAAGTTTTTAAATCCCTAGGTAACCCTTAGTGGACGAGTGGTGCCCGTGAGGGTTTCCAGTGATGGTACTCACAAATATCAAAATGTGGCCTACAAGTGAGGATAATGAGAATAAAGTATGACATATATCAAGACACAAGCATATTCTGTCGATTCTACTCCTTAATACACAAACAAGATAATGTCTTTGAACAACATATGAGAGACTTTTGTATGTGTGTGTGTGATCATTATATAATAAAGAAAGTATTACAACATAAAAACATAGATACATCCTTTAATTTTTTGATTCAACCTCACTGGATATTCTCTCAGAAAGAAAAAACAAAGGTATTTCACATCGCTTGTTCTTGCAAAAGTGTAAGCGTAATGTATAATTAAAAGAGATAACCATAAGAAAAATGACGTAAATATATAAAGTGAGAGATGACTTGGCATAGCTCTATGAAATAATACTTAATGTTAAAACCACACAAGCAATTGATATGTGAATTCTTTAATGAGTGAATGAACAAGCAATGTATACTTCAAATCATCGAGGGCTTTATTCAGGATACAACTTGGCCATAAGGTTTAAGGAAGGGAGAAAGAAATGATAAAAGGCTTAAAACATGTGTGATGAAGACATGAAATGGTCAATAAATACATACCTTCAATTTTCCTATTTTGATATTTTTTTTTTTCCAATAGACAACCTTTGTTTCTTTTTCGTTTTCTTTTTTTTTTTTTTTTACTTCCCTTTCTGCTTTGTTTTTCTTTTTCTTCATTGCTAAACTTTTTTTATTTATAAATTTTTCATATTACAAATAAATTACCCCATTTTTTAATTCAACTTACACAGCTGAAGATTCTTGTGTTTTTATTTTTAGGGATGAAACTTTAGGAATGATATATGTAGCTAGAGAGAAACAAATAGGCTTAAAAAATGATTCTAAGGGAATTATTTTAACAAAGAAATTTGTGCCTCAAAAAATCAAAGATGGCCTCAATTCATTTTGAAAGTGCACAATAGCTCAAAATTCTAAGAATTCAACATATTCAATTGTCTAAGCCATTCAAACAATTGAGTCAAGTACAAGTATAATGGAGCTATTGAAAGAGTGATAGGGTAGAATTTCATCAAGAGTAAATGTAAACACTCCGAAAGGCGTGATTGGTTTTAAAGTTCATTTGGTGAATAATCTCTACTTTTTTAAAGATGAAACTGTGTAATACGTATAAATACAAAACTTATCATGATATGATAATAAGTGATGTAAGATAGCCTCTTTCTATGTGTTAAGATAAAATCTTGCAATTGTATTAAAAGGGAATGCTAGCGTCTTGCAATTGTATTAAAGGGGAATGCTAGCGACAGACGAGTTTTTAGTCATTTTAGCTGTTGCGCGTTATAAGAGCGACACATGTTAATGAATTCAAAAAGCTAAAATCGAAACTGGAGAATACCGGTTATCGATTACACTTCATCAGTTGAATTGTAGGTGTGCCACGTGGACTCCACTAACAGTCAACTCAGAAATCCCTCATCAAATTTAACTTTGACGAAAATATTTGAATAAAAATTAAAAAAAAAAAAACCTTGTGAAAGCTTTGGATCCGACCAAACCTTCCCTTCCATGATTTTTCTGCAACAAAGCCACTTCTCGCGCCTCTGTGTTACGTCGACCACCTTTTGTCTCTACAAATTGCAGCTATCCCCTTCCACTCTAGTCTAGTCTATGAACTCTATGGCCAGGGACGAAGCTTATTCAACCACAAAATTTCCATTTGGATCTACAAAAATTTTCGTTTGTGTATGGGTAACACTACACACTCTATGAATTCATTATTCTCCTTCGTTTGCCCAAAAAACAGAGGATTGTAATGCGGTTACAATGAAGCAACCAATTTGAGGACCAATTCTTCAGCAAAGGAATAGGAGTAGATCTTGAAGCAGAATTTATATTAATTTACTTTGGATTTTAGACAAAGAGAGGCAAGAAATTGACAGTCTCAACAAGCCAACAACGAATAGACTATCAAGTAGCCACGAAAATGGCTAGTGGAGCAACTGATAGCAGGAAAGAGAACAGAGGGTTTTGTGTCTTGTTGCTGGCTTTGTTTATTTATTATTTTTATCTTTAACAAATCTGATGACTTTGAGGTCCAAAGATTGATCATCGGGACAAATTCAATCAGAACTTTTCATCAAAGGTCTATATATTGATCATCAGAACAAATTCTTCAATCAAATTTTATTTTCCATTTGTGTTTGTATTCGAGAGAGAGAAGTTGAGTAAGAAATTGGAAGTCGAAGTTCAAGTGTGATGAAAACTCACCGGCAATGAGTTAGCTTCATCACTGAGGTAGCTTCATCCTACTAGCAATGAGTTAGACGGAAGTTCCAACAAAGTGATTGAAACTAGTAATAGAAATACATATATATAGATATATGTATACGTATATATGTATATATAGAGAGAAGAACTGGTGGTTCGCATACCTTAATATTTTGTCTTTTTGCTCTTTCGGTTTAATAGGTTACCCATGCTTCTATTAAAATATTAGAACACGTGTCGAGTTTACAACACGACTGTTGAACGGCGGATGTTGAAACGGCTGACGGTAGCATTCCTCTTGTATTGAAAAGAAAGGATAAAACAAAAATTGTGCTAAAGTGAATGAAAATATGTTTAAACAAATCTTTAAAATCTACATTTGTATTTCACATAAAACTGTGTAAAATTATAACACTTTCTTTTTTTTCGTTTTTTTTATTTATGAAAAAGTTTGAAAAATAACTTTAAAACCTACAAATGTAAACACAAGCAATCTCCAAAACATATATATAGACAAATAAAACAAGGAATTATAAAAGGAAGTACACAAACACACTGTACAACGGCTAGGCATAACAAAGTTGAGCTAACCTTTTAACATTCATATCAAGGTAGTCTACAGGTTTGGTAAAACCCAGCTGCCTCAATGTTTCAACATTTACTCTACCCTTAAGAATGTCTAAGTAAACTATTTGATTCCTTAACATTAATCGGTTGCTTCCTTTAAAATTTTTATCCATACACGTATGTCTAGCACAATGGTAATACCTATTTAGTCTCTTTACTCTTTTCTTATTGGCCAGAGTACTGCAACTAGTAAGAGGTTGAGATTGTTTCTCTTGGAGTTCAACTCTCCTCATACTCTTGCACGGCGAATTATTTCGCTACTAATATCGAGTGAAAGTATCAAATCAACACAACACGCAAATGCAAGTACTCTACCATCTATATAAGAAGTCATGACACTATTCAGTTATTTAACGTCTGTTGGTCACAAAGACAAAATTAAAAATAAAAAATAAATAACAGAAAATAACAAATCAAGTAATGAAAAAAACGAACTTGTCCTCCCCCCAACTAGAGAATGGCCACCGCTCGAGGCAAAAAGAGAAAGGAAAGGGCGGGAAAGACAAACATGAGTGGGAAGAAAAGTTCTCTCTCACTAACTAAAAACAAACTAGCTACCAAACTAAGTAAATAGACTAACCTAATTGTACAAACTGACCTGGTGTTGATTCTACTCAAGCAATGGTAAATCCATGAGATTTACACTTTTGATCAAACTTAGAAAATTCTCAAAATAGGGCTTCAGACGATGCACATTGACTTTGAAGATATTGCCATTGCTAGGATTCTCAATTTCTATTGCCCTGTGCAATAACACATCTGTTACCAGATAAGGTCCAGACCACTTACTCTTCAATTTGTCTGGAAACAAGTATAACTGGGAATTGTAAAGCAATACTTTTTGACTGACATGAGAAGACTTCGGAATGAT
Source organism: Euryodendron excelsum (assembly GCA_033060915.1). NCBI lineage: Eukaryota > Viridiplantae > Streptophyta > Magnoliopsida > Ericales > Pentaphylacaceae > Euryodendron > Euryodendron excelsum. The sequence continues at coordinate 51,154,605 of CM065380.1, read as the reverse complement.
GTGTTGGTCATGGAATGTTTTCATCTTGGCCTTAGAGATCTTTGCATTTTCATAGGTATCATTTCGGAGTCCTCAAGTTCATTGAATTGTAGCTTCCTGATCAGGCCAGCCTCATTTAGATTTTTATTGAATTGGTGAATGGCCCAATAAACTTTATGCTCAATTTCTACCAAAAGGTGGCATGATTTTCCATACATAAGCTTATAAGGAGAAGCACCTAACATAGTTTTGTAAGCAGTTTTATAAGCCTAGAGTGTATCCACTAACCTTAAGGATCAGTCCTTGTGGTTAGGATTAACAGTTTTCTAAAGAATGTGCCTAATCTCCTGATTAGCTACCTTAACTTGGCCACTAGTTTGGGGATAATAAGGTGTACTAATCTTGTGAATGATCCCATATTTTCACATTAGCATTCCAACGGGTTTATTGCAGAAATGAGAATCACCATCGCTAATGATAGCTAGAGGCATACCAAAGCGAGAAAATATGTGCTCTTTTAAGAACTTGACCACAACGCGGTGATCATTGATGCGAGAGGCAATCTCCACCCATTTAGACACGTAATCAATGGTTACAAGAATGTAAAGGAATCCAAACGAATTAGAGAAGGGTCCCATGAAATCAATACCCCAACAGTTAAATATCTCAAGAGTAAGGATGGAGTTGAGAGGCATGATGTGCCTTCTAGTCAGACTTCCTAGTTGTTGACACTTATCACAAGATATGCAAAAAGTGTGAACATTACGAAGCATGGTGGGCCAATAAAAGCCAGATTGCAGAATCTTTGCAATCGTCTTTTTCGAACTAAAGTGCCCACCACAAGCATAGGAGTGATAGAACTCCATGATAAATTGAAACTCATTGTTGGGGGATATACCGACGAATTATCTGATCAGGATAATACTTAAACACGTATGGATTATCCCATAAGAAATACCTCACAATTTTTAAAAATTTTCGTTTATCTAAGTAAGACAAGTGTGACGGTATCTTGCCAGTAGTTAAAAAGTTGGCAATATCAACGAACCATGGAATAGTTGCTTGAGAAAGTTCTTGGATTTGAAAAAGATGCTCATCCAAAAAATACTCATTGATAGGGAGAGTGTCTTTGGCTTCCCCATCCGTAGGAAGTCGTGACAAATGGTCAGCAACTACATTTTTTATCCCTTTCTTGTCTCGAATTTCAATGTGAAACTCTTGTAACAAAATAATCTAATGGATGAAGCGTGACTTAGGCTTGGTTAACAGGTATTTTAGTGCAGAATAGTCAGTATATATAATGAATAATGACCCCACCAAATACGACTGAAATTTATCTAATGCAAAAATGACAGCAAGGAATTTATTTTCAGTTATGGTATAGTTCAATTGGGTTTCATTCAAGGTTTTGCTTGCATAATAGATAACATAGGGTTTCTTATCCACTCTCTGCCCCAAAACTGCTCCTACAGCATAATCACTAGCATCACACATCAACTCAAAATGTGATGACTAATCGGGTGACTGAATGATGAGGTTAAATTACTATGAATAAGAAAATAATTAATATCTATTTTATGTATTACCTATAATTTTTATATATATTTTACGTAATTATGACATCACGGTTCAATTTCGGTTGACCCGATGGTTGAACCATTGACTCTTAACCCTGTCTCTTTTTCAGTTCGCTAACAGTCTGAGTTTCAAAACATTGCTATTCAGATGAGCAGACGATGGCTTCTGATTGGTGTTTTTAGTTGTGTGGCACTATGGATGAACAAACGAGGATATGTGGGTGGAGCTGGCGGGGATTGCTTTTAGATGATTTGCTTCCCCGTACAGAGGTTGGGGTATTCCTGCATTTCAAGGCCAATGAGGGTGTTTTTGAGTTTCATTGATGAGTTGAGCTTGATGGATCTTCCGTTTACAAGGGGTACGTTTATTTGGTCTAACGACTGAGAGTCTGAGAGACTTTCTTTGTGTCTCAGTTAGATAGATTTTTGGTGTCAGTTGACTGGGAGAAGCACTTCTTTGGTGTGTTTCGGAGTCTAATGCCAAGACTAGTGTCTAATAATTTTTTTATCTTGTTGGATTGTTTTTTTATTTATTATTATTATTATTATTATTATTATTTTACCAACCTGGTTTGACCCAAAAACATATGACGTCTCTCTGATTCAAAAATGAACACAAACACTTTGTATTTTGGAGTGAAGTGCAAAAATGGAAGAACCTGACAGAGTTAATAAATTGGCAAAAATGTCCAATCAAAATCAACTGGTTTGATGATAAGCATTTTTTACATGAAAAACAAAGCATTCTTTTAAAAGAAAATGAGGAGGAAGTCAAGAATGGTATTGCGGGTTTCTATGAGCACTTATTCTTCGAGTTTTGTGGCTGGTGGCTGGGGTTGAGGGGATGGACTTCAATTGCATCTCTGAGGAGGAGAGGGAAGGTGTTGAGCCCAGATGGGATGACTTGCCTTTTTCTATTGGAAGTGGTTAGGGATGAGGTGAGAGGGATGTTCACTTCGTTTTCTAAGACTCGGGTGTTTGAGAGGAGCTTGAAGATCTCTTTTGTGGCTTTAATCTCTAAAAGAGGGGGGATTGATGATATAAGAGATTTGGGACTATTATTTTGCTTGGAGTGGTGTATGGATTGGTAGCAATAGTTTAAGCTGTGGCTGAAAGGAGTATTGCGGAAGGTATTGTCAGACTCTTAGAATGCTTTCATTGGGGCATGTAGTTTTTAGACACAGTGCTAGTGGTTAATGAGAGTTTGGATTCCAGGTTGAGGAGTGGGAGTCCAGGTTTTGATTTGTAAACTTGATAGTGAAAATGTTACGATCATGAGAATTGGAATTTTACGCTTCAGGTCTTGGAGAAAATTGGTTTTGTGTAGCAGTGGAGGAAAGTGCATTTAGTGGTGCATATATATAGTCAGGTTATGTGTTTTGATTAATGGCTCTATAGTGAGGGTTTTTTTTTTCCCCCTTTTTTTTCTTCTCTTCTTTTTAAGGCTAGGGGTTGCAGTAGGGAGACTTGTTATCTCTGCTACTCTTCATCTTGAGTCTAGAGGTTTTGAGCAGGATGATGGATATGGCGGTCCAAGGAGGCTTTTTAGAAGGCTTTAAGATTGACGAGGTTGGCGGGTTGCAGAAATTGTTTCCTATTTGGCTGTTATGCCTGTTGGAGTCTTGAAGCTTTTAGCTTCTATCTGGGTTTGTAAGGCGGTATCTCTCCCCTCTCCTGTTGTGTTCTTTGTTTGAGGCTAAGCAGGTCTAGGACTAGGTGTTGATCATTTTCAGAGGAGGTAATATTGTCAAGGGGGCAGGGCTCACTTTGATTAAGATCACTTTATCAAGCTTGCCCATCTGTTGTCATTTTTCTTGTTTTCTTTTTTATAAATATTTTATGAAATGGAACCTTTCCAAGGCACAAGCATATTGGAAAGCTCTTATAGAGTTAGCCCCAGATTTCAGCAATCACCTGCCAACCAAAGGTACTTTATGCCGGTTCACTATTCCATATTCGGTCACAAAGAGGCTAGAAAAGATTCAAAGGGATTTCTATTTGGGTTTTTTTTTTTTTTTCCTTGGGTTGGGGTGGTGGGGGGGATGAATCTAAATACCATTTAGTGCATTGGGCAACAGTGTGTTTCTCCATTAGGATATGGCTATCGAGATAGTCTTGTGCTCAAAAAATTTTTGGAGAAGGGTAGTGGCTTCCAAGTATGGCAGCATGTGGGGTGATTGGACTTTGATGGAGGTTTGGCCCTTTGGAAGGTGTTCCTGGTTTTTGGGATATTTCCTTTTGTCGGGAGCTTAATGATTGGCAGGTGGAAAAGCCGTTGTGATTGTTGGATATACTATACTCTATCTTGCCTCATAGACTAGAAGAGGCTCATTTGAGATGGACGTGCTTAAGGTCTGGCAGCTTTGAGGTGAAATCATATTACAAAGTCCTTTGGGTTATAGGGAATCCTCTTTTCCTTGGAAAGAGGTCTAGGTGTTAAAGGCCCCACTCAAAGGTTACCATTTTTTGTTTTTTTTTTTTGTGCAGACAACAATGCATTAGAAGATTTTGACCATTAATAATTTGATCAGGAGGCAAATTCACGTTTAACTGTGTTGTATGTGTAAGCAGGAAAGGGAGTTAGTTAGCCATTTCATTTATTTTTCCGTTTCTTGTGAATTGCTGCCTTGGGTTCTTTGCATGTTTCACGTCAAATGGGTGTTTCCAAGGAATGTGTTTGAGCTCCTGAAGTATTGGAGACGGGCTAGAGTGGGAAAGAGGAGGAGAGAGCGCAACCTGGGTATGACCATTTCACTGCAAACCCTCATCTCATGTGAACTCTGCTAGTTAGCAGTCCTAAAGGTGCGGGGCAGGATGGGTTACCCAGAAATTTGGGTTTGTTGCTATCCCTGTAACGCCCAAGTAACATAATACATTTTAACGCAGTCACTTGTGAGGGGCCACACAGGGAGCAGTTTAACAAATAACGTAAGCCACGGTATGTTCTACTAGTTTAAGCATTTGGAGTAACAGGTTGGCAACACCTAATAGTTGAATGTTTTGCTTATCCCAAAAGAAAACAAAGGTTGACAACACCTATAAAATAGCACTATCTTATAGTTTTAGTTCTTGGGAATAGGATGTACGACTTGATTCACTTGAAAAGCTTTCTCATCTTTTTTGTTGCAATTGTCTGGTCGAGATTCACAACCTTTCTTCATCATTTCTATTTAAAAATTCCATCTTGCTAAAATATGATATTGACATCAAAGCTCCTTGTAAGGTGCTCTTGAAATTCGGAGCTGTCTCCTTTTGTTTTGAAATTGATTGATTGGCTATCCTATCTAATGCTTCAGTCTTGATTTCTTATGTTACTTAGGTTTGTACTGGAGCAAAGAGTGAACAACAGTCAAAATTGGCAGCACGGAAGGTATATGATAAAGTTACGTTATTTTTATCAATGAGCCTAGAACTCTTCAATTTGATTTACTGTGCAAGGTTAGGAATGTTATGAAGAACCTTCTATCATGCCATCTTTATTGTGATAATTGTGAACTGGTGTATGAATCTGTACTAGGTGGGCAGTGTATTGCTTTTATTTATTTAATTTTAAAATCTCTTCCCATCCTAATATGTTATTTTTGGTCTTCAGTATGCTCGAATCATTCAAAAGCTTGGCTTTCCGGCTAAATTCAAGGTAATTACTCATACATGCGTGCACACGCAAGACACACACACCAGTCACGCATTCCACCGATTATCCAGATGCTTATGCTGGATGGAATGCCCTTAGCAGTTTTGGCTCTTATATATCCACAGTGGGGATTTAGGATTCACAAATAAAAGTGCTCACGCTACCACCAGTCCATAAATTGTTAAACCTTCCATAAAAGCCAAACTAAGCAATAAAGTACCGCTTATTATGGTGGTTTCTTTCTCAGCTTAAACATTGTAATACTGTTTTCATCTCATGTTCTTTATTTTTTCTTCTCGTAGGATTTCAAGATTCAGAACATAGTTGGCTCCTGTGACGTTAAATTTCCAATTAGACTTGAAGGCCTTGCATACTCCCATGGTGCCTTTTCAAGTGTAAGTGTTGATTGTGAGTTTTTGTGATTATTTTATTTCATCTGTGTTTCAAAATCAGGGCTGTAAGCCTGTAAACAGGAATTCTTGTCAAACTAGAAGTTTTTGCAATACATAGAGAATAAGAGTGCGTGTAGCAGTTAAGTGTGTTCTGGAAGTTCTGCATTCCTTTAATTTGAGACAAACCAACTTCTTGTTTGATTGTTGACATTCTTTCTCATTGGGATAAGTCAGTCATCTTGCATTTCCAGCTTTTGAGACTTCCCAAAATTAGCATTTGTTGCCGGGTACCAATAAAATTTTCTTTTTCATAAATTATCTGTGATATGTTAGAAGCAAGTTGTGAATAATCAAGTTTGGTCTAGAACTTTAGTGTGTGATTTGGTAGAAGACAAAAGTATATCATTGCTGTAATTATTTCTCGGGATTTCATAATATCTTATACGCTTTCTCAACTTCATTTGAAAAGTTGCTGAAAGTTTTCTTGTTATTGGTCATGTCATGTTTTGAAGCTTTTTAAATTAATGCAAATTCATCCCAATCTTTCCAATTATGGTACTGATCGTGGCTCAGTTTGTGGATGCAGTATGAACCAGAACTGTTCCCTGGATTGATCTATCGGATGAAACAACCGAAAATTGTGCTGCTTATATTTGTTTCTGGGAAAATTGTTCTCACGGGAGCTAAGGTGATGAGATTAGATCTGTCAGCTACCGGGATCTGTTCTGCAATTTCTGATCCAGCATACTATGCAATGCTGGTTGTCTATCTAAAATCCATACTATTGTGTTTCTTACTCTTCAGGTGAGAGATGAGACTTATACTGCCTTTGAGAATATATACCCAGTTCTTACAGAGTTCAGAAAAATTCAGCAATGGTATGTCACCTAATTTGCATATATTTACGTTACAGTGTTGAACCCAACTTTAAGTTTTTTGATTAGTGTTCTAATATATATATATATATATATAATATTATAAAGCAAACACATGGGCTTTGGTAAAGATCTGTCACGCTATTTAACAATCCCAAACTATCCTAGAAAGTTCAAAAAATTACTACAGAAATCTTATCACTTCGATGATAAAATAGTAATAGCCCACCTCCTGTTTACACATATCTCACCTTCTCACCTTCTATATGGTTACACAACCCAGTAAATACTAGCAACTTATTTATTGGACAGATAAAATAATTGGGTATAGTGTAGCGCACACATTATAATGCCTGACAGCTTTCTAGTATATAAAATAAGTGGAAGAGGACATACCGGAAGGGAGTGCACTAGTCCTTGGGGTAAGACACAGTGCCACTACTACTTACAATGTAGTTTTCACTTACCTTGCCAAGTATTCTAATTTGTATTTAATTTTTGTGGCAGATTTTGGGCGACTGAGATGTAAATTGGCAAGGCTGGTATTATGATTGCTGAACCTGGGTGGGTAACTGTAAATAGATGAAAGGAAACTGGGCAATTGGCTCTTGTGGCCGTTGAAGATAAATTTTAACTTGATTGGAAACGGGACTATGGTTTACTTTTCTTTTCCTTTTCGCCCTTTTTTTTATTATATCCATGGTAATCACTAATTAGTGTATGAATGTATTCTTCAATGTTTCTAGGCAAATAAGAACACTTTCCAGTTTTCACTGTATTTTTTGAGGGGTTTGAACTTCTCCTGGTGCATTTTGAATATCTTGGTTGGAGATGCAATACTTGGCTATGATAGGGTTTTACTTAGGTCTCAAAAGACAATATGCATAACGTTGATGTATATATATAAATATTTCATGAAGTCCTCTAATATTCATGATGTATTTGTACTTCTAAGACCTCATGTATTTATATCATCTATTAAGTCCTCTAATATCTACCGCTCGTTGGGGCCAACTTATCGCTACCTTTTAACCTGAAATTCTATTTCGTTCTTGTGTTTTTATAACGTTTTTAGATTATGTTTTTGTCTTCTTTACTGAAAGCACACAAAAACTATAAAATAATAAGTTACTTAATTCAGTTTATATGCGTAATAAATAAAAAAAGGTTAAAGTATTGTAATTGCACAAAGTCGCGGTTGCATCTCTTGTGCCTTCACTTATATTCCTTCTTTAAATCTCTCAGTGCAACTTAAACTAATCGTCTTCTGCAATTTGAACCTTAAAATCCTTTCATTTCAAATCCATTGACCCACTCCAACAAAAAATTTCCAGCAAGTGGCGGCATGTGGCGACCGGAGGAGCATTATATGATTCAGCAAGGGAATTAGATGTTAGGCATTCTTAATCTCAAGAGTTTCAGTTCCCAATTTATTCATACATTGAAGACATAACTAAGTGTCAAAATAATACCCCGTGTACTAACCAAATTTACAAAAGAAAAAAACCTGACTAATATTTTATATCTCAGCAGTGTGCTCATCAGACTTATCAATATTTCCAAGCACAGTGGTAAGAATGATATTGTTATTATTGCAGTACACACATTCGATGTGGAAAAGGTTGGAGTCCGAACAAGAGAAACAAGAAGTTAAAAAAAAAAACTTCCCACCACAATCCCCGCCCGCCCCCCCCCCCCAGGCGGGTTCTTCATGATCTATAAGCAAGCGTGAATTTACATGACGCCGATGACTTTGATGATCACATCTTATGCACTAGTAATTCACTGTTGATTTGATTCCGTCCAATATCTGTGCATACAAAAGTATAAGCAGCAGTCCATTGTCAGTCACAAGTTACACTACTAAAATGCTGTGCAAAATGTTTTGGAAACACTTAAACCTTGTTCTTGGTGGGAATGTAGAAGGGTTCGAAAACAAGAGGAAAAGGAGTGTCCAGGCCGCAAATTCTAGCCACAGGAGCTTCTAACTGCAAAAAAGCACATCCAAAATTAAACTCCTGAGATTTGAAGAAATCAGCCCCTCCAGCACCATCCCTTTTTTCAAAGTGATAATTAGATCAACCCCCCAAAATCATGGGCCATTAATTCATGCAACAGCCATACTTTCAGGTACTTTAAACGTATGCATGAGGTGGCATGCTGCAACTGGTCTCCGATCAGCCAGTGGAAGTTCCAGCAGCTGGCAGAAAGGCCCCCTCATAAAAATTTGATGCAAAGCCTTTGTAAGTGATATGCAAGTAATCTAGGTTCAATTAGAGATCTAGGATAAGTTAGTAAGACTACAAAGGTTGGATAAAGGTTTGGTTTGCACGACCTTTGTTTTGGGATTTATTCATAATCTCTACTAACCCACTAATGTTATTCTTAACAAAAATTGAATCAAAATAATAGTGTATCTACAGATATTTGAGATGATATAGAAAGTAGTATCAGCGCTTTCATGCAATTTTGTAAATAAGTTGATTTCACTTTTTTCTTTGTATCTGCTTTTGTTGAACTGTCTTTGGACTACACCACCATTCGAATCATGCTGATGTGTACACCCTGTTCCACCACCTTCTGACATAGTCAACTTTGTTTTGTGCAAATTGATTTGTTTGATAAATTATGCTACACCTGATGCTTAAATGCCTGCATATCTTGCTTCCTCAACTTCAGTCATTTAGTGGCTCACTGCCACGTGGCTTCATTCAATATGATATCTGTTACGTATCATCAGTTGAAATGTTAGTGTGTAACCCTATTGTAGGTTCTCATTACTGAGATGTGTTGAATTCATCATAGATTTCAGTTGGATAATCAAATCTGACCACCTTGAATTGGAGGTGTTGATGAGTAATAGGCCAGTAATTCTAAGTCTAAATTTATTACTGTAGAATAATTAAGGGAAACCATTAAGGGTAAATTAGGTTAACTTATTTTTGGTTCATTTAACATGCAGTTTCGTATTATTATAACTGACATTATTGTCATTCGTGCTCTAAGATTCTACAACAATCTTCTTTCTTGGCTATTCAAGAAATCATCGGCACAAAGTCAATCGTTCTGCAGTTCATCATGCCAAATTTTTGGCTCAAACCAATCTCAACATTGTTAAAACAAAGATTGCCAGCATAGGAAGTGTATGCTTTCTTTGGTTACTTTTGTCGAGCTTTTGACAAGGACTTGTAGAGCACTACTAGTTGTCACCATTAACGAGAGTTAATTTTCCAAACGATAATGTGTTCACCACTAATTCATCCCTCCATGATAACCTGTTAAACTTAACCCAGGATACAGCCTTTTCTTATCAAGAGAAAGCTACACACACATGCAAGAACTGAAATGCTGCCATGAGGATGAGGAGACTACTTGCTCACTTGGGTGAAACTCTTAGCAGAAATAGGTCTAGAAGAATCTATTAAAACATCAAATGGGTAGACAACCTATATAAGCATATATATATATCCCACTGCTTAAATTTTATTAGATAGCATATTTATGGCCTCGTGATTTGAGGTCATATAGAGAACAATCTCTTTAAGACAGGAGTTATGCATGCAGCATGTTCCTACAGCAACAGAGGCGTCTCTTATGAATGTTTATGATGAAGAAATCCAAACTGTTCACACAGCTAAAGAGAACTTGGAATAGCAATGTCAATAATGTTTCCCCCTTCTAAAATCAATTATTGTCATGGATGTTTTCAGCTAATTTATCACCTTATTTATTTATTTCTTTTTCCCTTTAATATGCATTCTATTTTATTCAGTCGGGCATTAAGCATGCCACCTCAGTAGTGTCTTCTTTCTATGCAGTTTTTCTTATTTTTCTTTGGTCCGTGTGAACGAGTGGAAGGAGCACATATGTGTTGGGAACAGATCTATTTTGTGTTCCATACACAGTTAATAATTTGACTACCAGCAGAGATAGCTACTAAAGCATAATACTGAGCACCCATAAAGATACCCAAGTTGGGCATTTTACTGAAGCCTACCAACAAATAATGAACTCTAAATAAGGAGTGGGACTGCACCAAATTTACCCTCAAGAAGCAGCGTTCGATAATGGAAGCAGAAATTTCAGCGCCAAATCCACTAGTTACTGGAGCTTCATGGCTAATCTACAATAAGAAACCAGAAAGATCACCAAGAGTTGCAGCCACCTCTTTCAGGAAGCATATTTTGCATTGATTGTAATACTTACGAGAAGCCTTCCAGTCTTTCTGACAGAGGCCTCTACTGTTTCCTTGTCCCAAGGTATTAGAGTTTTCAGGTCTATCAGTTCACAAGAAATTCCATCCTGCAAACCCATGTGTCATTTTTTTTTCTTGACAAGTCCTGTGCAATTAACTATTCCTATAACTCAAAAAGGACACAAGTACATGTGTGTTGCATGCCCACACAGAAAAAAATTAAGAGAGAGAGAGAGAGAGAAATGAAGGCAAGAAAATAATGTGGCTTCAAGAAGTAGAAAAACACACTACATTCTTCCAACTTCCATGATAACTTGACCATTCATTCCAATGTTTATATTTGTGGATAAAGTGTGGCTAGTTGATTGTGTACTTAAATTAGACAGCATAAAAATTTATTCTTTAATAAACTAACATTAATAAAATAGAAGAATTTATCACAAGAAACATTTTTTCACCTTTTCAGCCTCAACACAGGCCTGTTCCATGACAGATAGCTGAGCTCCCCACCCAACTAGTGTTATGTCACTACCTTCTCGAATCACCTGAATTTAAAGTACGCAATCTCTTCAGATTTACTATCCACTATCAACCATAGAACTAAAAAAAACATACCTCTGCCTCTGATAGAGGCAACATATAATCATGCTCAGGAACCTCTTCTACGGCCAAACGGTAAAGCCACTGAAAATCCAAGACACTTAGATTAATAACAAACGTATAATTTCCATTTGATAAGTTTGGAGCAAATGACTCTGAGAAATTAAGGTAGAATAATGCAATACCTTTGGTTCAAAGAAGACAACAGGGTTTGGATCACGTATGCATGACAATAATAACCCTTTTGCTTGCCTGGGGCTTCGAGGAATGACGACCTACAAAAAAGCTACCTGTTAGAGAATAGGAAACTGCCTTTGTTCTCTACTAGTACAAAATGCATAAAACCAGTTCCCTCAACTAGCTTCGGAAACTAGAGAAAAAAATAAGAGATCCAAGCTCCTCACAGTAAACTGTAAAAGCCACTTTAGTGTGTCATATGTTATAACCCTCTCTATATCTGGTCAAAACTGATGGAACTGAATTAATTACAAGATGCATTCATGAAAACTCTGTCACTAAAAGCAACATATCATTCGAAAAAATCAATGCTCATAATCTAATTGGTCAGAACTTCCTTACTTTCCAGGGTGCTAAAATCAGTTCAAGAACATTAGTTCTTTCCATATACAGAATAGTAAATGCCCATAGTTCTGTCTAGGAACCAATGAAACAAAAACACGATATTTATCATTTAGAAATTAGCATTGCATGAAATTCCTACTACTCTTGAAGTGCATCTGTTTGCAAATGTGCTACATTTTTAATCAGTCTCCAGATAAATGCGTGTTGACATAAGTCCTTAACATTACTGAAGTGAGATGTCAAGCATATTTCTATCCATGATCTTTCTTTTTTCTCCATGAAAGTCCCCTAAAATCGTTGCACAATCTAGTTTGTCTTGTGGAGCATTTTGCTCATTTAAGAGACATGGATGCACAAGAGCATGCAAAAATCTAAATACCTTAAGATAAGGAAATATACCTTGATGCCAGGAACATGACAGAAAAAAGCTTCAGGGGATTGTGAGTGATAATGCCCACCATGACCCACAGCTCCATAAGGTGCTCTTATTGTTAAACCTGGTGAATCACTTAGAATCCTCAATATGCAATGGAAACAAAACAAATTTGAACTTACACTAACAGTTCTCCATAAAATTACCTCCACAGTTAAATTGATTGCCACTCCGATATCTGAATTTAGCAGCTTCATTGACAATCTATGAAGTAGAAATTCAGTTAGTCAAATTTCAAAAGTGAGGAATAAATAGAAGTTAGCGCCAGGGATGATGCATGCCTGATCAAATGCTGGATAGATATAATCTGCAAATTGAATTTCTGCTATAGCTCGATTTCCCTATCATGTGAATTGAAACAAGTTGCAGCTATCAGTTGAAAAATATAAAGAAAAGAAAAAAAGAAAAAGAAGCAAATTTGATGGAGGGTTTTGAGGTAGAAGCCTATACGATTACACTACTAAAGCTTTGAGCTCACCATTGCAGCCAGACCGATCCCAAATCCAACAATGCCCTGCGTGTGTGATAACATTAATATAAGAGTTACCAATGTAAGAATCTCAAGTCAAGAAATACTAGTTATAATAAGAGAAAAGGAGGGAAAAATAGGAACAAGATCGATAGTTATCAAGGTATAGGATACAAATTGAGGTTTTCTCTAACAGTCAACCTTGTAGACTGTGAATCGGATACCAACCAACCACTCTTACATTACATTACATTATAGAAGTAGCTGAAAATGTGTGTGCAGATCATAAAAGGGTAACATGCATACATACATACCTCTGAGATAGGAATCGGATTATTACCTGTTCACAAAGAGGGGTATTGAAAACTCTGTGTTTACCAAATCGATCAGCTAATCCTGTTGTGCATCGAAAGACTCCGCCAAAGCTCACATCTTCTCCAAATACATAAGCACTGTGAGTGTGGAATGTAATCTAATTGTTTGTGAGTCGAACAGGTATCAGTATACAAGTTCAAATAAAAATAATAAATCTAATCTAATCTTGCAAGAAAGGCCATGATTTTTCTAAAGTAAGACGATCGAATAGGTTCAGTGGGATAAAATCTATAATACCAAGGATCAGTATCCAGGGCGATGTGAAGGGCTTGGTTGATTGCAGAGAAGAGGTTAATGGACTTGCCCTCATTCCCACTATCTCGCCGCTGCTGGAGATTAATCTCAGCAAAGCTGCTGCTGCTCGATGATGACGACGGCGACGGCGTTGAGAATCCCCTACTCCTACTACTACTCGTACTCTTAGAAATCAAACCTAACCTTCCTAATCTTCTCAAACTGCTCGCCATATATATATATATGTGTGTGTGTGTGTGTGTGTGTGTGTGTAGATTGATCGGAACGTCCGTGCACTGACAACAGATTATCTACGTCGTCGTCGGAGAAGAAGAAGAAGAAACGAAAGGATCCATGGATAACAGATTAATTAATTAGCAAATATTAAAGATGTATATAACAAAATGCAACAACAGCTAGATAGATGGATAGAGGTTGGGGCGTCAGCCTTTTAATACGAAACACGGTAAGGTTTGGGTAAGTCTCTGTTTGTTCAATTCGGTGTAATCCGACAAACAAATATTTTAAATATTTCGTTTAATACGATAAACACATACAAACCATTTTCAGAACACCACTTCAAAATTAACAAAAAAAAAAAAAACCAAAAATTCTCTCCCATTATTTGGGACGTTAAAATAATTGTCCATTTGAGTTATAAATAATTGTAATATTGGTAAGGCTTTACAATTACAAAATTTACATAGAATTTTATGTACACAATGATGTGGTTAAATGTGAGACTTTTATGTGAAGACAAAAGCATCCATCAAAACAACCTATAACTATAAAAACAAAAAAAACGGGGGTATTATAATTTACTCCCTAGGAATTTGAGAAAAAATTATATAACATTATGTGATTTGGTCTTAACGGTAAAATGAATGGCCATTAAAATTAATGGCAATTTTGTTTCAATAATATTTTCGTTATTTTATCTCTCTAAAGTGAAACATCAAAAAGATAATTCTACTCTTTCATGTCAAAATAAAGAGTTGTTCTTCTCATGATCATTTTTTGTTATTTTATCAAATTTATCATGATTCTATTCATTTTGTGAATAAATTCAAGTTATAAGGAATTGGGTATTTACTTTTCAACTAAAAAAATGAGCCATTTAATTTTTGCTCAACTCCAAAAAAAATTAAACATAATTATTAAAAAGTATTATTTTCACATCATTTTGACGAGTCTATATATACAAAATTTATGAATAACATTTTCCTATAGCCGTCTATAACGTGAAACTTGGTCAGTTGTCAATACAATAGGGTAACGTTTATCTTAGGAATACCATAATCCATAAGGTTGTATTATTAATTCTTGGGATACATAATACTGAGATTAATTATTTCTATTACGATGTTTGTATGAGGTGAAATTGGATAGGACAGACACACAGTTCTATACTTGCATTAATTTGGCTCTGGAATAGGATACGAGGTATAAGGAGGGATTACTACCAAACTGAAAAAATGCCCCGGCTACACTCTGTGTATTCATAACTCACAAAAAAAAAATGTTTCTCTACCTTAACAATGCCCCATAGTATTAAATAATACCCTCAATAAAGCATTATTATTTTGAACATGATAATTAATCCCGATCCAGAATTTATTAGTTATTAACTAATTGGGACTAATAGACCTATCCCATCCTTTTAGTAGGCAAAAGTGGTCTAGTAGTAGTAGTGATAAATTTTTTATAGGGTTGTCAACAAGATATGTGCGTCTTAACACATCACGTCCTGAATAATAATAATAATAATAATAATAATAATAATACCTACTAACTAACTCACACAATTCGAATAACTGGACCACGAACTCAAATAGTCAAAATTTTGAATTTTAATTTAAATTAATAATTAAAGACTATGTGTATTGTCATAATAATTAAACACATGACAAAAAATCTTCTATTGAAATTTTTTGCATAAATTTTTTAATAATTTAGTAAAGAAATGATTGTTTCTTTATTTATTTTAAATTCTACAAATTTAGGTAATTTAAAGAAATTGATGCATATAAAAATTAAAAGTTATTTAGATAATGTTCGCATGTCTATATTTTTATATGTACATATATTACTCTATATATATATATATATATATATATACGCACACTATTGTGGGTAATGCGAATTGGTGACTTGGCTGCCTGCCTGGCCTACCATGGATCCATTTGCCTCCTCCCATAATTAAATGCACAGCACGTGGCTCATAATGCACGCCCCCTCTTTGAGTCTCATGGCCCTCGTGTTTCTTGTTACACCTTTCCCCACCACCCTAACCAAAAAAAAACAAAAAAAAACCCAAAATCTGCTTATTTTATAACACAATTTTTTGCTCAGTTTTTTTATTTAAACATTTAAACCCTTATAATTAATAATGGTGTCTGTTTTTTATTTTTGTTGTGCTTTTTTTATAACCTATAGATGAATATTTGTAAATTATCACTATGTCAACAGTACCAAAACAAACAGAGAATACACTTATTTTAATATTTTTTATTTATTTTAATTTTATAAACAATAAAAAATATTAACAAAACACTAGTTTTTGTTTTTCAAAAAAACCAAAAACAAAAAACCCATCAAACAGGACCGTGGATACCTTGTTGGCGGTAAATCAAGCCCCATCAAATGGGCTCAGTAGTCCAATTCTTATCTTCACTCACTTTCATCTTCTTAAAAATTTCTTTTTATGAGAGCTCCAACCTCTTAAGAGTTGAAAAATCAAAAAAACAAACCACGGTAAAACTATCTGTTCCTATTCACGGGATAACAAGTTCAAACCCACTTGTTATAATAATTCTTGTTAATCAAATGCGGTAAGTGAAAAATCTCTATCAATTTGCACATTGAATAAAACTAAATTCAGTTATGGCACACTCTTTTAAAAAAGTGCTCAACAAAGTAAAAACTGTTATGATCACGCCTAGGTGCACCCTTTTACCCTTGGCTCAGCCCGAAAAACCAAAAAAAAATTGCACCACATCTCTCCAGAAAGAGAAGCTTCAAGACACAAGATGAGTCATTAGTTAGTTGCCAAACGAAAAAAGATGTGCGATTAGAAGCATATGAATAAGAACCCAGTGAATGTCATAAACAATGATGATGCATCACAATAAAAACAAAGATTAACAGGAAAAGAAAAGAGAGTTAACTATAAAAAGCTTCATTAACTCAAAACTATATATTGCAATATGTTTTTCCCAACTTGCTTCTAGCGCTCTAACAATTACAAAAAGCAAAAGCTGCTTTAGCAACAAAGTAGGATCTAGATTTACAAGATGGGATAAAGCAAAACAAGTAATAAAAGGTAAACCAAAAACCAATATAAAATAAAATATTAAAAAGGTGCGAGAAGAGCATAGAAAAGACAAAGGCACGAAAAATAAAAATCCTAAAACCCAAACACCTAGGGTATGGAGACCTGTTAGAAACTAACAGCTATAGAACCTGACCCATCATGAGAAAACATGGGGCTCCACATTTTCATTCTTAACACAAACTGAGAGCCTACCTCACCACCTTGAACCTATGTTGAAGGGGCTTCCACACCTCTCTACATTTTGTTAAATCTACGAAGCAGTAAGGCAGATCAAACAGGGCGGCCTAACTGAACAATTAGCCAGCGTTTGCATGTGTACATTATAAACCAGCAACGTTTCTCTGACTAATCAATTTGTGCCTTTAAAAGAGATCATAGACCCACCCCTTGTGTGCAATAGAAAGCTAGCAAACATTTGCAACCCCATTTGCTACAACCCTTTTCTCCAACACTGCAGCTGATTTAGCATCCTTTAGTATCTCTCCAGATTTTGTAGCTGATCTATTTTCTGAAAGCTTAACATCCCCGTTGGTCAGACCAGCAGGGGTAGGTTCCTTGACCAAAGAGACAGCCTCTGCAGATTTCTGTGATTTCAGTTCTCCATTTGCACCTTCTTTGTTCTTTTCATCAGTTGGCTTTCCTTCCCACACCTGTATCATTTGACAAGACCAGCTTAGTCACAGTATGACCAATACCTCAGATAGATATGAAAAGGGTTTTACAGCAATTACACAGGAACGTAACAAGGGGGAAAAAAAAATAAAATCAAGCACTAAGATATGGCAGGGCTTCTGAAAACAAACAAAATTACACCGAGAAGTTGTACTAATTGATGTATGTATAAACTGGGCAATAATATATGTCTTGCCTGCTTCTGGAACTGCTGTTGCTTAACCTTCTTCTCCTGAATTGTCTTCTGGCGACCCTCATAGAACCCAAAATCATCCAGGATGCATGTCCTGCTAGAATGATCCTTGAATATTTTGAGCATCTGAAGCCCCTGCTCCAATTTGACCTACACAAATGCCAGGGAACTGGGGATTTAAAAGAAGAATGAACAGAACAAAAAAATAAAAACAAAAAAAAAGCCAAAAACCACATACCTCTTGAGTATCCCTACTGTTAGTGACTGGTTTATTCTCATTATTTTCCAGGGTAATGTGCTTCAACAGACTATTGGACACATCCTTTACAATGTGCCACTTCATAGGGAAGCAACCGTTCCACTTGTCTTGCTGCCAGTACTCAAAATTCTTTTGAAAATCAACAGGCCCTACCATCTCCGCAACACCAACAAATTGCCCACTAGTATTGACCTACTCACAAAAATTCAAAATTAGTTACTAAATCAACCAAAGTTATGAAAGAAATAATCCTCATAAAGCAAGCTGCAACAAATCCTTACTGAGAAGAAAAGAAAAACAGGGCAGCCACCAGAGTTCTGCTGAGCCTCATGGTACGCTGCATCAAGCTTTTTGTTACCATTCGGTGTGCTAGACCAAACATTATACTTGATGCTCTTGTGGACATCATCCTCGCTATATGACTTAATAATGAAGAACTTAGCATCACTATAACTCTCAGGGAAGTCCACTTTATTGTATTGTTCCCGATCTGGAGTCACACTCAACTTATCCTGCTCATCATCTTTTGTTGCATTTAACAGGATGTTCTGCCCCTTCACCGCCAAAGGAACAGGTGTAAACCCCTTTTGGTTCTTAGTGCTCTTGGCTCTTGGTCCCCTGTTTAGCTCATTCAAACCATCTATGTTCTCATTGCCGTAACAGAAAAAACCATTGTTTTGCCCCCTGGGTTTGTACTTGCTATCAACAGAGAACCACCCGCGTCCATTTGTTCGTGAATCATAACCATTAGATCCCATAGCAAGACCAGATTTGAAGGTGCTCCCATACTGGCCATATAATTTGTTGGGGTACATCCTATTCATATATGCACTGGCTGTGTTCAAGCTAGACATTGGTCTTGGTTGGTGCAAACCCTGCAAATATGATGAACAACATTTCTATAAGGAAATGCTAAATATGAAAGCCATATAGAAAGCTTAGATCATCAAAATTTTCAAAACCAATTACATAGAACAATATTACTACAACTCAGTTTCACTAGTCAGACCAACACACTGGCACAGCCACATTAAAACTTCAGTTATCTACTCCTTTAATGATTTTAACGGGAAAGTGGGCGCTTGGAACTCACTAGCTGAACTAAAGGGGGCATTACTAAAGAGGATCAGCCAATTTGGCATTGGTTCCCCACTTTCAAAATGAGACCAAATTCAAAATTTGAACTGACCCAGACTGGAGTTCACTTTCATCCTTTTTTTAATTGCAGAATTGGCGTAAATTTCAAAGCACTATCTGTCTGCATCAAATAGTAGAACTAGAACCTGGTGTGGAATGAGATCATGTACCGTGAGATGAGAATGAGGATGATAATTCTGATTCCTTGATGATGGGGCGTTATTTCCATGTGATATTGATGAAACCATTGATGTGGTATTCACAGGCCTTGGCTGCCCATCAGAAAATATTGGACTATCCAACCAGGAGATAGGAGACCTTACACCATCAAAGCCAAATCTGGGATCTTGAAATCCAGATGCAGGAAGTCCTCCAGGCAGACCACCCCATCCGTAGGAACCATTTGAATTAAATGACAAGTTCTGATATGTTTGTTTTGTGGGTGCTGAACCATTATTTCCCTTTACGCCCCTACTGTTAGCAATGCCATTAGAGTTGCCATTTGCAGGTTCCACGGACAAAGGTGCTTGACCAGCAGCTGCAGAGGTGGAAATCTCACTTTTTGGAGGGACTGCGGGAGAAGGGTTGTACGGCGTGCTAGTTGGGGTAAGGGGTTGGAAATATGGAGTTGGATACTGGTAATGCTGAGCCCCATACAGCTGCCCATCATGTCCCATAGTTGGAACCGGGGTACCAGCAGGTGAATATGGGCCATATGGTGCATATCCATAACCATGGTGATACATAAGCGACCCATTGTCCCCATAAACTCCCTGAAAACAACCAAAAAGTGTGAAAAGAATATTAGACCACAAACTACAATGAGTACACCACGAACACAAGCATGGCAACCAAGAATTCTGCAATTGGGACACAGAGATCCACAACACATACAATTGATCATAGACCAAAATACAAAACACAAGTGAACAAGCCAAAGTGCTTACAGGAGGCATTTCAACTCCCTCTGGATTTACATATCTCGTGTAGTCGTCCCATTCATTAGCAGTCCCCTCATACCCTACAAAAGAATATGCAAAGAAGTCATCAATAAACCATATTCACCCTTTTCCTAAGAAGCACTGAAACTTCTTAGAAGGTGTGTCTCCATGGCGTAGACCATACGATATCTAAAATATTTGGGCATGTCAAAGTTGTGTCGTGTTATGAAAATTTTAAAATCACCAACGTTGCTTGTTTGTCCATGCTTCTTAGCCTCTTCAAAGTATAAATCATCCAAGGGGAACAATATAATTATCTATGCCTCAGAATTTGTACTCTTCCAAAATAAAACAGTATTATCCTCCAACCAATTTATGTTTTAAATTTTCTTGGTAGATAACTAAAAGTCTGTGACAGAACTTATTGAGGGATTCTTTAAACTTCAACTTACGTCCATAATAATAAGCAGGGGATGGGTAACTGTTGGGGAGATAGCATCTGGCTGGATCCACGTAATCCTGTAACAACGGAGTCATAGAACGCTCACATGACAGGATCTGACCATTTATAGCATCTCCTGAATCAACAGAAGGCTGTGCAGAAAACAACAGTAACAACTTTATATCACTCATTCTAGAACATCTTCTTATTATTAAGAAATCCTGAAAGTAAAAACAATCTCCAACAAGTAACAGAAAAGAGCTGAAAATCACCTTTTTGGTAGGCTCAGGAATTTCTAGGGTCTTGGTTTGAGAATCCAATGATAATTTTTGCAGTAAATCTGTAGCTTCTATGGAAGTAAAAGTAAAGGAAAATCCATAGATTTCAGATAATCAACAAAAAATTAATACTCAATCAATTTGCAAACTAAACAGAACAGTCTTCATTTACATATCAACAGCAGAATGAACCAACCACTGAGCCAAATTTGAATTCTGTGAATCCAGATCTTGGAACGATATTACAATAACTAGATAACCTGTCATGGATTAAACAAAGGAAAAAATAGAATCTTTTTCTACAAGAAACGAAGTTTTCAAAGACGAATAACTATTCTAGTAACAGTTATTGACAACATCAGACTAGTAAAAAGATAAGCAAACCAGATGAACCGATATAAGTAACCGAGAAACAAGACCATATACAAAAGAACACCTTCAACAGAGGAAAGAATATGACACCTATGAAAGAATTTCACATAATTTCACATCTCTCCTGTCCAATCAACTATAAACACCACAAATCCTTCAATAAAAAAACCCCTAAGAATTCAAGTCCAACACTAGACAACAACCATAGATATACCACACCTAGATCTGCAGTGTCAAGCAAAACCAGATACCCAGAAAATCCAACAAAGAAAACCGTGAATATGAACACATCGCATACATAGAAAGAAAAAAAAAAGCCAGTTCGATCCAGAAATAGCATATCAGAAAAGAAAACGAAAGAAACCCAAAGATCAAATTGTACCCATATGGCTGGAGTGGGTAAGGATACGATCTGCAGGAGGAGGAGCAACAGCAGCCATGAGCGGATCTTCAAGGGAGACGATCTAAAACGGTGGAATCCAATTGGGGTTTACAGGAGGCGAGAGAGAGAAACCCTAGAGAGGAGGGGACAACGGGTAAGTTTCAGCCGCCAAGGGAGGTGGAGGGTTTGGGTTTTGAAGGACGAAAGAGAGAGGGTTTGATCCAGCCAAAAACGGTGATTCAAATAGCACCACGGTTTCACACTACAATGCCCCTCCATTCTCTGTATTTTACTTTCCGGCCCCAATTGACGTCCCCTGCGGGTGATTTAATTACGTCATCATGTGAATTTTATTGGCTGAATGATGTGCCACGAGTATCTACGGCCCAAGCAAGGCTTCACATTAAAAATGAACTCGGGACAGACAGAATTGGCAGTGAGATAGTTTAGGTGCGCAATGGGTGCTTGTTGTTTGTTGCTGTTTCAAAAAATTTAAATAAAATTGAAGCCCTAATCAAAACATAAAAGGACAAACATGTCCCTGTTCAGAGTCTACTCTAGGCGACCTTCCTCTAAATGGGCTTGGGCCTCGAAAAGAGTTTTTCCTTTACTACACGGGGCCGAACTCCAGTGTTTTTCGTTTTTACTTCCGGGTTGGTGATGACATGCCCAGAAGCAACCATTATAGTACCAAATATAAGGGAGCCAAGACATTTTGGCAATCTTAAATTGAGGAAAGATCAGGATGAGATTAGTTGAAACCGCATAACAAAAGAAAAATATTAAGGTATTTCAAATTCTTTGTTGGCGCAAGCAAAGTCAGGAAAAACGTCTTAAATTATTTCAACACGAAGTCCCAACTCCTTAGTTCTTCAAAGGCGAATGAAATACTATTTGTCGCATATCAGAATTAACCACAGGGTAACAAATTTATTATTGATTGATGTATCCATAACGTTTAGTCAGTTTTACTTGTAATGGTATTATCCCAAAATTCCAAATCTTCGGTCAATGAGTTGTATTCAATATGGGTTTTCTTATTTATTTGGAATTTATCACTTTTTGTGTGAAAAAAAAAAAAAAAACCGTTTGCGCTTGCATATCTAAAAGAAAAAACAACATCAGCAACAACAATAAAGATTATCCACTCCTACAAAATACGAACGAGACTGCTCAGAAATAAAAATAAAACATGAAAAGAAAATTGGAATTCGTGATGAATTGATGGTCACGCTTTATTCGAACATTAATCATCTACATTCGTCTTTGACAAAAAATAGCTTTGTTAGGTGCCATATTTATGGATTCCCAACTTTTATACCAAATTTATGACACTACTTTCAACAGTTCAAGCAACTCAAATGTCAAAACAATTTGAATAAGTATGGCATAGAAATATCGTGAATTTGTTGTTGTTTCCAATTTTTCATATTTTACTTTTGCTTGGACCTAGGTCACAAGGCAAGAAACCACACAACCCCACTTCAACTCACCAAGGAGAACGTAAATACTGTCATATTCTTTCTTCTAAAATGATATAGATTAATGCCTAGACTAGGGGGCGTTGGCCTATGAAAAAATGTGTTTGCACATTTGGTGCCTTATGACGCGAGAGTGTATACTGATGAGAACTTTCTCCATGCTGCAGCCAGAAGCTGCGCGAGGAGGCTTTGAAGCAGGGGCGTCACGCCTGAAGTTCAAGTAGTGTGGGAAGCTGCTTTCCGTATTCCGTCTTCCTGCCTTTCGTGGGCTGTTTAAAGCATAACTCAAATAGGTATAAGCTTGTTTTTGGATTGGAAATATAAGTTTGAATGAACTAAAAATAAGTTATGAGGCCCTCATGAAAAATGATAATTTGAAAAGATGATTTAGATTCAATTTTAAATGATAATACAAATTAATTAGAGTGATAACTTGTATACTTCCTCAAAATATTTTACTAGATAATTTCAATATTATTTGGTCCAACGGTACTTAAACAAAATTGCAGTATAATTTTTGTTTCTTTTGACTATTTGTTGTTTACAAGTTGAAAATGTATCAATGTATAAGTAGCTCAATATTGGACAAATCATTGAATTTCGACTTTGTTGAGGTAAAAGGGCATTATACAATAGTAAAGCAAAAAACAAAAGAAAGAAAGAGCGAGAGTTTAAAGTAGCACAGTACCCAGTGGTGTCAAAGAATAAGTGTTCTCGGTACTATGCTAGTTTATTCCTTAGACTAATTAGAGATTGTAGAAAATATTGTTCTTAGTCCACAAACAAAGTTTGAATATTACTTGAATTATCGTTGAAACAATAATTCTATTTTGATAGAATTACATGAACTTTAAGAAATTTGGCAGTCGGCAAGAAAGCAATAGGGAATAATTGTCATATTTGTGTAATTTGCTATCTTCATCATTAGCTTTATTTTTCAAAAAAAACTTGTTGTACTAGTATGTTTTATTGCTCAAAAGTATTGATTATTATTTGTTTGTACAAATAATTTTTCGTTTAAAATTGAGACAACAAAACTGGTAATATGATCTAAAATGTAATAAAGGCAATTAATGGTTTCATTGGCACTTGTGTGGAATCGATTGAAGGCCTTTGCGTGACAATAGTCGAAGGCCCTCGTGCGGAAAGAACTAAAATAAGCAAAGCCTCTGTGTGACAATGGTATTAGTTGAAAGCCCTTATGTGGCAACGATCAAATGTTCTTGTATGGCAACTAAAAATATATTAGATAGCTATCGTAAAATAGTTATCACTTGAATTTTATATCATTTGCAGGATATATATATATGTGTGTGTGTGTGTGTATATATAGTATATTAACTTTATTATTATCTTCTGGCTTGATTACCAGAAATTGAGAAGTGGATTATTATTATTATTTTCTTAATTTTGTTGTCTCATTATTTTCTTTCAACTATTTATCTACTCTATAAATTTATTGTGTCTTGAGATTTTATTCTATTACAGGGCTTCATAGATTACATCCTTTTTATGAGTAACATTTCATATGAAAGAGTGGTAGATGTTACGGAAGTAACAATATAATTTAAGAAGTTTTAAGTTAGAATAGACAATTATTGTATTTTCTTCAGTACCAATATAAATAAGTTTTAAGATTTATTAAAAAAAATAAACTCTTATTATTTGAGATGTTCATGTCTAGTGTTTAGTCGTTCTAGTATTATCACTGCTACGTCCCTCGAATTATTGAGGGCACATAAATTCAGATAGTGACACGCACTCTATGAGAAACATCATTCTCATGTGTTCAAGCTCCAACTCAAGCATTCGTGATGTCAACGCCTGTACACTCTAAGATGCTTACACCCATGCTCGAAGCATTGTGCCTTAAGACACCCTCAAAGCTAAATAGACCAAGTATGCATCATTCCTCACGACATGCAATACATTAGCCTACATGCCTTGCGCACCATAGGTAACCAATAAGTAAGGCACACTCGCAAGTGAGCAGAACCAAAAAAAAAAAAAGAAAAGAAAAAAGGGCATTGAAATTCTATTCGTGTTACCTTGATTCCTGAAAATTGCTTAGAATGGCTTCCTGTGATGTAAGTATTAATGAATATTAATGATACTTGATTTAAATTTTCTTTTATTTCCTTTGTTGTATTCCAAGTGCAATCCTCTCAAAGAACATGCTTCGACGCTTTGATTGAGAAATAATTTCAGGAGACCACTAGTTTGGGAATCTTTCTTAAAGCAACAATATTTTGGTCAAAAACTCATGTAAAAGAAAAAAAAAAAAGCTACACAATTTTTAAAACCATTAAAAAATTCTAAAAAAATGTAAACAAAGCATGATGTCTAACATGGTCTATATTGTTAATGTATCAATAAATTTACTACCAAGTTCCATCTACCACAAAGTTTTATAGTAAGAAAAGCACAAACTTAGTTCAATCCATGATTGCATCGAATACACATAACTTATCAAATTTGTAAGATCTTTATTCTCAATATTGAATCAAATTGGTATTTTTCCATCCTGACAATATCTCACCGTGATATTGACAATTAATGCATCGACATATCGCAAAGATATTGGCAACAAAAAGTGATATTAGTTGAAATTGCCCAACACAAGTAGATATATATCTGTGACACACAAAAAAATATGACAAATGATATCGTGTCAAGATATTAGATCGATTGTTACACGTTTACACGAGAGAGAGAGAGAGAGAGAGAGAGAGAGAGAGAGAGAACAACACTTACGATGAAGAAGACATGTAGGCAAAGAATAAACTAGTACCCAGTGATGTCATTCGACTTGGTCCTTGGAGCTGCAATTTTGAATAGTGGCAGATTGTTGAAGCCTTGAATGCCTTTTGGATACTAGGACCAGTGCTCTTGACATGAGTTAGGCACTGAAACTCTTGGTTCTTAAAGGCCTCATGTAGACACATCCCACATGGACAGATGTACTTAAATCTTTGCTCCAGAGATGACAAACTTTTCAAATGCTGAGTGTAAAATCTTAGTAGAGGTGGTACAACTGTAGAAGTTTTTGAAAACATATTTCGGTTCGGTTCCTCGATTTGGTTCGATTTATTTACCAGTCAACTCATAAACTGAACCAAGGACATCGGTTCTTAAAAAAAAAATGCACTAGGACCGAACCGAAGTCTAAAAAAATGGAACCAAAACAAAATAAAATGTTCGGTCCGATTCGATTCTCTGCTCTATGTGGTCTCTTGTGCACCCCTAGTTAACAGCACTGGTTCACCCAATTTTACTTTTCAATCTGCAATCCTAATTTTCTTCATCAATTCTTATACAAAAGGGGTGAAATCTGAGTCTTTTCGCTTGTTTTTTCGAGGCCTACACAGTAGTGCTTTCAGAAAGTGATTCTAATAGCATTTCGATTGCCAAAATCATCTCTAAAGGTCATGGTTCCATCCCTTATTTGGAGCTGTGACTTGGAACATTTTTCATCTCCGTTTTCCCACTAGTCCCCTTACTGTAGAGTCATAAAACTTTCATTAATTTAGTTTGCTACTTGTTCTAAGAGTTTATATAGTAATTTTTTTCAAAACAAGATCCTAATTCATGTAAACAAAATTCCATCATGATGTACGAAGTTCTGATTATAACCTTCCAATCTCCCATAATCTGTTAAAATCAACTTATCACCCAAATACCTATATTATAAACCGTTAGTACATAATGGGTCACTTCTAATTGTTTAATTCCTATGTCGTCAAGAATCACAATTTTTTGTAACAGATTTTACCAACCGTTAGAATCACTCACGGAACTTGAAGAGTGAGAGACAATTTATACCTTCAGATGCTCCCTCTATACCATGGCTTGCTACCACATGTGCCTCCCTCTCTACCTTCCTTCCCTCTCTTCCTTTTCTTCTCGCTCTATTGTATTTGCTAAAGTTCAGCTAGGTGTGAGTAAATGGAGACCCAAATGCTCTCTATTTGTAAGTTGTGCAAAGGGTTCTCCACATGACATTTGTAAAAAAATAATTTGTTTGGATACCCCTGTAATTATTATTTTTTTTGTTAGTTAGTTCTTAATGATCTATTTAAAGTGCTAGTTTCCATTCTAACTACTTCCTATTTTCGTTTCACTGTTGCCTTTGTTTGCAATATAGCTTAATGTAAATTGATCACATTACTTTTGAAGTCACTAATCTTCTGCTATGTTTTATATGCACACATAATAATATTTTTTTATTTTTTTATTTATTATTATTATTAGAAAATTCCATTGTATCTCTTTATGCTAAATTATTTTCCAAGAATGTTATCCATGCATTTTATTTCTGCTAACTAAATTGATGATAAAATTTGAGAGTGTTACAGCATGAGGCCTTTCAGATGAGTGTGTGCGTGCATGCTCAACTTTTGACACATAGCCACCAAACTTGCCCAAGGTTCGACTGGGTTACCGTACGTTAAAGGATCTACTATTAATACATGTTTTAGGCAAACCATAGAGCACATGTACTGCATCACCCATTATAATACGCATCTTAGAAACTGAATTTGCTAACAGCATGTTTGGAACCAGTGGGAGAGACGTCACATCCTGAAAATTCCATAACTTGGTATCTCCGAAAGCATGATGTTATAATGCTAACTTGTACGCATCTCTTCTGTAGTTAAACCATTCTAACTCAACAAAGCTTACATGAAGTGACATATTACAAGAATCATAAGTTTACTAATTGTTTTGAACCTAAGAAAAATTCCATTATATAAGTTTTTGTCAAATATCTACACTTCTCTTCTCTAGGTCAATTGCAAATTATTGATTTATTTCTAGACTACTCACTTGCTTTGTCTCTGCTGACTGAAATGTTTAACCCATAAAAGGGATTAGTCTATGAAGCTCAGTAGAAGTGTAAATTTTAATAATACAATAAGTACAAATATATTATCATCCTGAAATACTATATTGGCTTGGCATCTTGGCTTTCTAGTTCTTCTTAAACCCGAACCAAGGTATATTCATATGCCACTTACTCGATTCACATTTCATATTTTGTATATGGTTCAAGCTTCACCTCACGCCTAGAAGTTTCACCCTTACCACCCTAGCATTTTAAATTGGCCTGACCGCCTGACTCTCTAGTTCCTCTTAAACTCCAACCAAGGTATATTCATATGCTACTTCCTCAACTCACATTTCGTATTTGGTATTTGGCTCAAGCTTCACACTCCACTCTAGTTCCTCTTAAACTCCAACCAAGGTATATTCATATGCTACTTCCTCAACTCACATTTCATATTTGGTATTTGGCTCAAGCTTCACACTCTACTCGGAAGTTTCACCTTTATCACCCAGGCATACCATATTGGCTTGGCTGCTTGACTCTTTAGTCCTTTTAAGCCCAAACCAATGTATATTCATATTTCACTTACTCAATTCACATTTCATATTTCATATTTGGTCCAAAGCTTCACACCCTGCCCGTAAACTGTTCCCTTATCACCTTGACATACTATATTGGCCTAGTAACCTGGCTTTCTAGTGCTTTTAAGTCCGAACCAAGGTATATTCATAATTCAAGCTTACACCCCACTCGGAAGCTTCACCCTTATCCCCTAGCGACTTGGCAACCTAGTTTTCTAGCCCTCTTAAGCTCGGATCGAGGGATATTCACATCATCTTTTCTATTCAGAAAAGTTCATTAAGTGTTGTTATAATATAGAGTGCTTGTTATTTTAAATAAATGGATCGTCCTTGTAATTTCAGTTACAATTTAGCAACATATATTTCAAAATGGCTACAATAGTACAAATTAATATAATAGTTTTATGAAAAAATATTACAAACTATACGAATTGGAACAACACCCCTTACTTGGTATCTCTTGTTTGTCGGATAGTGTTTTGGTACAGCCTCAATTTACATGCATTGCTGTCAAATTTTACGTTATGAGTCAATATTTATTTTCAACTTTATATCCATGCATCACTCGTACTTGTTTCTTCATACATTGTGAATGACCCATGATATCCTAAAAGTTTCCTAGATCGATATTGGCTTCCAATTCCTCCCCGACATCTCTTATTTAAGATCAATAATTAAAAAAATTCTCTAAAATATTTGTTACTTTCTAAAAATTCTAAAAATCAATTCAACATATTATATTTATTATTGAACT
This sequence comes from Euryodendron excelsum, assembly GCA_033060915.1. Lineage (NCBI taxonomy): Eukaryota > Viridiplantae > Streptophyta > Magnoliopsida > Ericales > Pentaphylacaceae > Euryodendron > Euryodendron excelsum. The sequence continues at coordinate 51,125,606 of CM065380.1, read as the reverse complement.
TTACAGAAATTATTTTATAGTTTTTTCTTTTTTTTTTTTTTTTTTTTGTACTCAATTTAGTTTCTTAATAATAATATATTATGTTGAATTGATTTTCAGAATTTTTAGAAAGTAACAAATATTCCAGAGAATTTTCTTAGTCATTGATCTTAAATAAGAGATATCCAGGAGAAATTGGAAACGAATATCGATCTAGGAAACTTCTAGGATATCATGCATCATTCACAATGTGTGAAGAAACATGTAGGTGTGATGCACGGATATTATAGTTTTTTCTGTTTTTTATTTTATTTTTTGTACTCAATTTAGTTTCTTAATAATAAAATTTTGGTACTCAACTTCGGTTACAATTTAGCATCATGTATTTCAAGATGGCTATAATAGTACAAATTAATATCATAGTTTTAAGGAAAAATATTACAAACCATACGCATTGGACCAGTACCCTTGGTATCTCTTGTTTGTCAAATAGTGTCTCCAGTACTGTATCGGTTTATGTGCATTGCTGTTAAATTATACGTTATGAGTCAATATCTATTTTCAACTTTTATATCCATGCATCATGCCTACATGTTTTTTCATACATTGTGAATGACCCATGATATC
>CM065380.1:51060000-51120000 GCA_033060915.1 Euryodendron excelsum | reverse complement strand
ATTCCAACGAACTCCTCTTTGTCGATTTGTTCTTCTATTTTTTTTTTTATCAATTATTGCATTTTGTTAAAGTTCGTTGTGTAAGTCTACCCACTTCACGACATTGGCGATGTGTTCCACATTCCTTTCATATTCTCTAAGCTTTCTAAGAAAGTTATGCCGATCACTAGTTCTCTCTTTGGCTAAACTAATTGTTATTTGCTTAGACTTGAATAACTTATAACAAAAATAAAATACCTTATTCAACTCATTTGAATACACAAGTCACTTCCTTTCTTGCTTCTTACCATTTGGAAGAAAAGTGTTCCTCACGAGTAGTTTCTTTTAGAAATACATCATTTTCTCTTAAGATCTTCATAAAATTTCATAGAACTAACATTACCCTCTTAGTGTTTTTAATACTTCCGCATAATTCTAGGTCGTAGTTCACATCAACCTCTTTCTCAAGGTTAAGGATATTTTTATTTCCTACATTAAGACCTCCATATCCAAGATTATCATTCATAAGAATACGGTCTTCATTATGCCCCTCCCTATATTCTTCATTTGTTACACCAACACCTTCACACATAGGTTTCTCATGAACATCATTAACACTTTTCTACCATTTTTCTTCATCGCTTGCTTTTTTAACTTCATTCGAAAGTAGAGATTTTTATTATTATTATTATTATCATTTTTTGCATCCAATAGGCTAGAGATCGAACCCATTAGTGATTTTTTTATTGCATCTTTTCTTTGCTTGACTTTTCTATTAAAAGAACTCTTTTTTAAACATCACTATATTCTTGTCATTCTCATTCTTCGTCATAGTATCTATAGAATAAAATACTTAGAAATCCTTGATGGATATCTAAAACAAAACTGGTAATTACTTATATTCAAATGCATCACAATATGCGCTTATACAAATGTATCATTAATCTAACAAATTCTACGCATTCAAATGTATTATGAATTCGTGCTTGTGCAAATGGTTCACTAATACTCCAAATTCTACACATTAAAATATATTACAAATGTGCGGTTACGCAAATGGACTACTAATCATAGAAATTTTACACATTCAAGGGTACCAAATTCTTACCAAGAAGAAGCATAGCCAACAAATATTTACTGTAAAATACTTGTTGAACCTTTTGTGATTAACCCTTCAATAATTTTTTTTTTATAAAAAAGAATAGTATAAGTAAGAAACACTTCACACAATTTGGGTAAAGTCATGAAATAGTTGTATGTTTAAAATCTATAGAGAATATATTACAAGAAAAAAGGATTATATGTTTAAACTAGTACGACCCATTAATTAATTAATAAATAAAAATATTTGTAAGATTAGGACATATAATCAAAATGATGTTTAATTTGGCCAAATTTCGTAACAATTCGAGGTTAAGAAGAGTTCAAATTGACTTCATTCTTTGGCTTGTTGAGATGTTCTATATAAGCCTAGTTTGGTGCTATTTCAACCTTCCAAGTTTTGGGTTTCTTGTTAATTGTTTTGTTCATCTTTTTAAGGTTTTTTTTTTCCAAATTTTTAGAGAAGTGAAAAAGTCATGATAGGACCGACCAAGCAAAGCTTTCCAGAACCAATAGGGAGATACTTTTCCAGAGAGGGACCAACGGACTAGACAACCAAGCATGTATATATATATATATATATATGTATTATATTTATATATCTCATTTCTCAATGCTTACAAATTGCAGCTTTAAAATACCTTGTAAAGGTGAAGTTCGTCGACCATTGCCAGTAGAGACTTTCTCTTTGTTGTCATCGGTAAATTACCATTTTTCGGTAGAGATTGTCGTCGGCCAAATTTTCAATCATTGTTGGCCAAACTTCCTCTCTCTCTCTCTCAAATCGAGTGTATCAGGGTTTGCAAATAGCACACATCGAATGGGAATCAAAATGAAAATAAAAATAAATTTTTTTTAAACTTGATGATTGCTCTGGCCAAGGGAAAGTTCAAGGGCTTGTTAGACTCACCCTGAACGAGTCTTGACAATATGCATGCGTGGATTAACATAATAAAAATAAGAAGAAATAGATATAATCCTTACCTGAATGTCTAAACCTTTATTCTTGCTCTTTCCTTCCCGAACTTCTCCTTTCATTCCTCCTTTTTTTCTCTCCCTTTCTATTTCTCTCACACAGCGTACACGATTTGATCATCAGAGATTATCTATAGGCAGCTAGCTGTGCAAGTGTTTTTCCTATGCATGGCTCTCCGACGATACTTATTGCAAAGTTGTACAAGTGTCGAATAAGCCATGCGTTTTTATTATACATATATATATATATATATATATGATATATATTATCTAAATCTCCCTCCCAGCCTTGTTAATGTCTATGGAGACCCATAAATTTTGGTCCTAATTAAATTAATGAAAATCATACAGTATTACAAAGGAAGGGAAGAAAAAGAAAAAAAAAAAAAAAGGAAAGAGAAAATGAGAAATTTTTTTTTTCTTTTTTCTGTTTGATTTTATAAAAAAAATGAAAGGAAAATGAAAGAAAAGAAGAGAGAGAGAGAGGGAGAGAGAGAGAGAGAGAGAGTGATATAATTTTTTTTTTACTTCTCTTTCCCTTCCCTTTCTCTCTAGGTAGAATCAAACAAGGGAAAAGGAAGGAAAAATTCCTTCCCTCCCCTCCCCTAAGTTCCAAATAGGCTCTAAAGATCCAGCTAAATCAATGGTCATGCTCATGTTCATTATGGCAGGCAAGTTAAATCTTATCTTGTTCCTCATAAAAACACTCTACCGCATATCTCTCTGCAAACCCGTGACGGGTTAATCCTTTCTACTCTATCTCCACTCCTTTCAAGGTAATTGAATTTCCAATTTTCCGGAGTAAAATTGCCATCCCTATTCACCGCATTTCCCTTCACTCTGCTATCAGAAATCTTTTATTATGAACAATTTACATCACAAGGAATAGAGATAGCCACGCTGCAGCTTCTCCTCCATTTCTTCCTTGACTATAGCTATATTAGCCCGATATTTTCTTTGACAGGTAGAAGCAATCTCCATGGAGCTGCTGATATTTTTGGCTAAATTTGCTGCTAATAAGTTTAGAACTATTTTTCAAGAAAATTTTCTATGTAACAGTCATGCCACATTGATATGTTATCACAAGCTAAATCACCTAAAATTAAGGAGAGAATCTCTCCGCAATTACCACTAACTTATGGTTTATCATGGTGATTTATGATGTACCATGGTGTTTAAGACTTACAGTCCTACAATTTGCATAATTTGATTGTTTGATTGACTTGTCATACCTAAACGATAAAATAATGAATATTGCTCGTTGATTTCCTTTAACTGCAAATACAATAACATTTCCATAAAAAGGAATACCCTAGTTTTTCTCGGAACAGCACACACCCAGTAGCCCATCAGAGGAGCTGACTGTCTGACAGAAGTTTTGACTCTTTAATACTCTTATCGCTTGCCCGGGTCTTTCAAAAATAACAGCAAAGCAAACATATGTTAGATACGACACAGAAGCAACAATGCTGCCTAGTCCCCGGAGGACATGAATAAGAACACCCTGTGAAGGTCATAGTCGTTTATGGTTAACATAACCAAAAACAAGAAGAAGAAGAACAAAAAAAAACAGCCTCAACTATGAAAAGCTTCATGAACTCAAAACTATATATTGCAATACGTTTCCCAACTTGCTTCTAGCGCTCTAACAAGTACAAAAATAAAAAAGTTGCCTTAGCAACAAAGTGACTCAAAAACAAAAACAAGTAACAAAAGGTGACAGAAAAACAGGACAGAGAAAAGAGAATAATAAAGCTATGAAAAAGAAAAAAATCCCTAATCCCAAACCGACACCTCTGAGAAACTAACAGCTATAGAACCTGACCCATCATGAGGAAAAATGGGGCTCCACATTTTCATTTGTCAAACAAACTGACCCTACCTCACCACCTTGTACCAATGTTGAAGGGCTTCCATACCTCTATATTTTGTTAAATCTATGAAGCAGAAAGACAGGTCCCACAGGGCAGCCCAAATGAAGAATTAGACAGTGTTTGCCTGTTTACCATTATAAACCAGTAACATGTCTCCGACTAATCTGCCTGCAAAATATCGTAGACCACCCTTGTGCAATACAAAGCTAGCAACCATTAGCAGCCCCATTTGCTACAATCATTTTCTCTGACTCTGCAGCTGATTTAGCATCCTTCAGTGTGTCTCCAGATTTTTTAACAGATTCATTTTCTGAAAGCTTAACATCCCCGTTGGTTTGAACAGCAGGAGTCGGTTCCTTGACCAAATCACAGACAGGCTCTGCAGATGTCCGTGATTTTAGCTCTCCATTTGCACCTTCTTTGTTCTTTTCATCAGTTGGCCTTCCTTCCCACACCTGTATCAATTGATGAGACCAGCTTAATCACAGCATGATCAACAAGTCAGATAAAGATGAAACAGGTTTATATCAATTATACAGCAACATAACAAGGGGAAAAAAAAATTGACCACTAAGACTAAGATATGGCTGGGTTTCTGACAACTGATGAAAAGAAGACCAATAATATTAGATGTATAAACTGGGCAATAATATATGTCTTGCCTGCTTCTGAAACTGCTGTTGCTTAACCTTCTTCTCCTGAATTGTCTTCTGGCGACCCTCATAAAACTCAAAATCATCCAGGATGCATGTCCTGCTAGAATGATCCTTGAATATTTTGAGCATCTGAAGCCCCTGCTCCAATTTGACCTACACAATACCAGGGAACTGGGGATTTAAAAGAAGAATAAACAGAACATAAAATATATAAAAAAAAAAGCCAAAAAAACACATACCTCTTGGGTATCCCTACTGTTAGTGACTGGTTTATTCTCGTTATTTTCCAGGGTAATGTGCTTCAATAGACTATTGGACACATCCTTTACCATGTGCCACTTGAGAGGGAAGCAACCATTCCACTTGTCTTGTTGCCAGTACTCAAAATTCTTTAGAAAATCAACAGGCCCTACCATCTCCGCAACACCAACAAATTGCCCACTAGTATTGACCTACTCAAAATAAAATAAAATAACAAAATTAGGTGCTAAACCAGGCAAAGTTAGGAAAGAAATAATCCTCATAAAGCAAACTGTATCAAATCCTTACTGAAAAGAAAAGAAAAACAGGGCAGCCACCAGAGATCTGCTGAGCCTCCTGGTATGCTGCATCAAGCTTTTTGTTACCATTTGGTGTGCTAGCCCACACATTATACTTGATGCTCTTGTGGACATCATCCTCGCTATATGACTTGATAATGAAGAACTTAGCATCACTCAAGCTCTCCATGAAATCCACTTTGTTGTATTGTTCCCGATCTGGAATCACACACAACTTATCCTTCTCATCATCTTTTGTTGCATTTAATGGGATATTCTGGCCCTTCAACGCCAAGGGAACAGGTGTAAAGCCCTTTTGGTTCTTAGTGCTCTTGGCTCTTGGTCCCCTGTTTAGCTCATTCAAACCATCTATGTTATCATTGCCGTATCCAAAGAAGCCACTGTTTCGCCCCCTGGGTTTGTACTTGCTATCAACAGCCAACCACCCACGTCCATTTGTTCGTGTATAATAACCATTAGATCCAAAAGCAAGACCAGATCTGAAGGTGCTCCCATACTGGCCATATAATTTGTTTGGATACATCCTATTCATATATCCATTAGCTGTGTTCAAGCCGGACATTGGTCTTGGCCGGTGCAAACCCTGCAAATATGATGAAAAACATTCCCATGAGGCAAATTGTAAATATGAAAACCATCTAGAAAGCTTGGTAAGACAAAAAATTTCAAAACAAATATTTTTTTTAATAAGGCAAATTTCATCCAATTGATCAACCAATTAAATAGAACAAAATTAATAAAACTCAGACTTGTCAGACCAGCACAGTTACAGCCACATTAACACTGCTGTTATCTACCCCCTTAATGGTTTTAGAAGGCGAAAGTGGGAACTTGGAACCCACTGCCTGAACTTAATGGGGCATTACTAAAGAGGATCAGCCAATTTAGTATTGATTCACACAATCCAAATTCAACGATTGAACTGACCCAGAGAGGAGTTTACTTAATGTTTCATCCCTGTGTAACTGCAGAAGTGGTGTATATTTCAAAGCAACATCTGTCTGCATCGGATAGTAGAACAAGAACTTGGCATGGAATGAGATCATGTACCGTGAGATAAGAATGAGGATGATACTCCTGGTTCCTTGATGATGGGACGTTATTTGCATGTGATATTGATGAAACCATTGATGTGCTAGTCACAGGCCTAGACTGCCCATCAGAAAATATTGGACCATCCAACCAAGGAATAGGAGACCTTAAACCATCAAAGCCAAATCTTGGATCTTGAAATCCAGATGCAGGAAGTCCTCCAGGTAGACCACCCCTTCCGTAGGAAAAATTTGAATTAAATGATGAGTTCTGATATGTTTGTTTGGTGGGCGCTGAACCATTATTTCCCTTTACACCCCCACTGTTAGCAAGGCCATTAGAGTTTCCATTTGCAGTTTCCACAGACAAAGGTGCTTGGTCAGCAGCTGCAGAGCCGGAAATCTCACCTTTGGGAGGGAAAGCTGGAGTGGGGTTGTACGGCGCACTAGTTGGGGTCAGGGGTTGGAAAAATGGAGTTGGATACTGGTAATGCTGAGCCCCATACAGTTGCCCATCATGTCCCATGGTTGGAACTGGGGAACCAGCAGGTGAATAGGGGCCATATGGTGCATATCCATAACCATGGTGATACATAAGCGACCCATTGTCCCCATAAACTCCCTGAAAGTAAACAGAAAGAGTGAAACAATATTAGACCACAGACTACAATGAATACAACCATGAACCCAAGCATGACAACCAAGAATTTTGCAATTGCAAAGCACAGATCCATAACACGTGCAATCAATCACATTTCCTCACAGACATTTCAAATACAAAATATAATCCCAAAGTGCTTACAGGAGACATTTCAACACCCTCTGGATTTACATATCTTGAATAGTCGTAGTCGTCCCATTCATTACCAGTCCCATCATAACCTAAGAAAGAATGTGCAATGAAGTAATCAATAATCCACATTTACCCTTTTCAATGTACAAAAATCATCCAAGTGAAACAGTATAATTATCTATCGCTCAGAATTTGTAATCTTCCAAAATAAAAAGTATTATCGCCCAACCAACTTAAGTTTTAAATATTCTTAGCAGATAACTAAAGTAACATATCTACTCTTTAAACATCAACTTACTTCCATAATAATAAGCAGGAGATGTATAAGTGTTGGGATGATAGCAGCTGGTTGGATCCACAAAATCCTGTGAGAACGGAGTCATAGAACGCTCACATGACAGGATCTGACCATTTGTAGCATCGCCTGAATCAACAGAAGGCTGCGCAGAAGATAATGATAACAACTTTATATCACTCATTCTATAACATCAGCTTCTTATTCACATATCCCGAAAGTAAAAACAATCTCCAACAAGTAACAAAGAAGAGCTACAAATCACCTTCTTGGTAGGCTCAGGAATTTCTAGAGTCTTGGTTTGAGAATCCAATGATAATTTTTGCAGCAAATCTGTAGCCTCTATGGAAGTAAAAGCAAAGGGAAATGCAGAGCATTTTCAGACAACTAAACATAAAATTAACAGAATTTAATAAAACTATGTTCAATCTATTTGCAAACTGAACAGAAGAGTCTTCATTTTCGTATCAAGAGCAGAATGGACCAACCACACAGCCAAATTTGAATTCTCTGAAACCAGATCTTGGAAAACTTACAATAACTAAATAACCCATTTTGGCTACAACAAAGGAAAAATAGATTATTTTCTACAAGAAACGAACTTTCCCAAAACATCCCGTGAATAACTATTCGACTAACAATAATTGGCAACGTCAGACTAGTAAAAATATAAGCAAACCAGATGAAACGACATAAGTAACGCAGAAACAAGACCATAGACATACGAACATATTTAACAGAGCAAAGCATATGTCACCTACGCAAGAATTTCACCTATCTCATGTTCAATCAGCTACAAACTTCCACAAATCCAACAATAAAACGACCCCAAAAATTCAAATCCAACCTTACACAACGACCATAGATATACCACACGTAGATCTATAGTGTTAAGCAAAAACAGATACCAAGAAAACCCAACAAAGAAGACCGTGAATATGAACCCATGGCATACATAACAAAGCCAGCTCGATCCAGAAACAGCACATCCGAAAAGAAAAACGAAAGAAACCCAAAAGATCAAATTATACCCATCTGGTTAGACTTGGTAAGGATACGATCTGCGGGAGCAGCAATGGTGGCCATCAGCGGATTTTCAAGGGAGACGATCTAAATCGCTAAAATCTAATTGGGGTTTTACGAGGAGAGAGAGAGAGAGAGAGAGAGAGAGAGAGAGAGAACCCTAGCGAGGAGGAGACAACGGGTAAGTTCCAGCCGCCTTGGGTTTTGAGGGAAGAGACGGAAGGGTTTTGATCCATCCAAAAATTGTGATTCAAATAGCACCACGATTTCACACTACCACGCCCCTCTATTCCCTATATTCTACTGTCTAGCCCCGGTTGAATCCCTTGCCGGTGATCTAATTATGTCATCGTGTGATTCTTATTGGCTGGAGGATGTGCCACGAGGATCAAGGCCCACGAAAGGCTCAGTATATTGCCATAAACTCGTACAAAGTTACAAACATAATTGTAAGTGAGATAGTTTAGGTACGCAATGGGTGATAGTTGTCTATTGCTCTGGATGGGCTTGGGCCTCACAGAGAGTTGTCCTACACTAGGGCTAAACTCGGTGGGCTTTTTATGTTTTTGTTTTTTGGATTGATGATTGACCCGTGATAGTACTAAAAATAATGGAGCGCAGACTTTCTAATAATTCGTCTCCCAATTCCGTGGAAATTTATGAGAGAGAGTAATTACTCTATTAAAAAATAATTTAGTAATCAAGTACTATCGAGTACTCGGTGATATTTTTTATTAAGTAGTGACATATAAGGTATGAATATATCAATAATTAAATAGTGACACGTGTTGTGTGAACATATCAGTAACTTGAGTTTGTAGAGTAATCGAGATACTTTTAAGAAAACAACCCATCGACTTTTGTTATGTGATATATTTTTATTAAAACTCTCTCTACTACTCCATTAAATCAGGTTACTAATATATTTATATACCACATGTTATCATTTGATAGAATTACTATCGAGTATTCAATACTACCTGACTATTAGCCTTTTTTTCCTCTATTAAAAAGAAAGTGAAGAGAGAAAAATAATCATTTTTATTTTTGTTGAATCTTGATAAAAACTTTAGAGCAAGAAAATAAGGATAGTAAAATAACTTTACCTTTTCTCTTATTGTCAATTAGGTGACTAACTCCGACACTGTGGTATTTGTAATTTTTGAAAATTAAAGGTAATTTTTTGTATTTAGGTAATTCTTTTATGTAGTGTTTGGAACCGAATGAATTGAGAGAAAAGCAAAGTAAAAGAAAAAATTGATAAAAAAGAGAATAAAATAAAATAAAACATTTATTATCTTTTCCGTCACTAAATTCTGGATTAAACACAACTTGAGGGTGTATAGGTAGGAATGGCAACGAAATCCCAATGTTTGGGTTTTCAACCCAACTCGACGCTAATGAGATGGGTTCGTACGAATGCAAACAGGCTCAGATCGGGTTCAGAAAATAAGGCCTTGTTTGGAACTAGTTCCGATTTCAGTTTCGTTTTCGTTTTTCATGTTCTTAGAATTAAAAAATTTGAGAACATCTCATTTTTCTTGTTCTCGAAAACAAAAAAATGAGATTATAAAAAATACTATCGTTTTCACATCGTTCTTATTTTCGTATAAAAACTGTTTAAAAAACTCAAAAAATACTTTTTTAATAGTTTTCAAAATTAAACTGTTTTTTAAAATTTTTTTTGAAAACAACTAGCTTACCAAACGCAGTTTCAACGAAAATAATTTTTAAAATTAATTTATCAAATACAATTCTATCAAATTTTAAAAAACAAAAATTAAAAATTAAAACTAAAACTACAATTAAATGGAGCCTAAATTACTCAACCCGATGGTATTCGGAAAAGTATTTCGGTCCACTTGCTTGCTTTCACCGCTTTCTTCGTGAATATTTAATTGAAAAAGTAAACCATTGTACTTGTGTAAATTCAAAAAAGTAAAACCATCATCCGTAAAACCATTGTACGTGTCTCAATTCAAAAAGTAAAATCACCATTCAAAAAGTAAAACCTACTTTTCTCAATTCAAAAAATAAAACTACCATCAAAAATTAAATTTTGTTACGAATACCGTAAATGTGCAACACAATGAATGACCGTCAACTGTTTAACACAGTTAATGACCTCAATTGGAGCTGCTGTCGTAGCAACTCTCTAAAAAAATAAATTACTATAATTGTCTACTATGAAACACCAGTCTACTAAACCTATCAAATACACTCATCCACACATTTGAGAGAGGGAAGCAAAAGGACAATGGCATTAAGGAGAGAAGATTGAGAAATGTGTAGAAAATCTTTCTTCACCTCCAAGACCCAATCCCACCCGTTCCATCCTCTTTGTTCTCTGTGATGAGCAAAAACTCGGAAGAATTCTGCTGCTTCACCAAACATTCACCAGATCTCACCCCTTCTTCTATCTCATGCATTAGCCTAATGAAACCCCAAAATTTTAACAAAATAAAACACGAATTTCACTCCTAATTGGACCATCAAAAACCCATAAGCTCTTCTCAAACAAACATTACCGTCACAGTCACAGTCGCCGTCGCCGTCTTAGTCTCCCGTCCAAGACTCAAACCAACGTGAAAGCTTTAGCTTGTCCTTGTGGGTAGTCAAAATCTCTGTCAAAGCTTCCCCAAAAATACCATCTTCGTCGCCTTCAAAACCACCAGCCAACACAACATAGTAGTCCAAATCTTCTTCCCCAAACATGGAAGCAATCTGCTTGGAAATGAGAGAGCATCTGAGGAGGGATTTGGGGTCAGAGACTTTGTTGAGGATCAAACGGAGGACTTCGTCTGGTAGGCCATGGAATTCATCGTATTATTGCTCGTCTACTACTATTGCTTCCTCTTCTGAGTTCGTCATTCTCTATCTGTATCGTCTCTCAACTTTACTCTTTTAAGTTCTTAACATTGTTCTCGCGAATCAGTCGCCGTTGCAGGGTCGGGGTTCCAAAGTTTCGGGGGCGGGGCCGGGTGAGAAACAGTCGGATTGGGATCGGGTTCGGGTTTGGAGATGCATTAGTTCAAACGGGTCGGGTTGGGAGATCTTACGACCCGAACTCGGTCCAGTATAGGGAATAGAACTGTGTTCAAAATTGTGGCTGCTACTAGGATAACACAACTAACTCATCATCTTAGCTGCAGTAAAAACAAATTTGATATCACAACACAATAGTGTATCACAAATTTCATTGGCTTGCAGTTGCATGGTATCGTCCCATACGTTAATGTATATTGCTGAGATGGAAAAATACCAAGTTAGGTACAAAGTTGAGCCTTCGTCCTCATGTGATTAATCTGGCAATGCCAATTCCAGTTTACTAATCAATGAATTTTGAAAGACCAGGTTGACACAAAGGTAGAGATGATAAGTATAGGTTATTAAGGATTGATTTCCACAAGATATTTTCATCTCAAGCTAATTGTAACTTCCTCCTACGACTAACCAATTAAAAACAAATTTTTTTTGACACATATCTATTTATTTATTTTCTTTTCGTTTCAGCAGTCCAACCAAAAAGAGAACTAAACAAATAATTAATTTCTTTCACTTTTTTTTTTCTTCTTTTTATGTCTTTTACTTTTGTTTTTCTTTTCCCGCTACAGATCCAAGTTTCAATCCTATCTTAGATCAAAACACAGCTTAAACTGATAAAAAGTCATGAAAATTATATATCTTATGATATGCTTACCCTTACTTCCTATAATTGGCAAAAGGGGAGAAGTTAGTTGAGAAATAGATTGATTGAAGTATTGTACTAAAAATGAGCAATGACTATAAAAGTTCTGAAGTCCTTTGTGATATACATACTTGTCAAATAGACTAAGCTCTGGAATCTTCTTTCAAACGCTTGTTTCAGGAAGCATTACTCTCTCTCTGTCTCTCTCTCTCTCTCTCATATCCACATAATATACATGGCATGAGATTCTCACTTTATGGTCCCTTTAAAAGTGTCCCCGTAACTGTCGCTTTCTTTCGCTCTAGGTAAAAACTCTCCCTCTATAACTTCCTATGGAGGATCAGAGAAGTGCAAACGGCACTGAAAACAACGTACTCTTTTCTTTTGAACATAATGGTATGCCGGTTTCCCTATTCAACTGCTCCCCATATGCAAAAAAGACAGAGCTGAAACAAAGAAAGATAGATGCAGTCGGAGCCAATATCCCGACATCAATTGATGAGAAGTTATCAAATTTACTGGGGAAAAAAATACCAGACCTGCATTGAGTGGCTTTCAAAAAGAAAAGAAAAAACAATAAGTAAAAGATATCAAAGCAAGGTTGCCATACTATAAGCAATATTGGCTGGAGGCTTGTTTAAAAGGAGTTCTATGTTATCCATTTGGGACCTGTAAGAATACAGAAATTATATGTCGTAAATATTAGAAGTAGTAGGAGGGAGAAAGAGAAAGAGAGAGTTCTCTATCAGATGATTTGGATATGTACATGTTGATCCTATTTATAATACAACAAAGGATGGAGAAAAGACATTTCTAACCAATGTGGGATTGGATATACTATTACACTAAACTAACATGTTACACTAGCATCCCTCCTCAAACTCAAGATGGTAAGGCTAAAGTCAACTTGAGTTTGGAAACCAGATCTTGAAAGCGGCCAGGAGGATGGGCTTTGGTGAATATATCCGCAGTCAGATCGGCAGAAGAGATAGAGTGAAGATAAATAGTATTGCAAACCAAATGCTGACGAATGAAATGACAATCAATCTCAATATGTTTGGTGTAGTCATGAAAGACATCATTATGAGTAATGAGAATGACACTTCGATTGTCGCAAAAGATGGTAGTAGCAGTAGAGTGTACAACCCCGAGATCTTCAAACAACCAACGAAGCCAAAGAAGTTCCTGGACAGTATCAGCTAGAGCACGATATTCGGCTTCTGTGCTAGATCGAGCAGTAAGAGTCTGCTTCTTGCTACGTCATGAAATAAGGGAGTCACCTAAGAAGAAGGAGAAACCAGTAGTGGACCGACGGTCGATTGGATCATCAGCCCAATCAGCATCGGAGTAAGCATGAAGCTGAAGGGAGAAAAGAGCAAAATAATCTAGGCCATGAAAGAGAGTACCCTTGACATGATGAAGGATACGAAGGACAATAACATAATGGGTCGACCGTGGAGTAGACAAGAATTGACTGACAAGATAAACTGCATATGAAATGTCTGGATGAGTAATAGTGAGATAGACAAGACTGCCAACCAATTGACGATAAAGAGTAGCATCGGAGAGAGGGACACCATCCAGAGGAGGGAGACGAGCATTGAGCTCTAGAGGAGTGAAGACAGTCTTACTGTCAGTGAGACCTGCACGAGCTAGAAGATCCGAAGCATACTTAGCCTGAGATAAATAGTAGCTATCAGAATGTGAAGAAATCTTAAGGCCTAAGACGTAATTGAGAGGCCCTAAGTGTTTCATTTCAAAATGCTTGTTGAGAGAGAACTTAAGATCAACAATGCCACCAAGATCATCGCCAGTGATGATTATACCATCCATATATAGGAGAAGAAGAATAGTGCCCTAGGGAGTCATGTAAAAGAATAAGGTTGAATCATAGGGACTAGAGGAGAACCCAAAATACCAATGATGGCACTGAATTTCACAAACTAAGCGCAATGAGCTTATTTGAAGCCATAGAGGGCACGACGAAGCTTACATATTTGATAAGTAAGAAGAGAATAACCAAGAGGAGGCTGTATGTAAACTTCTTCAATGAGATTACCATTGAAAAAGACATTCTTCACATCCATTTGAAAGAGGGCCCATTGACGGACGGCAGCACCAGTAAGTAAACTAGGAACAGAAGTGAGCCATGCAATTGGAGCAAAAGCTTCCTCATAGTCAATGCCATATTCTTGGGTGAAGCCCTTGGCTACTAGGCGAGCCTTATGGTGTTCGATAGAACCATCAGACCGGGTTTGATTTTGTAAACCTATTTGTAGTTAATTAGAGTTGTGCTTGGGGAGATATCAACCATATCCCAAGTATGAGTTTTATCTAAGGCGTATAACTCATTAGCCATTGCTTGTTGCCAAATAGGGTTAGAACTGGCCTCACGATAAGAGCGAGGTTCATGGTGAGAAAAAACAGCAGAAAAACAGTGATAGCCACAAAGATGGACAGGGATATTTTTACCTGAGTAGAATGGCGAAGAAGAGGGTCAGCTGGGAGAAGGAATGGAGGAGACATGCCCAATGTGCCTTCTGCTATATCTTCTGTCTCTGATGATTTCCCGATTGACCCTCCTCTTCGCCATTCTACTCGGGTAAAAAATATCCCTATCCATCTTCGTGACTATCACGCTTTTCTGCTATTCTTTCTCACCATGAATCTCGCTTTTATCGTGAGGCCAATCTTAATCCTATTTGGCAACAAGCAATGGCTGATGAGTTACAGGCCTTAGGTAAAACTCACACTTGGGATATGGTTAATCTCCCCCCAGGCACGACTCCAATTGGCTGTAAATGGATTTACAAAATCAAAATCCGGTCTGATGATTCTATCGAATGCCATAAGGCTCATCTGGTAGCCAAGAGCTTCACCTAGGAATATGGCATTGAGTATGAAGAAACTTTTGCTTTGATTGCATTTCTCACTTCTATTCGTAGTTTACTTGCTATTGCTGTCGTCCGTCAATGGGCCCTCTTTTAAATGGATGTGAAGAATGCCTTTCTCAATGGTAATCTCATTGAAGAAGTTTACATGCAGCCTCCTCCTAGTTATTCTCCTCCTACTCATCAAGTGTGTAAGCTTCGTCGTGATCTCTATGGCCTCAAACAAGCTCCTCGCGCTTGGTTTGCCAAATTTAGTGCCATCATTGGTGATTTTGGGTTCTCCTCCAGTCTCTATGATTCAGCCTTATTCTTTTGCATGACTTCCCAAGACATTATTCTTCTTATCTTATATGTGGATGATATGATCATCACTGGCGATGATCTTGGTGGCATTGCTGATTTTAAGTTCTTTCTCAATAAGCATTTTAAAATGACAGACTTATGGCCTCTTAGGTACTTCTTAGGCCTTGAGATTTCTTCACATTCTGATGGCTACTATTTATCTCAAGCTAAGTATGCTTCGGATCTTCTAGCTTGTGCAGGTCTCACTGACAGTAAGACTGTCTCCACTCCTCTAGAGCTCAATGCTGGTCTCACTCCTCTGGATGGCGTCCCTCTCTCCGATGCTACTCTTTATCGTCAGTTGGTTTGCAATCTTGTTTATTTCACCATTACTCATCCAGACATTTCATATACGGTTTATCTTGTTAGTCAGTTCTTGTCTGCTCCACTGTCCACCCATTACGCTGCTATCCTTTGTATCCTTCATTATGTTAAGGGTACACTCTTTCATGGCCTCCATTATTCTACTCTTTCCTCTCTTCAGCTTCATGCTTACTCCGATGCTGATTGGGCCACTGATCCAACCGATTGTCGTTCCACTACTAGTTTAACCTTCTTCTTGGGTGACTCCCTTATTTCATGACGCAGCAAGAAGCAAACTCTTACTACTCGATGTAGCACAGAAGCCGAATATCATGCTCTTGCTGATATTGTCCAGGAACTTCTTTGGTTTTACTGGTTGCTCGAAGATCTCGAGGCTGTACACTTTACTTCTATTACCATCTTTTGCGACAATCGGAGTGTTGTTCTCATTACTCATAATGACGTCTTTCATGACCCCACCAAACATATTGAAATTGATTGTCATTTTATTCGTTAGCATTTAGTCTGCGGTACTATTCATTTTCAATCTATATCTTCTGCTGATCAGACTACCGTTAGTGTAATATGTTAGTTTAGTGTAATAGTATATTGAATCCCACGTTAGTTAGGAATGTCTTCCTCCTATCCTTTGTTGTGCTATAAATAGGATCAAGATGTACATATCTAAATTATCTAATAGAGAACTCTCTCTTTCACTTTCTCCCTCATACTAGTTCTAACATTTCGGACATATAATTTATGTATTCTTACAGGTCCTAAATGGATAACATAAAACTCCTTTTAAACAAGCCTCCATCCAATATTGCTTATAGTATGGCAACCTTGCTTTGATATCTTTTACTTCTTGTTTTTTCTTTTCTTTTTGAAAGCCACTCAAATGCTGGCTTGGTATTTTTTTCCTCCGTAAATTTGATAACTTCTCATAATTGATGTCGGGATATTGGCTCCAACTGCATCTATCTTTCTTTATTTTTACTCTTCATCGTTATTTAGTTGGCAGCCTTGTCTATCTCATGGTTACTTATCTAGACATTTCATATGCAGTTCATCTTGTCAGTCAGTTCTTGTCTGCTCCACGGTCCACCCATTATGCTGCTGTCCTTCGTATCCTTCGTTATGTTAAGGGTACTCTCTTTCATGGCCTCTATTATTCTAGTCCTTCCTTCCTTCAGCTTTGTGCTTACTCCAATGCTGATTGGGCTGGTGATCCAACCGACCGTCAATCCACTACTAGTTTTTCTTCCTTCTTGGGTGACTCCCTTATTTCATAGCACAACAAGAAGTAGACTCTTACTACTCGATCTAGCATAGAAGCCGAATTTCATGCTCTTGCTGATACTATCCAGGAACTTCTTTGACTTCACTAATTGCTCGAAGATCTCAGGGTTGTACACTCTACTGCTACTACCATCTTTTGTGACAATCGGAGTGCTATTCTCATTGCTCATAATGACGTCTTTCATGACCGCACCAAATATATTGAGATTGATTGTCATTTCATTCATCAGCATTTAGTCCGTGGTACTATTCATCTTCACTTTATCTCTTCTGTTGGTTATACTACTGATATATTCACCAAAGCCCATCCTCCTGACCGCTTTTAAGATCTAGTTTCCAAACTCAAGTTAACTTCAGCCTTACTATCTTGAGTTTGAGGGGGGATGTTAATGTAATGTGTTAGTTTAGTGTAATAGTATATCCAATCCCACATTGGTTAGGAATATCTTCCTCCCATCCTTTGTTGTGTTATAATTAGGACCAAGATGTACATATCTGAATTATCCAATAGAGAACTCTCTCTTTCTCTTTCTCCCTCCTACTAGTTCTAACAATATATATAAAATGTGATATTCCTATTATTTGAAAGCCAAAAAACATAATAGTTGGAAAGTAAACTTGCTTAAGATGTTTCTAGATAACACATGCACATACACATGGTAGATATATATATGGAGTAGTTCATGTATGTAGTTAATGATATATTTATGTATATAAGTGAATGTTTAAACATGTATTAAGTGTTTTGGTACATGTACATGGTTAGGTATATATAAATGGAGTCCTATATATACTCAATGTAATCTAGTGATCTAGTAAACAGAAGTAGAAAAGAAAGTGGAAAAGTAATAGAGAAAATATTATTAGCATTTTTAAGTAAGTGCTTCTGTTTGTAATCTATGGAGCTCTGTACAAGTCCTACAGTCGTAGATCTCCATATCCCTCTATTTGTTATCATGTTTACTTGTTGATCGCTCCTAAATAGTGCAATTTATATCCACCAGTGTACGGTTGCAATGCAATAATAATATCTCGTAAGTCCGAGGTCGAACTACAAGAAACATAAGAAATAACTTAATCTGGCAAGTCTACAATCAGAACGAAATAACAACGAGCTCAGAGTCAATTAAAATCACAGGAAAGCTTCCAACAAGAAAATAAAAATCAATTGTTGGAGATGATTGATCTAAATTATCAGACAATAAAATTAAACTAATTTTTAGGAATGTATTCAAATATTATAAAAAGGTTTTGGCAGGGTTTGATCCAGTAATAGGCCTACAGGTAGGTCCCCAAGATAGTTGTGAGTAAAAAATCTCAAGATTTGATTACCCTTTTAGAGTTGATATTCAGTTATTTACTAGTGTTCATACTAAGGTCCCATTCATACCTGCCTCAGTTTATAAACCTGTCTACAAGGTATGTTTGAAGCTTAATCAAGAACAATAGATTTCTAAAGTACTTTTAATAAGAATATATAAGCAATTGTAATCAATATCCTTATCAGAAATTCTAGGTATACGTATCCCTACTTACAAATCAGTTTATACATACATGCTAGATATGATCAAGAATATTATTTTCGAAGATATTCATAGGCAAGAAAATGAATCTTGATCCAAGATCTTGAAACATTGGAAAATAAATAAATATCTTGAATCTCTACATGTAACCTAGTTACTTTATCAACCCATACCAAGAACGGATTTAGCTACTAAAAAACATGATAAATATTGTAAGAATAGAAATAAGAATTAAAGAAATAAAACGCTGCATTAAAGAAATATAATCTGAAATTCACAATAAGAACAAGAAAGAAAACTAAAGATAAAAACTAAAGATTAAGATGCTCCCTTGAAAGATGAAAAGATTCGTCGCCTCTAAAGGATTGGATGATTCCTCCTTCCAAACCCTAGACAAAACCTTAGAATTCTTCTCCTCCTTCAGAACATAGAACTCCTAAACCTATTCTACTACCAACTAATCTATCCCTAACTAAAAAGTGAATTAATCTATATATCCCGTTGTCAGTCGTACGAACGACTTTTATTGAGTGCTCAGATGGGCTGGGTCACTTCACAAAAGTTGTTGGTCTCGAAAAGTTATATGAAATCAACATATTATGGACCTAAATAGCCTTTCGGGTTCATGAGATATGAGCTTCCAAAGTTCTAACTCTGCGTGCTTCAGCAGTTTGTATCACAATTTCAGCAGCTTGTACCTTGACAGCAACCTCTTGAAACCTATGATCAATTTGCATTTGAAATCATTCTATTTAAGCTCAAAACCTACATAAAGCATTATAAACTAAATTAATATCAAAACATAACTAAAAAGACATATATACTCATAAACTAATGCTAACAAAGTACTAATTAAGGCCTTATAATTGCACTTTTGAAGCACAATCACACCCCCAACTGGGTTTTTGCTAGTCCCTAGCAAAATACTAAAAACCAAAAACATAATCTTCACTTTCGTAGAAGTCACGAATGCATTTAGCCTATGCATCAAGCCTTTAAACCCCTAGGTTACCCCTAGTGGATGAGTGATGTCTCATGAGGACTTACAGTGATTATACCCACAAACATTTATTCATTTCAAATAATCAATGATAGAAAAAACAATTCAGGCATATGAAAACTCGCTCAAGGTAATTCTTAACTCAACTTCTAACATAAGTTATGCAAGGTTAAGACATGAATGTTACAAGAAAGATGCGCATTGTAATGCACTAACAATGCAATATAACCCAAGTGTATCAATATCATGCACAAACATCCTTCAGGCTTTGATGCAAACTCTCACAAGGCATACACTCACAAAAATATGAACACATGGGTCCCTCAATCGAAGGCTCATCATAAGAGTAATTGTATAAATTATGCAATAAGAGCAATCCAATAACAAAAACCGTCAAAACGTAAGTGTATAGGCCCTGACATAGCTTCATGAAAGAATATCCACAGTCAAAGTAATAATCAAGAAATTGACAAAGATACTTATACTTAAAAGAATTTTCAACTCATATATACTTCAGATCAACTACAACCGTCTGTATGAAGAAGAAAAATGTATAAAGAGAGAAAGAATAAACTACTCAAAAAATTGATGCTCAAGGCACCCAATGATCACCAAAACCATGCTTTCAACTCCCAATTCATTTGATAATGCTTCTCAATTTTTTTCATTTTTTTTCTTGTCATTTTTTTCTTTTCCCTTTTTTTTTCCATGGTTTTTCATATTTCTTCTTTTCCTCTTTTCCTCTTTTTTTCATCACATCACCAATACATCATCCTCTTCTTTTCAAGCTCTTTACTAGCACCAAGATCACATCTCTTTGATGAAAAATATTTCAACAATGATTTGGCTCTATCAAGGATGATATAAAAGGTTAAAAAAAAAAAATTTAGACATTATGGATTCAAGAAGAATAGAATGACCTAAAAACATATCCGAAGTATATTAAGTTTGAAATTCAAAAGAGTATAAGTGTCAATAACCTCAATCACTACCTAACTTATGAATCAAAATCAAGTATAATGAAGCTATTGAAAGAATAGAAAATGAAAGAAATATCCTCGAGTAAATGTAAATTCACTCCGAAAAAAAGATAAATTGGCTCTAAAGCTCACAAGGTACAATCTCCACTATTTAAGGATGACAAATGCACGAAATCATCAACACAATAAGTCATATAACAAGACAATGCATCATAATGTAGTCTCTTGCTTGTAATGTTTTCATGGCAAAAACTTGTAATTCATTATCATAAGAAGTTAACTCGACAATTAAGCATAAGTTTAGTCCAATGAATGCTTCCAATCATTCTCAATTCCAAGATTGTATTGACATGAACATAAATATGGTTCTAAAAAGAAACATTTTCAACACTCCTAACATGAATAATACTAAGCAATAAAAACATAAATGAAAGTGTTGAAGATACCGATCATGATCGATGAACCATATGCTACTCAACTCTTACTAACTCAGTTCCGTTCTCCAAAGGTGAATTAATGTGAGCACACCTGTAACTGATAAGCAAGGCATAACAAAGTATTTTTTTTTCATTTTTTTTTTCAAAAGAAATAGAGTACCCAAAGAAAATACAATTAAAGCAAAACAAGGAAAAGAAAAAAAAAACAAAATATCCTCAAAGAAAATAAAATACTACTAACTGTATAACTACTAAATCAAGCTTTCCCCAAGAACTTTAAGACAAACGGGTAGGACCATGCTCCGGAGTCTTCAAAGTTGAGGCCATCAAAGTGTGACTCTTCAGCGAATCCACCTCTGCCTTCAACTTGGAAATTTTCCTTTGCAAGAATTCAACAGTTGCGAATGGAGTGGACACGGCAGGCTGTTGCTGTCGTGGAACCAAGGTGGATAGATCACTCTGCTGAAGCGCTCGGGTACTCAAAGCATCAAAACCGGATAACGGATGACTCGAATGTGCAATGGTGTCTGAAGGCAATGTAAGCACTCCAACCTGCTCCAAAAGTTGGGTAATGAACAACCCATAGGGTAACCCGCCAGATGAATATCGTGCTTCCCTTATAATAGTCAGCATCATAGTAGGCAGATCAATCGTATACCCTTTACCGATAATGTAGAGCCAAAAACACCTATAGTGATTTATTATAACACCTGAATCCACTTCAGGGAGAATATTTGAGAAAAGAATCAAATTCAACAGCCTGTACTCCCTTTTTAAAGATGACACGGGTATGATGAAATGATGACCCACTGATGGTATTTTCTGTAGTTCCGCAAAAAGCACATCAATAGGAGGTGAATTTCCTTCAAATAGCTTAAAATCCAGCCTCGGAACTCGTGGCAAAGTTAGAAGTTCACAGATATCATTCGCCACAACAGTGATCTTGTGTCCCCTTACTTTGGATTGAATGGAGAGCTCGGGTGTCTTAGACACACTCGAATAGGGATAAAATTCTCGTACCATGTCAACGTTCACCGGGCCTTCTCTCCTTAACATCCAAAGCTAACCCTTCTGTATGAATGTAGATTTCAAAAAACTATCAGAAAAATCTGAGAGCTGAACTCAACGTTCAATCAATACTTGCCGTCCTTGAAACGAGTTCAGGTACATATCCCTCTCCCGAGAGTTAGCGAACTGTTTGATTTCCTGTTGTGATTTGTTCTTACTCCTTTTGAGTGACATGGTTATCAAGATTGCTTTATTTGTCCTTTTCTTAAGAAAACTTATAATAATAAATAAACAAAATAAAATAAAATAAAAGATTGACATAACGTGAATTAAGATAAACAGTACTCCATTGACATAGATAAAGAAAACAAACACAAATAGTTCCAACTAAAATAGAGTTTTAGACTGCCACAACGTGACGCACAATCTAAACTCATAGACACAAACATAATATCCAAACATAAGAAAAAGAAAAAAAAAATATAAGAGTTTTAGATCAATTATATAATAATCCTGAATGCACATGATCTAAACTCAAGCGAACACTATCCACTACATATCAGTGGATAGATCCCACACCGAACAGGATATCTCTCTCTGTAGCTCCTCAATAGCCTGGCTATAACGCTTCTGCTCCTTGTCAATCCAATCAAATCGGCCATAAACCTCCGTCTAAAAAGTCCCAAAGGCGTTGGCTTGAGCCTCTAAAAGCTGGGTGTGGTGTTGCTGTGTCAGTGCCTACAACTCTAACATCTCTACTACCTTATCCAATGAAGACTGCCCAGTACGGCCACTTCCCTCAGCCGATGGTCCTCCTTCCCCCTCTTCTTCATCATCCTCGACCCTCTTCTTCTTGTGACTCCTATACTGTGCTTCTGACTTGTGAATAGAAGTCATGTTGATGGCACTCATGGAAGATTTTCGTGAAAAGAACGAATGTGGGTGGACTCTAAAATCAAGGATCAGAGAGGTAAGCATACACACAAATGGAATGCTGCCCCCTCGGGTGATATTGGTGGCATCATGATAGAGCTGGAGGAACATATACCTCGGCAAGTATATGGTCTTTTGGGTTCCAATGGCCCACATTAGCTGGGCTCGGGCTAGGCTGACCTAGGCATAATGGGCCTGGGGTAACAGACTATGACATGAGAAAAGAAATAGTGGAAGGCACCTTAGTTTTAAAAACTTTTTTTCACGTTGGGTCTTCCCCTCAACCCAGGACTGATTATTTTCTAAAATCTCCCATGCCATCTCAGTGAGGCTCGGGGTCCCAACCTCATGGCAAAACTCGGCGTTAGGCTCATGCCTAAGCCCATAATGACGACAAAAGGTGGTCGGGGTAATTACTCTGTCTCTCATTCTCACCCAAGTCACCAGTCTCTCTTGACCCTTAGTTTTGTCCACCACTCGAATATTAGTCACGAGTTCCGCAAAAAGGGTTAAAATGTATTCGCCCCTATAGGTGGCTAGGTCATTCCAACCCCGCCTCTCAAATTCGGCTTCTAAAGCAAACCCACCCCCAAAGTTTCATAGTTCTATGTTTCACTCTACGGCCGCAGCTTTGCCCGCCACGTTTTTCTAAAGTCCAAAAAGGCTTGACGACTAATGAAGATTTCTGAGTCATAGTCCGAAGAATAATCGGGTTCAAAGGGTTCTATGGCCAAAGACTTTTTAGAAGATTTTTTACTTCCTTTCGGTGCTATCAAAACAACTTCTTAAAACAAACCGCAACGCACACCGTCACAGAATCACAATTATAGCATAGTCCCAATCCTAACTAAGCATAAATATCAAAGAAAACAATTCAAAAAGGAATAGGAGAGGTTGCGTAGTTACCTTGGAAAACGAAAAGGCCGGAAGTTGAAGGGTCACGACTCTTCAAACTGGCAGGACTTCGTCACCTCGTTCGAACGCTCTCTCTTTCTCTAAAACAGGAATTTTGTGGGTGTGCGAATGAGACAAAACGGAGAAATATGGAACTTTTATAAAAATGTAGGGGCGTCCGGACGGGGGTCCAAAACGGTGCTGTTCGACTTAAAATAGCGCGTCCAGACGAAAAAATACAGGCGTTCGGACGGGGAGCATGCGTCCGGATGGTTAGTGAGCTTGTCACAACTGACTTAAAAAATATTCTAAGGCACGAAGGGCATCTGAACGGGGCGTCCGGACGGCCAGTGGTGTTGCACAGACTTTTCAAAAAATTTTCTAAGTGTGGAATGTCGTCCGGAAGGGCCCTAAGGGGCGTCCGGACAGCCAGTGCCCGTGTTTCCTAACTATAACAAAAAATTCTAAGTGTAAAAAAACGTCCAGACGGGCCCTGTGAGGCGTCCGGACGCCCAGTATTTTAATTTTTTTTTCTTTTTTCTTCAAGTGTGCAATTCATCACAAGATTGATCTCTTCCCCCCCAACTTAGTTTGCACATTGCCCTCAATGGACGCAAGAGAAAAGAGAAGGAAAGGCACACTAGTCACTGGAAAAAAAATAAAAATAAATAAAACAACACTACTATACACAATTACCCCTATGGATATTACTCTAATGGAGGAGGATCTTCGAGACGTAATGTCTCTATTTCTGCTACAAAATTCTCAACATAATGTTTTAGACGATGACCATTGACTGTGAATTGATTGTCATTTATGGGGTTTTGAATTTCAATGGCCCCATTCTCATGGACAATCTTTACTATATAAGGTCCCGACCATTTACTACATAACTTTTCGGGAAACAAATGTAACCGAGTGTTGTACAAAAGGACATTTTGACCAATGTCAAAAAATTTTCGAGAAATGTGTTGGTCGTGAAGAACTTTCATCTTCGCCTTAGATATTCGGGCATTTTCATACGCGTCACTACGTATTTCATCCAACTCTGAGAGTTGAAGTTTTCGATGATGTCCAGCGTCGTCGGGGTTTTCATTCATTTGGCTAATGGCCCAGTAAGCTTTGTGTTGAACCTCAACGGGTAAATGACAAGCTTTACCATAAACGAGCCGACTTTGTGGAGCATTCCATATCTGCGCATCAGGACCCCAACGGGTCTATTACAGAAGTGGGTTCCACCATCACTTATAATAGCACGCGGCATCCCAAATCTTAAAAAGATATTTTCTTTTAGAAATTTAATCACCACTGAGTGATCATTTGTACAGGATGCTACTGCCTCTACCCACTTAGATACATAATCAACACCCACTAAAATGTACAAATGCCTGAAAGAGCTAGGAAACGACCCCTTAAAGTCGATGCCCTAATAATCAAATATTTCTATGACAGTTATGGGATTTAAGGGCATCATATTTCTTCTAGTGAGAGTACCCAGTCTTTGACATCTATCACAAGTAGTACAAAAAGTATGGACATCTTTAAACATAGTGGCCCAATAAAATCCACATTGGAGGACTTTGGCAATTGTTTTCTTGGTGGAGAAATGCCCACCACAAGCATATGAGTGGCAACAACTAATTCTGGATTGGAATTCATTATTTGGTACACAACGTCGAATCACCTGATCAGAGCAATACTTATAAAGGTATTGGTCATCCCACATGAAAACTCTAACATTTCGAAAAAATTTCTTTGATACAATGTACAATAATGTACATGACTAATAACTCAACTAAAGAGCTTCTCGAAGCTCCCCAACTCAACACCAACAGTGGACTGGACATTTTCCTTTTTTCTTGCGAAACAACTTGTGTGGGTGTGAGCTATATATTAATGTGCTCACAAGATAATCAAATTCATAAATAAGGAATGATAAACATCCACTGAATTAATCATCAATAGATTGTACACCATCAACAATAAACAAAATGCCTCTTGTGATGCAATGTATGATACACCACATATGTGCATGCTATTTTGATAACATTGAGCCAATATATCGATGGTTTGTTATCAAGGATATCCCACATCGATACCCTTTAGGTTAGCCCCACATCGGCTAAACCTTAGGTTAGTCCCACATCGACTAAACCTCCTCTGTGCAATGTAAGATATGCATACAAAATGTATTGTATGCAAATGCCATTGCATAATCTAACAATCACCACCATTGTAGACAATAAGACATTCAATGCATTATGAACAAGATCATCTTATACTCCCACCTGATACGGCTTACTCTCAAAATGAGCTACTCTTTTAATTGAATCGGAATAGTATGATCTGCTTCCGAACTTACCAAACACCACCACATTAAACATGATGAAATATATGCTATAATTTATAAACAATGCATAATTATAGCTTATACTCTTTAAACATATAATTGAGAACATCCATGATGTATTAGAACTCGATAGGATGTTAAAGTCTTTCCCAATACAACCAAAGACAAGAAAGCACTTTCACCAAAATCCAAGACAATGCAATAGTTTAATCTCGTTTTAAAATAGGTTTTGAGACCTTTAGATTGATAGGTTATGGGTCAAAAATACATTTTAGATGAAGGAGTTATGTCCAATGAAATTTAGACTAAAATTTTGAAAAACTAGGCTGTTGATAGAAATTTTAGGTCATCTTTAAACTGCTATATCTCTCAATCTACAAAGAATTAGAGTACCCACTTTATATCAATAGAAAGCCCCATGAGTCTAGTTTTCAAAGCTTCAAACGGTGCGCCATTTTAAGTTCTTTAGAGAAAGTTATGATCATTTTACTAAAGTGTGTCGAGTCTGCTAGTCACAGGTGTCGACACCTCAATCTCATGTGTTGACACTTTGAGACAGTGAGTCAAATTTTGTTCAATGTGTAGACACCTGTGTGCCAGGTGTCGACACCTTGAAATAGAGACCAAAATTTTGCAGCAAAATGCTTCATATGTCGACTCCTAAGGCTCGGGGTCGACCCCCCACACACCTTGACTCAAAAATGGACTTCTCAAACATAGTTTTTAAGCACTCATCACCATTCTAATACTACAACAAATATCCTAAAGGTTTAAAATGAAACTCTGAGACTATAAACAATTTTTCAAATATCTAAAAAAATACATGCACAGCATGATAAATTCAAGGCTTCCTCCTTCGAACCCTAATCACCCTCCTCGTCTCCACTTCCATTCAACCTCCATGGCATGAAATGACATGCTATCATACAACAATAGATAAAATACAATGGAAAAGTATCAATATATAGTTCTCACCTCAAGGAATAAACACAAAAACTTTCTCTCTTGAATTCTTCTTCCTCCTCTTCTTTTCTTTCTTTTCTTTTTCTCTCTTTTTCTTTTTCTCCTAACATTCATAGAACCAAGCTCCTCTCCCTCTTGTCTTGGAAGACACAAAATAGATACAATGTGTATCTATTATCCACACATGTTAGACACACACACTTGCTAGCAAAATTAGTGAAACACACACCTCTCACACATGAAGCACACACCTAGGTGTCTTAGGGTTAGACTCGCACCTAGCACTTCCTTGCTTCCTTAATCCTCATCTAATCAACATAATTAACATAATTAATCACACTTATAATAATTAATCATGATTAACATAAGCTAAGCATGAAGATTAATTAAGCTAATTAATCATGAATTAAGCTCACAAATCATGCTTAAAAATATGATAATCCCCCAAATGAAAGTCCTCATTAAACCATGCCAATCAAGCTCCTTGATTAAGGATAATCATGCACATAAGTATGCTATTAAGCTAAGTATGATGCTAAGCAAGTTAGGGTTTCACAATTCTTCCCTACTTAAAGAATTCATCTCGAAATTCACTTACCGAATTAGAATAGGTATGGATATTAATTCTTCATTGACTCTTCACTCTCCCATATTGCCTCCTCAACTGTATGACTCTTCCACAATATTTTTACTAACGGTATTACCTTGTTGTGCAGAACTTGTTCTCTATAGTCTAGTATTTGAACAGATTCTTTAACGTAACTCAAATTATCCTCGAACTCTAACGGTTGTTGAGTTAACACACAAGAAGGATCCGGTATATATTTTCTCAATATAGAAATATTAAAAACATCACACAATTTAGACATTTTTGAAGGCAAATCCAGTCTATAAGTAGTCGTGCTAACTCTTGCAATAATGGTATAGGGTCCAATGTATCTTGGACTTAACTTCTCTTTCTTTCCAAATCTGAAGATACCCTTCCATGGAGCTAGTTTCATAAACACTTGATCACCCACCTCAAATTCTAATTCTTTTCTTCTGTTATCTGCCTAACTTTTCTGCCAGTTCTGCGCTACTTTCAAATATTCTTGAAGAATTTTAATCTTCTCAGTTGTACTTTGAATCATTTCAGGACCCAACAGCTGTCTCTTTCCCATCTCACTCCAATACGCTGGAGTTCTACACCGACGACCATATAAAGCTTCAAATGGATCCATCCCAATGCTAGATTGATAATTATTATTATACGCAAATTCTATTAAAGCTAGATAATCCCCCCAACTGCCTTTGAAATCTAATACACAAGCTCTCAACATATCCTCTAAAGTCTGAATAGTTCTCTCTGATTGCCTATTAGTTTGAGGATGAAATACTGTACTAAATTTCAAAGTAGTACACAAAGCTTGTTGCAAACTAGGCCAAAATTTAGAAGTGCATCTTGGATCCCTGTCTGCAACTATAGACATTAGAGCTTCATGCAATGTCACAATTTCATCAACATATAATTTAGCCTACCTATCAAGAGTATAAGTAGTCTTAACTGATAAAAAATGAGTTGATTTAGTCAATCTATCAACAATTACCCAAATAGAATCAAATCAGCTTGGAGTTCTGGATAATCCCACCATAAAGTCCATAGTAATGTGCTCTCACTTCCATTGTGGAATAGGAAGAGGTTACAATAAACTTGCTGGCTTATAATATTCTGCTTTTACTTGTTAATAAGTCAAACATTTAGCCACAAACTCTGTAATTTCTCTCTTCATGCTAGGCCACTAATACACTTTTCGAAGATCACGATATATTTTTGTACTTCCCGAATGCACAGTATACAGAGATTGATGTGCATCTTCCAAAATCTCATTCTTCAAAGCTTGATTGTTTAGTACACAAATACGGGTCCCAAACTTTATAATCCTATTAGCATAAATGAAAAAATCAGTTCTTACTCCTTTATTCACTTGCTTTCTGATTTTCTCCAACTATGGATCTTGAAGTTGTAGTTCCTGGATTTGATTAAATAACAATGGTCTTACCTGGAACTATGCTAACACTACATCAATCCTCATCATTTCAAACTCTACCCACAAAGAAGCTAACTCTGCAAACAATTCTACCTGGCAATATTGAATACATGACAATCTCCCAGAAGTTTTTCGACTCAAAGCATTTGCTACCACATTAGCTCTTCTCGGGTGATAATGGATAACACACTCACAATCTTTGATCAATTCCATCCACCTCCGTTGCCTCACATTCAGATCTCTTTGGGTAAACAAATACTTCAAACTCTGGTGATCTGTAAATATCTCATATGGCTCACCATATAGATAGTGTCTCTACAATTTTAAGACAAACACCATTACTGTTAGCTCCAAATCATGAATAGGATAATTCTTCTTGTGAATCTTCAATTGCCTAGAAGCATAGGCAACAACTCTGCCTCTTTGCATTAACACACAACCCAGGCCCTAATGAGAAGCATCACTATAAATCACAAAGTCTCCCTTCCCTGAAGGAATGGTTAGCACAAGAGCTATAGTCAATTTTATCTTTAATTCTTAGAAACTACGCTCACAATCATCAGCCCATTCAAATTTTACATCCTTCCGTGTCAATTTAGTTAATGGTACAGTGATAGATGAGAATCCTTGAATAAACCGTCTATAATATCCCGCTAACTCCAAGAAACTTCTGATTTTAAACACATTCTTCGGCTACTCCCAATTCATTATAGCTTCAATCTTCTTTGGATTAACACAAATTCCTTCATCAGAAATCACATGTCCTAAAAATACCACCCTATCGAGCCAAAACTCACATTTACTAAATTTGGCATGTAACCATTTATCCTGCAAAGTTTGTAAAACAAGTCTTAGATGCTCTTCATGTTCCACCTTACTATATGAATAAACTAGGATGTCATCAATGAATACGATAACAAATAAATCGAGAAAAGGCTGAAATACCTCGTTCATCAAGTCCATGAAAATAGCTGGAGCATTAGTCACTCCAAACGGCATTACTAAGAACTCATAGTATCCATACCGCGTTCAAAAAGAAATTTTTGAAACATCACTGTCTTTCACCTTCAGTTGATGATAACCGGATCTCAAATCAATTTTTGAAAAGACCTTGGCCCCTTGCAATTGATCAAACAAGTTATCAATATATGGCAAAGGATATTTATTCTTCACTGTAACTTGATTCAATTGTCGATAATCAATACATAGTCTCATGGTTCCATCCTTCTTCTTCATAAACAACACAGGAGCTCCCCACGGTGACACACTAGGTTGAATGAACCCCCGATCTAACAAGTCTTGCAATTGAGTTTTCAATTTCTTCAACTCTAATGGTGCCATTCTGTAAGGTGTAATGGAGATTGGAGTAGTTCTCGGTAATAATTTAATAGAGAACTCTACCTCCCTATCAAGCACAATCCCTGGTAACTCATCCGGAAATACATCCACAGAGTCTTGAACTACAGGAAGATCTAACAGTTTCAATTTTGTTTTAGTAGTATCAATCACATGAGCTAAGTATCCTGTATATCCCTTCTATAATAATTTTCTAGCTTCTGAAGCTGATATTAAATAAGTTGGAACCACATCCTGCTCACCTTGAAATCTGAACTCTGATTCATTTGGTACTCGAAAAATAACTTCCTTCTTGAAACAGTCAATGGAAGCATGATAAGATGATAGCCAATCCATACCCAATATCATATGAAAATCATGAATTGCTAAAGGAATCAAATTCACATTCAACTCTTTCTCCCCAATTTTTAACACACAGCCTTTATACACCACTTCCACTAACACTACATCCCCCACATGTGTAGAAACAAGTAAATGTTGTGCCATAGATGTATGTGGTCTATGTAGATGTTCACCAAATGCAATGAAAACAAAAGAGTGGTTAGATCCGAGATCTAATAGTACGTAAGCATCCTTATTAGCCACAGATATCATACCTGTCACTACCGTAGGTGTAGCCTAAGCATTCCGCTGGGTTATAGCATATATCCGTGCCTGAGTCCGTGGTTTAGAATTAGTCCCACGTCCACATTGTGCACTCCCAGTCATCCTTTTTCCACCA
Source organism: Euryodendron excelsum (assembly GCA_033060915.1). NCBI lineage: Eukaryota > Viridiplantae > Streptophyta > Magnoliopsida > Ericales > Pentaphylacaceae > Euryodendron > Euryodendron excelsum. The sequence goes on along the minus strand of CM065380.1, from coordinate 51,088,998 downwards.
CCAGCCACACTACCCACAGAGGAGGTTGCCGTAGAGCCCTGAGTACAATGTTTTGCTATGTGACCTGTCTGTCCACACTGATAGCATTTATCACTCCAAGGCATTGGGCAATCCCTAATAATATCGCCATCTGCTCCACACTTATAACAAGTAACTCCTCCCATTCTGCCACCAGAAGTTCTCGAACTTGAAGGTCTCACTGGAGGTCTCTAAAAGCCACGACCCCTTGGACTTCCAGATCTGGGACTCCCTGTTCTTTGACTTGACTATGATCTTCTCTATCCACCATATCTTACAGATTCTAATAATTTCTAGCCTAATATTCTAGCCCTTACATCAAACTTTCCATTTTTAAACTATTCTCTCATACCTGATAATTCTTTTACATCTTGCTCCATAATTTTTATTTTATTCACCTAGTCAGCATACCTTACCATCTCAAGAGCTGAAATTTGAGATCATACACTTAACTATAACCCCTGTTGAATTTCCTGCATTTAGCATCTTTGGTGCGTACTAAATCAAGTGCAAACCGTGATAAAGCTGTAAATTGTTCTTCATACTTAGACACAGTCATCTTTTCCTGTTTTAGAGAGATAAACTCTTGCTCCTTCTGATATCCGCAAATAAGTGGCAAGTACTACTCATTAAATACCTTTATAACTTGCTGCCACGTAATTGGTACTCCACTACCCTAGGAACCCATCATTCGTCTCATTGCCTCCCACTAATTTTGAGCTTCACCTTTTAACATGAATGTAGCTAACATCAAGTTTTGTTCATCTGTCACAGCCATTACCTCAAAGATTGCCTCTAATTTCTTCAACCACTCCTCTACCACCAATGGATCAATTGACCCAATGAACTCTGGAGGATTCAATTTTATGAATTGTTCATGCAATATACTAGTCCTCTGCACTGGTCTCATGGACTGATATTCAATGTACTAAGCTAAAACATTTGCCATTCTATCGGCTGCATCTGGTGGATTCTAAACACCCTTTCCCTGTCGTCTCTGCCCCTGAACTGGATCTGATGATACTTCCTCCTCAGCTCTTTTCGGTGAATCTCTTTGAGTCATTCTCACTACATCAATTCAGGATTAGCACACAATATACATGACCCACATACCCCTACCAACGTAAAACCGACACAATAACACTTTACAGTCCACTGCCACTCTAGACAATAACTCCACAATATAGCCTTAGTTATAAACCTTAGCACAAAACAACTTGACAATAGAACTTTGATATTAAATCTCAGCTCTGATACCAATCTGTCCTACCCGCTCCTAATCAAGCATCATTAACACCGTCGTAGGACGAATGTGATTGCAAATGTCACCTACTTGTGCTTGAACGCTACCGAGTTGGATGGTGCTCAACTATAAGTGCACGGGTCACGATGCAATATAGAATCTCGAAAGTACGAGTATCGTCCCTCAAGGAGCAATGCCAAGGTGTTCACAAGAAAACTATAAAAGTAGATGAAATTGATTAAAACTTTATAAAGAAAAAGACTCAGGATTAATTGATTTGATTAATCAAGTTTCTCGGAATCCCAATGAAGGTTTTATATAACTCAAATCCCTCGACTACGTCGTGAATCTTGGATTCGGAAGATTTAGCTTTGTAACCAATACTTCTCTCAATCTTCAACCTCTAGAATTATTCAAATTGTTATAATCAAGGACGTGCATCATCGATTCATGCAACACTTATACGAAACCTGACTCATGCATAAACGTTACAATGCAGCGTATATACTGAGTGCGGTATTCACACATAAGGATTACCGAACATAATAGGACACCCAGGTTTTCAAAAGTATCTAGAATGAAGAAGAAGAAGGAGAAGAATAAAAATCAAGAAGATGTAGCAGTAAATTCACCCTTACCTTCATTGGTCATCCTTGACTCTCGATTAATCTTCACAATCAATCCCGAGTTGAGAGATTTAGCCACTCATGGCCATAGAAAAAATAAGAGATTGTATTGAAAACTTTACTAGAATATGAACAAACATGTGATGAACGGCGAATCTTGAACTAAGTGCAGTAAATAGAGATTCTTGAACATAAACTTGAATTTGAAACAATAAAACTAGAATTTATGAGAACTAATTACAAGAATAATGAAAGAACTAATTACCCCTATGAATCTAGACTAAAAAGTGAAAAAAAACCCTCAAGAAAACGTCCTCCTCTCCAGAAAATCGAAGAGATATATATATACATCGCAAGCTGAGTCCTTCCAGGAATAGGAAACTTCGACCAAAATTCCTTCTTAGTGTTCGAACCCTCTTCAGGGCGTTCGAACACTCATCAACCTAAATCACACTTTTTCCTTCTTATAGTTTGAACGCCCATTTCCCCTTACAATTAAGGTTCGAACCCTAAGGCCTGAACATGCCCGTTTTATTCTGTCCAGCTTCTAATGGTTTGAACTCCCCAATTCCTTCTTGATCACACCGTTCGAACTCTCAATATGTTTTTTCCCTAATTTCCAGCTATTGTTTCGTATTCGTTTGCAGCTTCAATTCAAAGCTTTTGGAGTCCATTTCGCGCAATGCCCATTAGACGCATACTTGTACAACTTTGTGAGATCTTTCCAACAGCGCATTCTTCATTCCATTCCGAGCCACGGACGATAAGTTGCACGTTTCCCAACACAAATCACAACAATAGCCCTCGATATGCGTGCCCGCACTCCAGATAGCTTTTATGACTCCAAATCCTCTTCATTATCAACATGTACCTGCAATGAACTCAAAATACGACTCTCAGTACAATATACACTAAAAAGGGCATAATTAACCTAATCTAGAGCTAACTTAGGTCAGTTTAGTTGTATTGAACTGCACTTATGCAGCTCAATCAACTTGTAAGCGAAACCTCAACATAATCCAAAAGATAAAAATCATATAAGAATACATAACATCATATTAAATAAATAAAATACATCTCATAATCCTCTAACATACATCATTAAGAGAACTCTTAATGCACACTAATGAATATTACAAAACCACAAAATAAATAAACTCCAACAAGACTTTAATACAATGTATAACAATATACATGACTAATAACTCAACTAAAGAGCTTCTCAAAGCTCCCCAACTCAACACCAACAGTGGACTGGACATTCTCTCATTTTCCTGCTAAACAACCTATGTGGGTGTGAGCTATATATGAACGTGCTCATAAGATAATCAAACTCATAAAGAAAGAATGATAAACATCCACTGAATTAATCATCAATAGATAATATACTATCAACAATAAACAAAATATCTCTTGTGATGCAATGTATGATACACCACATATGTGCGTGCTATTTTGATAACATTAGTCCAATATATCGATGGCTGGTTATCAACGATATCCTACATCGACACCTTTAGGTTAGCCCCACATTGGCTAAACCTCAAGTTAGTCCCACATCGACTAAACCTCTTTCGTGCAATGCAAGATATGCACACAAAATGTATTGTATGCAAATCCCATCGCATAATCCAACAATCACCACCATTGTGGACAATAAAACATTCAATGCATTATGAATAAGATCATCTTATATTTCCACCTAATACCGCTTACTCTCAAACTGAGTTACTCTTTCGGTTGAACCGGAATAGTATGATCTGCTTCCAAACCTACCAAACACCAACACATTAAATATGATGAAATAGATGCTATAATTCATAACCAATGCATAATTATAGCTTATACTCTTTAAACATATGATTGAGAACATCCAGGATGCATCAGAACTCAATAAAATGTTAAACCCTTCCCCAATGCAACCAAAGACAAGAAACCACTTTCACCAAAACCCAAGACAATGCAATAAGTTAATCTTGTTTGAAAATAGGTTTAGAGACCTTTAGATTGATAGTTTATGGGTCAAAAATACATTTTATACGAAGGAGTTATGTCTAATAAAAGTTAGACTAAAATTTTGAAAAACTAGGCTGTTGATAAAATTTTTAGGTCATCTTTAAACTGCTATATCTCTCAATCTACAAAGAATTAAAGTACTCACTTTATATCAATAGAAAGCCCCATGAGTCTAGTTTTCAATACTTCAAACAACGTGCTATTTCAAGTTCTCTAGAGAAAGTTATGATCGTTTTACTAAAGTGTGTCGAGTCTGCCAATCACTGGTGTCGACACCTTGAGACAGTGAGTCAAATTTTGTTCAATGTGTCAATACCTGTATGCCAGGTGTCGACACCTTGGAATAGAGACCAAATTTTTGCAGCAAAATGCTTCATGTGTCGACTTCTAAGGTTCGGGGTTGACCCCCCACAAACCTTGGCTAGAAAATGGACTTATCAAATATGGTTTTTAAGCACTCATCACCATTCCAACACGACAACAAGTATCCTAAAGGTTTAAAATGAAACTCTAAGACTATAAACAAGTTTTCAAACATCCAAAAAAATACATGCACAACATGACAAATTCAAGGCTTCCTCCTTGGAACCCTAATCACCCTCCTCCTCTCCATTTCCATTCAACGTCCATGGCATGAAATGACATGCTATCATACAACAATAGATAAAAATACAATGGAAAAACATCAATATATAGTTCTCTCCTGAAGGAATAAACACAAAAACTTTCTCTCTTGAATTCTTCTTATCACACATGAAGTACACACCTAGGTGTCTTAGGGTTAAACCCCCACCTAGCACCTCCTTACTTCCTTAATCTACCTCTAATCTACATGATTAACATAATTAATCACGCTTATAATAATTAATCATGATTAACATAAGCTAAGCATGAAGATTAATTAAACTAATTAATCATAAATTAAGCTCACTAATCATGCTTAAAAATATGATAATCTCCCAAATGCAAGTCCTCATTAAACCATGCCAATTAAGCTCCTTGATTAAGGATAATCATGCACATAAGTATGCTATTAAGCTAAGTATGATGCTAAGCAAGTTCGGGTTTCACACCAATCAAGTATAATTTGTCTTATGCAGACTAAATAATAGATAAAAATGTTAAGAGAAAACATAAGGGAGAGAGAGAGAGAGAGAGAGAGAGAGAGAGAGAGAGAGAGAGAGAGAGAGAGAGAGAGAGAGAGAGCATCATGTTCAAGGCAAAAAATATGGGAATTGTTGGTATTCAAACATCATTGTCAGCAACCCTAAAGATCTGAACCCCACTCTCTCAAAGCCCAAGCTATCTCTCTCTCTTTTAAAAGCTCTACCAAAAAGGAAAATGGGAATCCAAAGGCTGTGGTGGCCGAAATGAGGAACATTCACTCAGATGAGCATTGGTGAAGTTTTTGGGTTTTGTCTTCATGATCTATTGTGTTGGTTGCGGCAGCGTTGGCGTTAGCGTCGGTGGCATCGCTGTTTTTGGTTATAGCGTCTATGGCATCGTCGAATCGTGATTTCACCAATGATAAAATATCACAATCTCCCTTCAAACCGATTAGAGTAACTCATTAGGAAGTCACTACAAAGTTATTAGTACGGGTTCGGGTTGGGTGTTCTTCCCCCGATTCCGACCCTAACTTGATCGGGTTTGCTATTTTCATCCTCCGAACCTGCCCCTAAACCAGATCCATTCGGGACAAGTCGAAAACTCGACTGAGCGGGTTTTATTGACATCCCTACTCAACATCATTTTTCTGTGTATAAACCATTAGTTTAAAGAAGTAGATCTGATTGTATACCTCAGGCATATCATCAAATATATGTTGTGCATAATCCGGTGTTGCCTACAAGCTGATGACTTATAAGGTCAGTCATTGCATCGCATCAGCATCAAAAAGCGTCATTTGTTCAAAAAACAAAAATAAAAAAGCGTCATTTTGAAAAAGTTTCACATGAACCACCCATGAACGCCTTGACCTTGAGGCCTAACTGAAAGCCTTCCTCCAGACCCAACTGAGATTTAGGAGCCACTGGGCTAGGGGGCTAATGAAGGCCGATTTTTGTGAGTAAAGGTTGGTCACAAAGTTATTTTTTATTTTTTATTTTTATGCTTTGGTAAGTTTGGTCACAAATTGAATTTGAAACCCCTGAACTCACATAATCATCTCAAGGCGAGGATTTAAATTTTCTCCATTCTATGATTTAGAATTGAAATCACCATTTCATAATCAATATACTAGATGCAATTTTATCACACATCTTATTAAAACTATGTTGTTTTGTATTAAAATTTATTTTTTTATATATAACTATAAAATTATTTATATTTAAACAAATTTTAAGTCAACTCATTTAAACTCTTCAGTTTTATGTTAGCTGATGTATTAATACCTCAAATCATGGAATGAAGATCTCATTCCAAATTATGGAATGGAGATAATCCAATTCTAGCAGTGGGAGCTATAAAATTCATTGGGGCGGCTATTAATCACAACTCAAAAAATTTTCTCATAATAAAAAAATAAATTATTTAATTTCTATATATATACACATAAGCTCAATTGTATACATATATAAAATATAAAAAAGCCTTCAAAGCAAAATAAATATATTTTTTTTATTAGCAAAAGAAAGTTATATTGAACAAATAAAAAGTACAGGAGGCATCACTGAGATGGAAAAAACCAAATCAGATCAGACCAACCCAAAGGGAGAAATAGTTGACAAGAAGCCAACATATAGTAATCACCCAACACCCTTAAGACTTCTAACCCCTGGTAAATTGAACATAAAATCCATACACTAAAATCTGAACATCCTGATTTTGCTTTAATCCAAAACGCTAGCTGCAGTTTGATGGAATAAATGATTTGCTGACAATCCAGAGAAACTCCATTGAAAACTGTATTGTTCCTTTGCAGCCAGATAAACCATATAACTACCAAGAAGAGTGCTCTCCAAATCACCTTGTCCAAGTTTTGCATTTTGATTCCATACTACCAGCAAGCCATATCAGCCAAAGAAGGAGGAGATACCATTGTATTCCCCACAATTTTAAAATTGAAGACCATATACTCCAGGATACCTTGCATCTCAATAGAAGATGATCAGGAACTTCACCTTCCTCAGCACAAAGGGGGCAATGTGAAATAGAAACAACTGGGATTACACCCTTGTGGATCAGCAAATCTGAAGTGCAAATTCTTCCTTGTCGGGCCAGCCATCCAAATACTTGAACCTTAAGTGGAGCAACGTTTTTTCATATAGAAGGAAATGGATAAGGTGGAAGTCCCTTTTCCTTTTTTGTAGCTTTATAAAAAGAATTAACTGTAAAGGCCTAGCAAAATAACTATTTAAATGGGGCATTTAAAAAATTTTAAGTGGTAAATTGAAAAAAGTAGATAAAATTAAAATTTTTGAAGCCAAAATAACTATTTAAGGATAAATAGATTGAGAAGTACATCTAAAATTGTAGAGAAAATTAGAATTTTTAAAAATTTGAGGAGGGAACCACCCCTCTAGGCAATGTGGCTTCATAACAAATCTCAGGCCTTCAATAGGCGATTTTGCTTGCACTGGAGGGAAGGCCTGTTGATGTGAACAAGGTGGCGGCCGGGAAAAAGGGCACACATGAAATTAGCTCAAATGTGTATTTGAATTATTAGGCCTGGGGCTCTTAGATCCAGTCTTGGCCTCTTGCTGCTCTGTGATACTAAAGGGCTGTTTGATTGAATAGTTGAAGAACAAATCAATTAAAAAATGAGTCCTTTCTCCTCATGTGCGTGGTGAGTTTAAGTTAAATGTGGAACCTAATTTCACTAAACATGAACATGTATGTCATCCTTCATGTAATTACTATTGTATGGCACCAAGTAATGCTCACCGAACTCATGATATATAGTGTGATAATGTAATCTCTGACATCACTAGCTAAAGACACAAAGGGTCAAAGTTGAAAGAAGTCTTAATTACTTCATACATTTAGCTAGTTAAATGGCGGGAATAAGGGCAGAACTTGCATTTTCTTCTTCTTGCTTGTCGGTACGTAAAAGATGATAATTTTATTGTGAAAATGGCAACAACAATAACAACAATAATGAGCATAAACAAACACTGTCACTATTCGACCGGACAGGACAGGACAAGACAGAAGAACAAACAGAAGAGAACACGCCAACAACGATTCACAGCCTCAGTGAGTAGGCTACGGACCAACAGTGTGGCCAATTAAACTTGCACAAACCACATTCGAGAGAGTAAAAGCAACGTCATCAATATTGGGGCTGGCAAAATGCTGGCATCATTTTCTGTGGAAGCATTATAAGATTGATTCATCGTCATCCCCACTAGTAGTAGTAGTAGCAGCAGTAGTAGTGATGGTATTGACAAGCTGCACAACCAATGGACTCCTAACGGAATGGAACCCATCTGACCATACTATCTCACCAAAATCATATCTCCCTTCAGATTTCTTCAGCGGTATGAAAGTCACATAGTACGAGACTTCTTCCCAGAAGCATGAAAATATTAAGACCCTTGGCCACACCACTATTTCCACTCCGTTAGGCTTCACAATCCTTGCAAAATATAGGGCATTCTTCTTCCTGCCAACGTTGCGAACAGTCCTTCTGATGGTCATTGTGGACTGGAGATTCGAGACTGTTATGGAGGGGTAATTCAAGTTTGCGTTGCTATTTCTTTTGTATCGTTTTGTGGGGCAGCACACAATGGTACCGGGAGTGAGTGTGACGACCAATTTTATTTGGTCTTCGGTGTAGCCAATGTTACAGAGGAAGAGAATGTAATCGTTAGTTTTCATGTCGTAAACTAGGCCTGGATCCATTGCTCTCAAGGGATGGATGTGGCCAGCCCCAATGTCAAACGGATCAGCAGTTTTTGCTATTCCCCCGTATAAGATACTGTCCTGTGTTGAGTCGCGGGTGTAAGCTATATATAACAAAGAGAAAATAGTCAGGTCAGTTGGAGATTATAACAAAGGCCTACTCCTACATAATGGAGAAATTCTCGTAAAACAGAGTGGAAATTGTGACGTTTGAACTCATAGTCCTGTAAAAAATGCGGTATTGATCAAAATTCATAGCAAATTATGGATCATATTAGCTTTTGGCCTAATTTTGTAGTTTAGGTCTCGAAATTTGCAATTTTGCCATATTAATAGTTACTTGGTCTAATTAATTTTAGACTTTATTAGAGTCAATCAACGTTTTCAATATTTTTTTTTCCATAAACACAATAAAAGAGCCTTTGACCTAAGTACCTTTTTTGGTGATTGATGATATTTAAAGAAGTTTTCTCTTTGCTCCTATTGTTCTTTGCATTTTTGTTGGAGAATGCAAACTAATAAGGGTTAATTATATTTTGCACCCTTATACTTTGTATCAAATCTCATTTCAGGACCTTCACTTTCAATTGTAACAATTAAACTCTTACATTTTTAATTTGTTGCAATGTTAATTTTCTGTTCAGAAAATTCGTCTATGATAGCCACATGCCCAAAAACTCACATTTATTGCATGTGAGTTGAACTGTGAGTTTTTAAATAAAGCCTAATTACATTATATATATTATAAAGTTTATTACATTCATGATTTTAGAGTGATTTGAAAGAAATTTGTGGTAGATTATTAGGAAAAAGTAAGATTTTACAAATTTGTCCTTAAAAAAGGCAAAGTAGTTGTTATAAGCAAATTTTTTTGTCTATTATTTAAATAGAAATTAGCAGAAAGTTGATATTGTAACAAATTAGAAGTGTAAGAGCTTAATTGTTATAATTAAAAACTAATATCTTAAAGTGAAATTCGGTATAAAGTATAAGAGTGCAAAATGTAATTAACCTAACTAATAATTGCCTACTTTTTTGGTAACCTCAGGGTGAAGTTCAATAGGTTAATAAAAAGTATTTAACCTGCGATTTTATATAACTGCTCGTGTACCAAATTTACTAAAGCTAGTAAAAAGTAGTCACCTAAATTGCAAAACTTCTAAATCAAAAGTGATCGAGAGGAAGTTTATTAATTGTCGTTTTGGATCATAGAAGCATATATGCATATATACTTTTCAACCAGAACAATTAATCCAATGGAACACTACTTTGGAAGGACATATATATATATATATATATGATATGATCTCTCCATCTAATTCTCTAGGAAGGTAAGTGATGTCCTAGAATCCTTCTCCCCCATAATGAAATGGAGTGCCCTAGCTAGCTAGCTAATTTTAACGGAAGAATATAAAAATGGTGCAAATCAAAGGGCCATGATATATTGATTGTGTGATTTGTTCTTTTTATTTCTTCATAGTCATATATATAGCTAGTATTTTACCTGTAGTCATAAGAGCAGATCTAATTGCTGCGGGAGACCAGTCAGGGTGTGCTGATTTGAGGAGGGCAACTACTCCTGATACATGAGGGCATGACATGGATGTCCCCGACAGAAAATTCCACTTCACGGAACGTTTGTCGAATGATACTGGATAGGGTGGGGTTTTAGGAGGCCATGCTGCTAATATATTGATCCCTGGAGCAGTTACGTCTGGCTGTTGCATGCCGGAAAAAAGAAAAAAAGAAAAAGAGAGATTAATTAATTAAGGTTATTTAGCGAAAACTATATATATATATATAGATGGATAAGTAACCATTGCTGCCAAATACATATAGACAAAGTACTTCTTATGATATATCATTGAGGTTCGATGGGATGCTTAGATGCAAATTTTATCATGCGAAAACATGTAATTTCTTATAAACTAATAGACGTTTTCCTATTGAGAATGTGGGAGTTGGAAAGAAACTTGTGCTATTCAAAAACCTCATGAGCAAAGGAGGAAATTCAGTCTCTCTCTCTCTCTCTCTCTCTCTCTCTCTCATGCTATGCAAAAATCGTCTGAACAATGCAACAATATTCAAGGAACACACATACCTTGAGAATCTCAGGTGAAATTGAGCTTGGGCCCCTGGAAGAAAATGGTGCAACTGCAGGTGCCGGTGACTTTCCGATGACAGTCATACTTGGTGATATATTTACTACAGGTTGCCTTCATGTTGCATCCCAGTGTGTTAGAAGCCTTCGCATTATGATCATACCCTATAACAATAGTACAGCAGCATTTTCTCTATTGTTTCGTAATCCTTTTGGTCTTATGCTTCTAAAAGTCATGAATAGGGTTAAAAACACTCAGCACCCTAATCCCACTTCAATCCTTGTACCTTCAATTGTATGTAACATTCAACCTCTTGTAATTTTTGGTCAAGAGCAATGTTAACCTTCTGTCACATATGTTTTTTTCTTCTAAATATGAAAAATGCTGACGTGCCAATTTTTAAAATTGTTTCATTGGGCCCCCATAATTATTAAATTTATTCTGATTGTTTGTTTGGTAAAAAATGGAGCAAATTTCCTTTTATGCAGCTGAAAGATTGATATGTGATCGTCATGTAACTATTGTCGTTGCATAAGAAATGGCAGGCAGTTGAGGGGTGTTATTATTGCTTGACTGAAACTGCAATGAATTGGCTGTCACAATTGTAAATACATGAATTAAAGTAGAATTTTGGTGAAAATACAGCGGTAATAAGTGTATTACGAGGCCACGTCTTTCCTCCATGAAGTTCTATAACATTAGACAAAAGAAAGGAATTTGAAAAGAAAAGTGTATTCTTATTGTGATATCTGTTTATTGAGCTTTATGAACATAAAATATCTTGGAAAGAGAAATTAGCAGTGCCTTTAAAAATAGTTGTTAAGCCTTCTCTTCATAGTTATATGAAATTACAGTGGTAATCAGCAGCTATATATAGATGTATGATTACGTACGGTACTGCAAAATAGAAAATAATACATAACTTAATTATTCAGCAGGGTTAGGTGCGTTCATGACTTACTTGCGAGATTGAGCAAGATAAAAATAGATTTGAGTCCCTTGGATAATGTCCACTCGAATGGTGGGAATGATATCAACATCAGCTACCTGCCTGTTTAGAGGCTCGACAAAGATCAAGGCTGAAGCACTGGCATTCAACGCTGCATATTCTGCCACATCAACTGGCACTGATCCTATTGTGGAGAAACATAGGATTACCTTCCCTATCGCTGCTTTTCCTCTCCAATACCGTTTAGCGCAAACCCTACAGTACAAGTGTCACAACAATGTCATGTGTAGTGTAGAATTGACTAATGAATAGTCTTCCGCAAATATTTTTAAACATGATAAATGCTTAATTAACAACTGAAAGATATATATACATATATAGTATGTATATACATATATGATGAGAGGTTCAACTGCAAGCATGCTGGTTGCTAGCTACTTCGTCTTGGAATTTGGATCCTCCCTCGCCATTCCATCAATCAATGGACTAGATGAGAGAAAATATATATACATTTGACAATACCAAGTGCAGCGTTGAGAGAGAGAAAGAGAGAGAGATGTTACCCATCTTCGAAATAAGCCATTGCATCCACCAATCTTCCCTTTATTTGTTTGACATTGAAGCTTTCTCCCTGGACAAACAGTAGTGATCATATATATGAGCACTACTAATTCATGATGAACTGGATGCATGCATGCACCATATGTATAGTAGCTTAAATAAAGGGCATGCGGTATTTGAATCTGCATGCACCTTTCTTGATTAATAATTAGGTATTTTTAAACAAATAGGTTTTCATAGCTCTAACCATATATATATATATATTTATATATATTTATATATTTTTATATATATATATATATAGAGAGAGAGAGAGAGAGAGAGAGAGAGAGAGAGAGAGAGAGAGAGAGAGAGAGTTTATGTGCTAATTAACCCTAAACCAATATATTAATATTACAATAATTAAGCATATAGAGGTAAATTATTTGAATTAATAAAGCAACGAATGAATTGTACCATGATCGCGAGGTTAGTATCCAGAAATATCTGGGTTGGAAACGTTCGATCAATAGAGGAAGCAGCCACACAAAGGCTCCACGGGGCAACATTTTTGACTAGAGAGGAATCTGGTCCGTCATTCCCCGCAGAGAACACCACACTAATACCCATCTGCATAGCATGAAATGAACCAACATCAGCACTCGATGCAAAGAACGGACGCAGTGGCGGGGATTCACCGTAAGAGGATGATATCACGTGAACTCCGTCGTGCAGTGCATCGTCAAACGCAGCAAGTATATCAGCTTCAGAGCATCTCCCTTCTAGATTTCTACTCCAACATATTTTGTACACTGCTAGCCGAGCCCTGGGGGCTCCTCCCCTAGCAGTGCCTTGCCCAAAACCCAAAAAGCTCGCCTTCTTAACTACAGATCCAACTGCTGTTGAAGCCGTGTGAGTCCCATGACCATCCAAATCTCGAGCTGATCGATATTCTGATTTGCTACTCTCGTTTAGAGGCCCAAATTCTTCTTCGAAGCCTTTCACGTAGTAACGAGCGCCAATCAGCTTCCGGTTGCATGCTTTTGCTGGATCAAACTTTTGTCCTGCAACACATTTTCCCTTCCAAGATCTTGGAACAGGCCCCGTCCCGGGCTCTTCCCGAAAACTATCGGATTCCGGCCAGATACCTTCCCAAATCATAAGTAGATCGAATATATAGACATGCATTACAATAGAGATACTATTAAAATATTAATCAACATATGTAGAATCAAGAAGGAAGGACTATTAATCTTTTAAATTAAGTATATATGCATGGCCATGCAAAAGCTTCTCTATATATATATGATTAAACTCTGGAAATAAATAACCTAGATACAATGGAGGTGCTAGCTAGATAGCTAGCTAGCTAGAACAAGACATCGATCAATATGTTGAAAAATAACAAGTTCAGCCAATTAAGTTAGGGTTACAAGATAGAACAACAAGAATATATAACAGATTAATTAGGTTCAGCATGAAGACCTGTATCAAAGACTCCAACAATTACGTCGCTGCCATAAGCTAGTTGCAATGGAGTTGCATTGCTGCTTGTCAAGGGAACTCCCAAGAAGTCCCAGCTTCTTGTTGTGTGTAACTTCAGTATTTTGCTCCTAAACACAGATACCACTCCATCCATCTCTGCATTTTATTTCATTCCATCATTTCCTCATTTACAAAACTCTCTTAATGATCTTGAGAAAATTTTGGCATCGATAAAAGTATTTTTAGAAAGTAATTAAAGAGAATGGGTTCGCTTATTATTACTAGCCAAGGTGGTTGCTTGAGTTGAATTAAGCACTGCTGAAAAACCCAAGAAACTATGTTTGTAGCTGTACAACATAGATTTCTCTGCCTCCTCTTTCCTATCAAAAGAAACGAATTAAGAAAAGAGGCTTTACGTCATTCTACTTAAGATCGATTTGGCTCCAATTCGATAAGAGGAAGGAGAGAGAAAAAGCTGTTGAGCTAGCAAATACCTTGCAAAGACATTAGAGAGGAGCTGAAGATGATGATTAGTAGTAAGGAGAGGATCACGGATTCGGTTGAGCCCTAAGTAAACTATATAAACCTGCATAAAAGAAGGATATATCAAAGATAACTGAAGATAAGATGAGATTACTAGAGAAGGAACCAAAAAAGTTTGAGCACTTTAGTTTGGCATATGAAACCACATACATGAGAGGTAGATATTGCTTGATTAAAATAAAGTGAAAGCAAGAGGGATAGGCCCCAAAAGCACTTGAAAGAAGTGGCCATTGCCTCCCATGCATGGAAAAAAATCACATGGTAGGCTGGGATTAAATACTGAAGTTACGGTTGATCTATGATCTCCAAAGAGGACAGGATGGCTGTGGAGTGCGTGCATTTGAAGGCTTTCAAAGCTACAAGAACACTGACATACCTCCATGGAACCATCATGATGATATTTTCCCTTCCAAGCTATATAGTTGATAAAGATGGTTGATATGCACCCGCCCCCTTCTCCTTTTCACCATTTACTTTTGTACTTACTGGTATATATATGAGTCTATATATCTTGGGTGAGTTACAGCCAAAGACCACCTTCATAAAGCTCAATCATAGTTTCTATGAATACTGCCAAGAGAAATTCATGTGCCTTTCATCATTCTTACGGGCAAACTTTCTTCTGCTTATAATTTAGGCTAATTAATTAATTGACTAATTAAGATAACTGCATTATCTTATAATTTTTTAGATTCTTAGTGCAAATGAAGTACATGAAGTCAACACAATGACTTTCCTAAATATCAATACATCTTGTATAAGACAATGGAAAGAACATAAATATGTATTGAAGTAGTAACTTTCACTTAGCTCATTCTGCTATTTTTACCTAATTTCTGTATTAAACTATAAATAGTTACATGCATTAGCCTACTTCAACCTGGATAAATAATAAGTGGCTGGAAATCAGTTAAAAGGTATATATAGACTGCATTAGTAAGACTTATCCTTCATTAGCCAACATAAACACATCTAGTAAGCAATGTGTACCTAGTGAGGGCCACTCTCATCTTTTAGGCTTCTAACTTTATTAAGTGTAGACAATACTTTAACATGTAGAGAAATGAAAAACCCTTATAGGTTCAGATATTAGTGAGAACCAAAATACATTAGGCCACATAAACACATCTACTAGGCAGTGTATAACTAGTGCAGCCACAGGCTACAAACTTTTCCCATGCGTAGAATAATTAGGGATTGCACTACATATTCATGCTTCAATTCTCTGATTTATTTTCTTCTGATAGATAGAATTTATCTTATTACCTGTCCAATTAGTATCCCCTATATTATCCAGCTACTCAAGATAATCAAGCTCTAATAGATGAAGGAATCAACCTATCTATGTAGTCATCAACATAAGTCACTCGTATTGTAGAATTTGCTATTCTACAAAGAGAATTAGACTTAAGAAGTTTATATGCAACCAATGGAATCATTGCTTAGCTAGATCTTTGTTCAACACGTTGCGTGAATTAAGCTCAATTTTGTTGCGTAATTACAATCTTATAATCAAGGACCTCATACTTACGAGACACGCTTCACCTTCCAAGATGAACTTATCATTAGACCTTCCATATGAACACCAAGAACATGCTTTGCCAATAGGCATCTGACTTCACTCATAGGAATCTATAATTGCATCTTCATGCATCATAATTTTGATTGAACTAAAGCATCTAGTTTGCTTTGATAAGCAGGGATTTCAAGTGCAACATTAAGAATTTTTCTCTCTCTTAGAGTATTTTAAAGTTATTAGGATTATATAATCAATTTTAATCTACCTTCTATGATAATATTTCACATAAGGCAACTGAAATCATTTGCAAATAATCAAATTACATTTAAAGGTTTACAATATTTTCAAATTTTCAGGCTGTAAAAGATGATACTAAATAGAAACAACAAACAAGTTTGTTTTAACAAAATATGAGCATATTGAAAGAATTTTTCATATTTTAGAAGAATATGATTTAAATAGAACAAGCAAACAGGAAAGTTTTAACTAATATGAGAATGTATCATATCATGCATTCTCCTTGTGTTAAGTATAAACAAAAATTACAAAGTTACAATATAGCAGACTTGGGAACAAAATGTGGAAGCTTCTAACTTGCCTGCATGCTTGTGCAAGTTTTATTTTACAATTTTGTTGTTTAGTACGTGTGAGAGTAGCTCGGGGTGAAAGTCGCTTGTAGGTAAATGATAATGTCATCTTTAGTTAAAGTTGTATGATCCAATCTATGGGAGAATTTAAGGAAGTGATATGACACGGAAACCAGCTGAATAAACATCCATAGTTACCATCAGAGGTCATACTTTGAAAAATAGTTCCATAAGGCATTCACAGACAAGCCATTTCCATGGTGGCAATGCATATTTTGAAGCTTTGACCTTCTTGTCATCTCACACCAGTGCTGTGGCAGTTAACCTTCAGTTCCATGACTAGCTATAGTTACATAATCAAGAATATGTTTTAAACCATCCTACTAGGACTTTGAAACAAGCTAAATAAATACCCTACCTAGCTAATTCTTACTTTAAGATAATATTTGGTATATGTGAAGTCATAAGCATTCTCCAAAATATTATAAATATCCTGTTGACCACGGCCCTAGCTCGATGACTATCAAAGACAAAATGGCGTGTCATTTCCCTTGCTATAGTGCAAAAAAAATTTGAAGATACCTTTTCAACCGTTGATGAATCAGTGGTATCCATCAGATGCAGCTAATGAAGTGGATGTCATGATTGATCTTCGATAGTTTGCATGTTTGTGTGATCCAATTTGCAAAGTGTTTTATTAATGTTATCCGAGATAATTAATAGGAAAACTGTCTGTTCTTACCCATGTTTATGATCATTTATGGGAAAGATAAACATATCATATACGTTCAATGTCAATTATTCATTATTATAAGTGGAGGACATAGAGAGAGAGAGAGAGAGATGTCAAGACAAGTGATGGTCTTAGTCTTGCTTTTCCATGTCGCTCAGAAGCCATCTCTAGTGTTTTCTAGTCTATGAATATAAACGATTACAATACATAAGATTAAGCCCACCCTTCATATATATATTCTTTCCACAAAGAACTCTCCAATTGTAGTTTAAAGTGCTTCCAAGCCTTTCAGAAGAATGAGAATGTCAAGCTGAGTCATAAAGTGGGACATTGAGCTCAGCTTTCTGCTACAATTCTGAGTTAGTTGCTATCTTTAAGGTAGACCACATCTTTAACCATTTGTCTGTGTGTGTGTTTGTGTCTTTGAGAGAGAGAGAGAGATTCCTCCTAAACATAAATTCATTCACATCACATCCTGCAAAACTGATCAATAATAATCAAACTTTCGGGCACTAGAAGGATATTTCTTCCCTGGATGCAGTAAAGAAAAATGTTTCTTTCATTGCATTGCCAAATTGGTTACACAAACACAGGACCAGTAAACACGAAAATTGTGGGCCAATATCATACTTACACCTCGTAGGTTTGATCTAATTAAGAGCGTGCATTTGGAAAGCCCAAGATTACTATTGCACGTGTGTTTTCTGTTCAAAATGATTCCAAACCACTAAGTTTTGTATCCCACCTTTTATTTTTTTCAACACAGACCACTTACAGGATGTGATTAATTAGTCTTTGGTTGAATAAATTTCTCACCAGTAAGTAATCTGTTGAAAATCCCCTCTGTTCAGACCTTTTAGCTTTTCCTATTTGTATATCTTCTTCCCTTCCTTTTACATTCTGTTGGTTTAAGAAGTCATCAACGTCACTTTCTTTTGATTATCAATAATTTCATAGTGAAGTTTGCTGTTACTGGTTTTCTCACTATCAATGTAGACATCATTCCAATATACACAATTGACATATATATATATATATATATATTAGCCCTACAAGTGCTAGAAGTTTGAGTGGACTGAGCATCCAATGTTTTTACTTTCAGACTCAAAACATATGATCTTGTTTTGTAGCAATCTTTGATCACTTCACCAAGCTGTGGCCCCTATGAGGTTTCAAGACCATCTACTCATGAGACCCTCCAATACAGATTTAACAAGATTATATATACTAGCTACTATCTGTATAACATGTATGTAGATGTAGATGTAGATGTGTAATCAAATTAAAGGGGTATAGTAAAGCAGCACTTTTGCTTTCCTAGCTAGCTTCATCTTGTTCAAAATGTTTTCAAGCTAGTGATTCCACAAGACC
Source organism: Euryodendron excelsum (assembly GCA_033060915.1). Classification (NCBI taxonomy): domain Eukaryota; kingdom Viridiplantae; phylum Streptophyta; class Magnoliopsida; order Ericales; family Pentaphylacaceae; genus Euryodendron; species Euryodendron excelsum. The sequence continues at coordinate 51,070,421 of CM065380.1, read as the reverse complement.
ACATTAACATTACTGCATGCCTCTTCTCCAAATTAAGTTGCAAGACAAAACAGATCTTGAGTTAGTTGCCTTAGGTTCTACTTTAAAGCAAACAAAGATGATGATAGCAACAGCATGCTCACTCCGCATATATAAAACAGTTGTCCTCGCAACATCATCCTCGTCGTATTCTTGATAAGGCTCACACTTTACCATCACTCAACAGTCACCTCTCTCTCTCAGTAAGTTGCCATTTTCTTACCCATAATGACTTGTAGTGACTCATATGTGTACATACATAGTATTGGTTTGAAAAAAAGGCACAATTGAATGTGAGCCCTCACTAAAAGAATTTGGAAATGAAAAAAAAAATAAATAAAGTATTGTTTTGGGTTTTAATTAAACTAATCGTCGCAATACAGAAAAGAGAGAATTTACTTCTACCGACTTGCATACATAAGCCATTTATACAGTGTCATGTCATCAAATTCTTAATCATAGCTGAGTTTCTCACGCAAATAAAATCGTTAATACTGCAGCTGTAATAGAGTATGGTTAAGCTGCTATTTATATATATATACATATATACTTTTCATCTGTTACACACATATACAAAAATTAATAATATTGCCCACCGAAGTGTAAATTATGTTCAATTTAATTAATGGAAATGAATGGTAGGTAAGGTGGTTGCAAAGTTGCAATTGTTTTTTGTGGAATGGGGTAGTAAATGGAGTAAAATGGAGGAATAAAAGGCGTGAGAGTAAAGGAAAAGGGTATAGGGGTGCAGGCTAAGAAAAAGAGAGCCATGGATCGGAGAAGGATGGAAAAGGATTGGTGGGAATTAAAATGCGCCGGGACGCACTAACTCAACAGAGCCCCAACAAAACAGAAACTTCAAAAAAAAAAAAAATCACAAAAGGCAACCATTTTTCAATCAAAACAAGATATTGTGCCACGAAGCTGCCCCCACCTCAATACTCTCCCCATCATTGCCATCAAGAAAGCTCCCTCCCTCCTCTCTCTCCTCGTCCTCTGAGTGAGAACCACAATCACACCCACACAATACCCACGAACAATATTCCTTCAATATCTGTCATTATCTCTGTGAAGTCAAAGCCAATTTCAAATTATTGTAAATTTTTTTTTTCTTTCTCTGGGGTTAGTTTGGTTTCCTTTCGTGTTGGGTGTAAAATGATGAGTGAAGTAGAACTTCAGTTTTGATGATGGGTTGTTGTTGCTTTTGGTAAGCGTAAAGTCAGTGGTTCTGCTGGGCTGTTTCTGGTTCATTGCATAATGGGAAATTGCTGGTGTAGGTCGGAGCCTTCAATATACAGAGTCTCGTCCAACGCAAAATCAGGTCAGCTTTGTTTATGAATCTTTTGTTTTTTTTTCCTTTTTTCTTTTCTTGGTTTGATTGTTCTTCGGCTTCTGGGTTTTGTGTGACATGTTATTCCACAGATGGGTTTACGTCCTTTAGCTTTTACTATGTTAAATTAGATGAAATTGATCTGAACTTTGCATTAAATGATCATACTTTGTTTTCCCATATTTGCTTTTCTTTTTTCTTACTTTTTCCTCTCTATTATTTTCACACTTATTGTCGGTCTGTTTTGAGTTTTGGTTCTTTATTCGTCAAGCTGATTTGAATTTCCATATGCAATATCGAAAAAAAAAGAAGACATGCCTTTTAAAATTATTTCATCTTTGAAGTTATTGAAAGATTGATAATCTAATTCCATGGACTTCCTTCTTTCTCTCTGTTCTTTACTTTTTTCTTTTTTCTTTTTCTTTTTCTTTTTTTTTTGTTTTCTTGCCCTTGTAAGTAACTTATCCCAATCTAGTGGGGTTTTTTTAATTCTAGGTTTGGTGTATTGCACTTGAAACATAAACAAATTAAACAAATATTACTTTTCAATGTTTCCTTTGTTCCCACTTTAATAGGTTTGCTCTTTTTTTTTTTCCCTTTGCATGGATTTTTAATTAGTTTGCAATTTATCCCAAACTAGGAACGGTTAAAATATTATTTACCCAAAAGAATTCTGTTGTAGAATTGTTTTCTTATAGGACTAAATTTGTAGTTCTTTAGATTGATTCTACATCTTGAGGTGACTATTCGAGTTAATTATTTCCTAACATTGCATTGATATCTGGTAACTTTTGAATTAGTAAGCTTTTAATTCGGGACACTTCTGAAGTCTGATGAATTTCTTTTTCTTACCCAAAAAAAAAAACAGAGAGAATGAACAAATTGTGATTTTAACCCTCAATATGGAATTCTTAAGAGCCTTTCTTCAATTTTTATTTTGTGTCAGAATTGGACTTGTAATGTAATCATGAGCTGAGTTCTATTCTCATGGTGATGGTGGGATTTGATAATAGGATTAGTGAGTGATGTTATGCTTTTATTATCACCCTTGTTTAGAATCTCCAAAGGAACAGAGCCCATCATCCGTCAAAGCAAGGAAGGATGAAAGCAAGTTACCATCAAATCCTGAAGAAGTAGAACACTTGCGTCGTAGTTCAGCTGCAAATCCATTGGTTGTGTTCACATTTGATGAACTAAAGACAATTACCAGAGATTTTAGACAAGATCATATGTTGGGTGGAGGAGGATTTGGAAGTGTTTACAAAGGATTCATCAACACGGATCTTAAGAAGGGGCTTCAGCTTCAGCTTCAGCCCATTCCAGTAGCCGTTAAGGTTCATGATGGCGATAACAGCTATCAAGGCCATAGAGAATGGCTGGTAATCCCTTTATCAAATTGTTTAGAAGATGGTATGATATTGTATTTTTTCCCATCAGTTTGCTGAGAGTACTTTTGTGGACTTCTAGGCGGAAGTAATTTTCTTAGGGCAGCTTTCTCATCCAAATTTGGTGAAATTGATTGGATACTGCTGTGAAGATGAACATCGGGTTCTGATATATGAGTACATGCCTCGGGGTAGTGTGGAAAACAATCTATTCTCAAGTAAGTTCTTCATTTTCTCTCTCTTTTACCATGGGCATGGAGAACACAAGATCCCTTTTGTTTTTGTTTTTGTTTTTCTTCTTTTTTTATTTTTCCTCGATGGTTCTAAAATGAATTAACAGCTATTTTGACAGTAATTTCTCCTCCCCCCACACTCCCCCCCACCCCTCAACCCCAACATTGCTTTTTCCTACAGTTGAGATAGCTGTTGAGATATCAAATCTCGTTAAGCCAACCTTTAATTTGGGGTGATCACTTTTGGTGTATTGGCAAATTTGAGAATGTAGGACCTACGCTTAAAGATGTCAGTTCCATTAGACCGCTAAGGTTTCATTTGCATTTGAAAGCAACTTACAGTGGCTAGTGGCTACTAGACTTACTTCTAGCAACCTATTTTAGATGTCTTTTTCAAGGAAAGGAAGGTGATTGTGAAAGCAGGGCATGACCTCCTTAATTTTGATTTATCTTAACAGAGGAAGTACTTGGATTGAAATAAAAGTGAAATATGATCTATGCCAATAGTTGCTTCCAACTAGAAGCTATGAAGCATGCATGGGAAGCAAGATACAAATATGACACAATATGGACACACCAATAAGACAAGTTCTTAGAAAGGTGGTATATAGAGACGTCAAAGACACTGTGATATATGTGTATGTTTATGTGTATGTGTATGTGTGTATGCATGTATTATGTATATTAATTGAAAATGTAAACATTTTAGAACATTTACGTGACAAACTATCTTTCTATGAAATGTTCCATGTTTCTAACTTATAAAACTAAAGTTCACACAATGAAAATGAGAGTTACATTCTACATGCATTAACTTAACACCAAATTTGACACGTTTTAATCTCACAATGTTGTGATTCTTTTCTACAAAGAAGTAACCGATTCCTAACTAAAAATGCCCCATCCCAAAGTTCAAGATGTGTTGGACCCATGTCCTAAAGTTTCCGAGTACAATACATGTATGACTCACTTCTAGACCTATCCGTGCCTCACAGGCTATAAGTAACTCAAAGAGGAAAGAATATAGATGGCCACTAGAAAGGATGGACGACTAGCTGTCTGATCCATAAGACCATAACTATTAGTTAGAGAAGGGCAAGGGTAAAATGCTTGCAGATTGCACCCAATGAGCTCCCTAGGTTAGTTTCCTAAATCTCACTGCTTATTGAATTTTGACGTTGGTACACAGGCCTGTGTTGTGTTTTTCTTTAGCCTTTTTTGTTTAAAGCAGATTTCATGCATGCTTTAAGGTCTATATATCATTTTGTTATGCCATTTTGTCTTTTTCTTTTTTTATTGATAATATCTCATGCATGCTTTAAGATAAATATTATTTCCAATGTTGCAGGAGTATTACTCCCTCTTCCGTGGTCCATTAGAATGAAGATTGCATTTGGCGCTGCAAAAGGACTTGCTTTTCTCCATGAAGCTGAGAAACCTGTCATCTATCGCGATTTTAAGACCTCCAATATCTTATTAGACCTGGTAATTAGTTGTGGAAACTCTACAATCATACTTTAAGAAAGAAGTATTTCAGTTTGGTTTCACAAAAGAATAAAATGAGAAAGTCGTGCATATTTTGAGGGTAGTTGATGATAGTCACAAAAATGTGATTTCTGGTTTCGCAAACAACTGAACAAGAGGGGTGAGAATTGCAGAGCCTTATATCTTCTGTATCTTTTAATTTATTGATTTGTCCTAGTCACTCCACCTAAAACCCACATGCTGCTCTGAATAGTCATGAAAATTCACAGATTGATGAACACTATAATTGAATCCTTGTGCAACAGCTACTTTCATACTTTTTCAGTTAGTATGTTGTAACTCACCAGCTTTGTTTTGCCACTAACCGTGCAATTTATAAACAGGACTATAATGCAAAACTTTCTGACTTTGGACTTGCAAAAGATGGGCCAGTAGGGGATAAATCTCATGTTTCTACTCGCATTATGGGAACTTATGGTTATGCAGCACCAGAGTACATTATGACAGGTATGGTGACCTTACCTATTACAATTCATGGCCTCTCAGAAAAATCAGTACAATCATTTCTTTCACTTTGTTCCTCACTAGTTTCAAGAATAAGTTGAAATTTTCTCTGATGGTCATTAGTGCCCAGTCCTCTTTTTCTTTTCTTTCCTCTCCTTCTCGTCTTGATTTCTTTATCGAGACTGCAGGATGAATAAGTTTCAAATATGCTTCAGAACAATCTTAAATCATTTTATTGTAATGATTTCAAATCATATGTTTGAGCAACACATTTGCACCATTATCATTTTCACTGTTAGAATCATACCTGAAACAGTCCATTAAAGTTCAGTTTAGTTTCCGTTGGATATTAAAACTTGTCAAAGCTGCTTTCGACTGTCACCAAAACCATGTCTCTTTATATGCAGGCCATCTGACTCCTAGAAGTGATGTTTACAGCTATGGAGTTGTTCTTTTAGAACTTCTTACAGGCAGAAAATCTTTAGACAAGTCACGACCAGCCCGGGAGCAGAACCTTGCAGATTGGGCCCTCCCTTTACTTAAAGAGAAGAAGAAATTGCTGAACATTGTAGATCCGAGACTAGAGGGAGACTATCCTATTAAAGGAGTACACAAGGCTGCTATGCTTGCCTATCATTGTCTCAATCGCAACCCCAAAGCAAGGCCGCTAATGCGAGACATAGTGGATTCTTTAGAGCCTCTTCAGGTTCCTTGTGATCAGGATTCAAATGAGAAGTCTACTGTGACTTTGATCAGCGTGAATTCAAATGCAGAATTTCAAACAAAAGAAGATGCAAACTGACGCTTACATGGGCCCTTTTTTTTGTTTCTGTTTTGCCTTGCAGCTTGTTCTCCTACTATGGTGGAGAGTTTTTGCAACATATAGAACTTATTTTGTGTATCAAAAAAGAAAGATAGGCCTATTTTTCTTTTGCATTTTCTTTGGGAATATGATTTGCAGTTACTTTAGCTTGCACGGCTAATTCTTGTTGAAATACGGTTTACAGCTTTGGAGTTATTCTGGTTAGAACATACAATACAGGTGACATGCCTGAGCTATTTCTCTGTTCAACCGAATTGTCTTTCAACCATCAACAGAGGCCTTTTAAGTACCTGTACCAAATTTTAAGAACTTTCTTCGCAATTGATCGACGAAATTGCAGCGTAGTGGTTTGTTCAGGTTATTAGGGTCTCCAAACAAATTAGACTGTATATAACCGATGCCCCCAGGCATAATTTATTTTTTTTTATGTAAGAAATCATATACTCGATGCGGAAGCAGTAATCCGAAAACTTACCTTCTTCAGATCAACTCGAATTTGAACTTGAGGATGTTTCACATGCTTATTGTGCAAACCTGTTAGATGCTCACAGTGGGTGTTATTCCAGAGTACAAACAATACTACATATTAATAGCACAAAAGCCATCTCCAACGCCTTCTTGTATGACACAGAGATGAGAGAGATGAAGAACAACATTACTGTTATCAGACTTGAATCGGTCTTTAACGTTGGATGCATTGGAGTTTATATATACATCCAAAAGGCACATTTAAGGGTCATTAACCAATAGACATGTCTGTTCTTCTAACAAACATGTATGTACCCATATTGATGTAACTACTGAGTCGACCCACCATGGGTGTCTGGCTTGGGTCCATGACCAAACCCGATGTCCAACATCTCCCACTCACACATGATGGGCAAGACACTACCCTCTCTCTCTCTCTCTCTCTCTCTTAATAATCCATAATACTATAGTGTGAGTTCATACAGACTAATGACCCGTGCGATCATGTACCACACTTATAATTTGAGAGCTCTATACTAGAAACTCTTATCAGAGCCAGCATAGAGATATCAACCCTCAAAACTAAAAATAAGTAAACAAACAGTGTCTCATGTACCCCAAATCTATCTAGATGCACTGGTTCAAACATCTCTAAACCCTCAAACAAGAGAATGCTTAACCCCTCGAAGCTTTCGCCAATATATTCACACTTTGTCATAGTACATAACAATGACACAAGTTGCATGCAGTGAATATAATGTGGGATGCTCAAGATGATCTTCCCTCATCCTCATGCCACTTAGATAAAATTAGCTATTTTCCCAGTAATGTCTTGGAAGGCCAAATCACTAATGACCATAGATAACATGCCAAAGTAGCTTAGCATTAATCCTTTTATCTCATGCCATAGTTAAGGTTATAAATGATACTAGTAAAAATTAAATCATGTAAAAATGATGGTCACATAAAAATGACCAAAGGACTCATAGGGTGAAGAAGGAGAGATCCATTCCTTCACACCTCTTTAATCGCTCGCAAGCACATGTTGTATGAAATACCTGCTACAATAGAGTGTCTCAATCAACAAAAGAGAGCGTATGTCGTACTTGTACACCGTATATATTCTAGTTTACTAACTGCACAATCGCCTAACCTGAGTTTTTCACAAGCTCATCAACCATAAGGCAACAAATAAAGATCTCGCATCTAGTTAACTCCGAAACAAATACATAACCATAATGGACATTGGGATATGACCATTATCGAATTTAGCATCAAGTCTCATCTTTTCTCCCAACAAGGCAACACCATAGTCTATCGCGTCTTATCTTTGCTCGCTATATCAATGATTTGCACCAATTAGTGTCCTTGGATATGGCCAAAGGTAATCTCCAGAGCAAGATGGCAAAGTAGTATAACTCGGTAAGTCTGGAGTCGAGTGTACATGAAAGAGGGTTAGTGCATATAAAAAAAACTCACCTTGGTTTAGAAGTCCCAGAGAAACAGTCTAATAAAATAAAAAGAAAATAATGCTGAATAGGTTGATTTATCTAATCTAAACTATGAAAACAGTTTGAAACTAATAAAAGAAAGTCTCAAGATCAATTGTTCCAACTAGTTGCTTCACCCAAAATTTCAATGGACATTTAACTTAAATCATTGATTGCGTCGTGAGTCTTTGATTCAAAAGATTTAGCGATAGAACTAGTTATTCCTTAACAATCAAACCTAGAATGAATTGGGTTTAAAATCATAGATGTATACCATTGACTTGTGCAGTAAATATACCGAACTAGGGTTTGTGCATAAATATTACCAAACATAATAAAACATCTAAATTTTCATAAATACCTAGGGTTTGATCCCAAAGAATTAAGAAGAAGAAGATAAAAACATGGAAAACTAATTTACCTCCATTGTTCATCCGAGATCTTCAACTGATCTTCACAATTAATCTCAAGATGTAATCTAGCTACTCAAAGCCATTATAGATACACAAAAATATATATTGAAAGACTGATATCTGATTACAAAAATTGAAAAACTATGAAAACTTTGTAAAGTTCTACTCTAATATACTCTTAAAACTCTCAAAGGGAACCTAAAACTTGTAAAAATTAGCTATTAAAAAGAACTCTTTAAAACAAGCTTCAGTCCTAGCTTTTATAGGAAAAGAAAATTTAGAATTCCAGCGAACTGTTCAAACGCCTTAGCCCACCATTCGAACGGCCATTCGAACAAACTTTTAATGCCTTTCTGATGGTCTTTATGCTCTCTAAATCTTTCAAACGGGCTCTAAACTTGATTCTGACGGGACTCTATTTGACACACCATTCAAATGCCCTTGTGCACCGTTCGAATGCTTTCTTCTATCGTTCGAACAGTTTTCGACTTTTTCACCCAAATGTGTCATTTTTAGCATGGGTTTCCTATTTTAAGTAAAATAAACTAAGTTAGTACTAATTAGGACTAAAACTAAATAATTAATCCTACTCTGGGTCTAATAAGGAACTAATTAAAGCATATAGATTGCACTTTTGGAGTACAATCAATCAAATGTCAAAAGCAACTATCTCAAAGTGTTAGAGGCATGCTTACCGCAAGTCCCAAAAGTGATTGCTTGTGTGAGTGAGTCAATCATGCCTATTAATATACTATTGTGTGTGTTACTCCAAATACCACTTACCACTGCAGTCATAACCAAAATAAATGATACGTGAATGCACATCAATCATATTATATGCAAAGTGGTCATAATATCCCAATCAAGTATATACAAATACAAGTGACCTATTAGAAAAACAATCATTGTCTATAAAGTCTTAGATTCTACAAACAACCTTTATCAGTTCTCTAATGACTGATATAGGAAGGACTCTTTAATTTTGTGACTCGTAGAATGTGATTTAGGATCACTACCTATTGCGCAACTTTACAACTAATGAGCCCATTACTGTTGACTTATTTACTTATCAAAATTGTTACCCAATTGGCATAATAGTGAGATATCTTATATGCACTTTCTCAAGTTACCGCTCCCACTAGCGCAACTGAGACCATGAGAAATGCAAATATTTATAGTAGAGTATATGCAGTCTCTTTTAGATAACCCAATATCTCCTGACCGCATCTAATGAGCATTAGCAATACTTAATTATTTGTTGTTGGCTAGCCATAAAAACTTGTAGAACAAGTTCGACTGAGTATATATCATAGTATACTTTGGTCCTAATAGCACGAAAATAGGAAACTTGTGTCAAGTATGCATTATAGCATACTTTAGGCTCCTAACTGCATAGGAGTGGAGAACTTAGGTCAAGTATACATCAAAGCATACTATAGGACATCAACTACTCAAGAACATGGAACACAAGCCAACTAAGTTCACTACATCAGTATCATTACGAGGTTTATGACTCGTTCCGAAAACTACAAAATGAAGTTAGTGCCCCGCAAGAGTACGGGAGTCGCGATGAAGTATAAATCGGTAATTTAATATCGTTCTCTCCCAAAGGACCTAGCCAAATATAGGCTCTAGTACTCAACTCATGCTAACCTAACCTATGATTGATTTGTAATTATGTGGGGAATTGGATCTAAAATAAAATGAAAAATAAAAGGACCGAAAATCTTTTGGTTTTTGATAGAGGTTTTGGATTACTAAACTAGTGCAATAGAAATTAAAGTAATTATCAAGGCAATTAAAGTAAAACAAATTGAAATTAAATTTAAAGCTATTAAAATGGAAAGCTTGGATATTATTGATTCAATTCACCAATTCACAATAAGGGTTTCAAATGAGAGTTTTATAACTCAAATCAAGAATCGCACCTTAGATTCTTGATTCGGAAGATTTTGACCATAAATACTTGGGTTTATGTTTGATTGAGTATAAAGATGAAATCTATGACTAGCACCCTAGAATCAAACCTTAAACATGTGCAATACCTATACCAAATATTGATTTGTTCATAAATATTGCCAAGAGGGGTTATGAATCCAAGTTTTCCAATGAATCTCATACTTAATCAAATGGAACCATAGAATTCTAAGGATATAGCTTTAAAGTTCATACATCTCATTTTCAACCCTTGAAGATCGTTGGTGGATCTTCACAACCATATCCAAATGATGTTTAGCTACTAAAATCCATGACAAAGAGCATAAATGAAGAT
>CM065380.1:51042500-51055000 GCA_033060915.1 Euryodendron excelsum | reverse complement strand
TCCATACCTCTTTGTCCATATTGTCTGGTGGATTTGCAAGGGTAGAACCCATTGAAGGGTGACTTCTAAAGAGCAGCTGAAGTTCATAATGGTAGCTCTTGTATCAGTCCTGCATCATACAAAGGATGGCTTCAATGACATAAGGCTCATTGCCAAATGTGAATTCTTCCTGCCATGCCAAAAAAAATTTATTACTAGCAATTCATTCAGTAAAACTCAAGAAATTTGATCTTCTGGAGTTTGCAGAGTATGAGTACAATATCCTTCTCAAGTTGTTCCAAGACATCAACTCTTAAAGTCTTTGACAACAACTCCTTAAAGAACAAGCTAACTCAATTAATGCCTTACCCATATCCTTATTCAAACATCCACGTAGGGCTATGAGGAGCAGTCTTTGTAAGATAACATGACAGTCGTGGCTTTTTAACCCCAAAATCGACAATCGCTAATGCTCACACAATGGGATATGTTTGATGCATAACAATTCGGGAATTTAACTGAGCTCAAGAATTCACAGAAAACCCTCTTTTCATCTGGAGATAACATGCAACAAGCAGGGGGTAGGATTGTTTTGCCATCTACATGCCTTGGGTGTAATTCAAGCCTTACACCCATAGCCATGCGATCAAGGTGAGCCTTGTATGTGTCCTTTGTTTTTCCATCAATGTTCAAAAATGTTCATGTCATACTATCACATACATTTTTCTCAATGTGCATAACATCACGGTTGCGGCGAACTTCGAGGGTTTTCCAATAAGGTAATCAAAGAAAATACTCCTCCTTGTCCAATTTAAATAAATAGGAGACCGTTTTCTTTTATTTCCACGTTCATCTACCTTCCCATGTACCAGCTTCTCCATATGCTCCAATTGTTCCATAACCTAATCTCTAGACAGCAACTTTGGTTCTGACCTAATCTCCACCTCATCAAGTGACGTATTTTTTCGCAAAAAATGATTGTGTGGCAAAATATGGCTATGTCCTATGTAACAAGTTTTTTTTTTTTTTTTTTCAATTGTACAAGTATTGATGAGATGCATCCTTGTCACACAAAGGGTATGCCAATTTTCCTTTGGTGCTCCAGCCAAACAAGTTTCCATATGTAGGGAAATCATTGATTGTCTATAACATTGTAGCACGCAATTGAAAGTTTTGTCCACTTGATGCGTCATATGTATCCACACCAACCTCCCATAACTCCTTTAACTCGTCCGTCAACGGTCGTAAAAACACATCAATGTCAAATCCAAGAGCCCGATGCCCAAGAATAAGCAAAGACATCATAAAAAAATGGATCCTTCATACATTTTCATGGCGGTAAATTTTAAGGGATAAGAAAAATGGACCATATGTTATATGAGTTGCTCATATTTCCAAATGGATTGAACCATCACTTGCTAGTCTGAGCCTAACATTACGAGGATCTTTGGCAAATGATTCGTGCTTTTTGTCAAAGTCTTTCCACGCTTCAGAGTCAGCTGGATGTCGTAATACAATTTTCTCCTCCGCACATTTTTCCTTGTGACACCTCATATCAATAGTCATCTTTTTTGATATAAATAATCTATGTAGCCTTGGCTTCAAAGAAAGTACCTCAAGACCTTATGAGGGACTTTTTTGCCTTTGCCTTTATGTAAAATTTGTATCTAGGTGGTTTACAAGTAGGACACTTTGTTGGCCCAAAAGGCAACTTAAGAGCGGGTGAATTGGGATTTTCAAAGATTAATAGCAATTAAGATTAATTAAAATTATTCTAATAAATTTAACAGTGGTCAATCTATATATAATGCAATGTAATCAAAGGAAGAATGGAAAACAGAGCAATAGAAAGAACACAAAGAATTACTGAGGTTCAACCACAATCCGTGGTCTATATCCGCACCTCAAGATCCCCTTGAAGTCTTCATCTACTATGTAATCTCTAATTACAAATGGATGCTGATTGACCAAGTGCTCAGCTCACTATTTACACAAGAACTTCTTCCCAAGTTCTTCAGCCACCAAGTGGTTTTGTCCAAACTCCACTCAAACTTATAAGAGTTTTTCTTCCATAAGAGAACTTTTAAACTCTCACTTATAGGTGTATAAAGATATACAAACGATGTTACAAACTCTCTAACAAGAGTGGATTGTACAATAAAAGCTCACACAGTGAAGACAAGAAAAATGTTTAGATTTTTCAGTTTGATCAGTCAGTGGATGTTTATTTCTTGTCTTTCTTCTTGTATAAATACAGTTGGAAGCTTGTATATAAACTCCTATATTGATTTCGTCTGTTGGAGGTTGTTGGGCCTCATTTAATGCAAGTCTAGTCCATTATAATGTTAGAAAAACTAGCCGTTATTTCCTAGGGGTCGACACTAGGCTTAATGTGTCGACTCATTTGGTTTACATTTTCCAGATGTTGTCCACTCTCTCCAAAGGTCGACTCCTCATTTCTATGAGTCGCCTCATTGATCATTCTGTCTTCAAGTTATTTTGCTTCTGTTTTCATGGGTCGACTCTTCATTTTCACGAGTCGACTCTTCATTTTCACGAGTCGACTCTTTGCATAGAAATCTCGCTTCTATCTTCATGAGTCGATTCTTTATATTCATGGGTCGACTCATTGATCATTTGGTCTTCAAGTTTTTGCTTTTGTTTTCATGAATCGACTCTTCATTTTCATGAGTGGGCACATTGCCTAGAAATCTTCATTCTGTCTTCCAATGATCAAGTTCATCTTCAGCATTATTATAAGATCTTCAAGGAGTCTTTTCTTTGGGGTATTATGATCAATCAAAATCTTTAACTCATCAAGGTTATCTTCTATTCAATTTGGATTAAATCAATCATTTGATATTCATCTTTTCTTGACTTCCGAACTATCAGGGCTTTATCTTATCAATGTTGATCTCTTTTACTTTGTTGCATAACTTCCTCTTTCATTGTAGAGCTTTCTTCTTTCAATACCAAGCTTTTGCTTTTATGTAGAGCTTCAAAATGCTTCATTTGCTGATTTCTTCTTTTTGCTAGAAATTCTTCTTTATTCTTTGGAATCACCTCAATGAGATTTTGTAAGCTTGATGAAATCTATTCTTGAACATCTTCATTTTCTCTGAGTATATATCATCTTTATTGAGTCTTTACATCCTAAATAAAGTCTTCACTTGGATTCCTTTACACACTTAATGAAGTCTTCTTTTGAGTTTTTTCAATCTCTTCACAATCAAATCATCTTTAACTGATCTATGCACATTCTGATGAAGTCTTCAATATTTTTTAGTGCAAGTCAACTTCATTGAGTCTATGCATACTTGATGAAAGCCTTATTTGAACACCTTCAATCTTTTCGAATGCAAATCATTTGTTTGAAGTAGAAATAGACGTCAATGCTCTGTTTGATTCATTTAATCACTCTTAGAGTCCATTGCTTGATCCTAAGCTTGTTGTGCATTCACTTTGACATGTATTAGACTTAAGATTGAATTTTAAGTCTAAATAATAAACTTTATTAATTTGCACACTAAGTAAATGCATTAGTAAAATAATGCAAGGTTTGGTTATCATCAAAATCAACATGGGGATCAATCTTGAGTCAATACACTTATCGTCATTTTGTACTCCTTCAAAAAAAGTACACAATCATTTTTGCATAAATATATTTTTTCATACAAGTCCCAAATCTCCAATTGTTGTTTAGATGCATTGTAAGAGCATGGGAGTGTTTCACCATCGGGAAATGCCTGCTCCAATAGTTCAGGCAACATTGTCACCAATTTGTTGCTCCATTTGTTAGTATCTTTAGATGAAGTAACTTCACAATGAATGATAACTTGGAGAACTGTTGGTAACTCGGATACAATTCTTGCTCTGCATCCCTTGTTAATCTTGCAAATTTCTTAACTTCACCACCACAAGCACTAGGCAGCTTAGGACCATGGCCACTAGATGCTTCTGTTGTATATGCAGACATGAATGTTTCAGCACATATGTCATGTATAATTTCCCGCACCTCAGTATTGGGACTATTCTCTTTCTCAGTCACCTTATGATATTTATCATTTTCATCATTTGTATCATCATCATTGTCATTCAATTATAACAATGAACTGAATCAATTACATAGGCAGTTATCGATTGCTTAAAATTTTACTTACCTTGTTTCAGAGATCTATTCAAGTCTTTCTCAAACCTACCATAGCAATTCAAATCAATTTCAAAACTACAGTAGAAAAAAGTCAACTAATGTCAAGATTAGACGAGTTAAGAAATATAAAAATAATATCAATGTCAAGATGGCAAAGTCAAAAGTAAATTTGAAATCTCACCAGTAAAATTAATGCTATAAGTTAATCACAAACAACAAAGTTACATTTTTTTATTTTATAACAAGGGTATCCCCACTTTTGGTAGGACTAAACCCTTGTAGGGAGCTAGTGTAACAACCCATTGCCATGACTCTCCACTTAAATCATGAGTTTAATCCCAGGGAGAATCAAATCCGAGATCATGTGCCTCACCTCACAGTCCCTTGATCACCCTTACCACTGGGCCACCTCATGGGTGGGTAGCAAACAACAAAGTTACATAAACTAATTAAAGGTACAAAGAATTAGGTAGTTCTGAAGTATCAAACTTAAAGCAAACATGCTGCTGGAGTTCTCCACTGCAACTGGTTAATCTAATCAAACACATCGATCAAAAATAGCAAAGCAAAAAATTAAGGACACACCTCCAACGTCTTAATATAACCTCTGATGTACTAGCAAAGCAATTTGGTGCACACATTTCTTTGTAATTCTGATTAAGAACAAATCCCCAACATCTTGATTTCAGTTTTGGATACATTGCTACCTATTAAAATCAACTTGGGTGTCAATTTCCTTCTATCATTGGATAAAATTTCCTCCACCTAAAAGCTCTATAGATACGTATATATATTTAATAGGCATGTCATGTTTCTTTGAATAGTATTCAAGTGGCCTTATTATTGGACTAGACCAAACATCAAACAATGGACAATCATTTAGCATAAACACCAATGAGATATGCTCAGTTGGTCACCATAAACACTAATGAACAATCAATTAGCAGGCAACAATGAACAAGAAAATCAATAAAAGGAAAAAAATTAAAAAATTAAATATAAATATAAATATATATATGTATATATGTATGTATGCATGTAAATATGTGCGTCTACTGATAAAAGGATTGATTACTCACCAAAAGTGAAACTAGACCCAATGGTTCCTTGTAGAAATAGCCGACTCGTATTGTCTATGTTTTCTATTTTCATTCCAAACCACAAAATCAAAATGGATAATTAGCATACGCGAATGGGCAAATGGATAATTATTTCATTTCGTAAACATGTTTAGGCCAATATATTTAATGGTAATGGTAATTTTGTATGTATATAAATACAAAATAAAAAGAAAATAATCAAATTGGAAAACGAATAGGCAAATGCGACCAAGAATCAAAATGGAAGAGTTAATGGTAAGACAATGAATAAGAAGATTTGCACAAATTCAACAAGCTAAGCTCTAAATCTGCTACATTTAATTTAGAATCACCAAATTTAATAGACACACACACACATGATTGTACTCTAAAAGTGCAATTTACATGCTTTAATGAGTTATTTGTTAGCCTTAGAATAGGTTAAATTATGTTGTTTTAGTCCTAATTCGTTATTAACTTAGTTTTATGTATGTTTTCAGGAATTCGGGCTTAAAAAGGACAAATTCATGCTAAAATGGATTTGGCGTTCGAAGTGCGTTTGAACGGTCCTCAAGAGCATTTGAACGGTATATAGAAGCGTTCGAACGGTACGTTGAACGATCTCACGTCAAATTCAGGTTCGAAGATCGTTCGATAGATTCAGAGAGCAGGTTTTCCCGTTCGAAGTAGCATTCGAACGATGGTCCAGGTGTTCGAACGGTTTTGAGCTTAAATGGAGTGATTTCGAATGTAATTTAATCATTGGTTTCAAGAGGTTACTGTCAAGGTACAAGCTATTGAAGCACACAAAGCTAAAACTTTGGAAGCCTATATCTCGCGAAACAGAAAGGCTATTCAAGCCCATAATATGTCGATTTCATATAACTTTTCGAGACCTACAACTTTCGATAAGGGACTCAGCCCATCTGAGCACTTAATAAGAACCGTTCGTACAACTGACGACGGGATTTATATATTAACTCACTTTTTAGTGTTGGGGAGATTGGTAGGTAGTAGAATAGATTTAGGGTTTTTATGTTTATGAAGGATTTTAGGGTAGACGTTTTCTAGGGTTTTAAGAGTAGTTTTAGGAGTAGATTAGAGTATTTTTATTTAGGGTATTCATTCAGTTTTCAATTCATGTAATCAGATTACCCAGTCTTTCAACATATTTTCAATACAACTTTGCATATCTATGATTATATTGAGTAGCTAGATTTCATCTTGGAATCAATTGTGAAGATTAATTAGAGATCTTTAATGAACGAAGGAGGTATGTTCTTGATTTTAAAGTTAAATCTTCTGGTTTTTTTTCTCTTTATCTTCTTTGTTCTAGAACTTTCGAAAACCTGGACGTTTGATTATGTTCGGTAATGTTTATGCGTGAATTTATATTCAGTATATATGCTGCACGAATTGATGGTACTCGTCCTTGATTCTAACAACCCGATTTATTCTAGAAGTTGAAGTTTTGAAGACCTCTTGATTCTATCGCTAAATCTTTCGAATTCGAGACTCGCGACGTAGTCGAAGGATTTGAGTTATTAAATTATCTCATTCGGGATTTTAAGAGACGCAATTGATTGGATCAATTGACTCTAGGACTTTTTCTTTATTTCTTAGTTTAAATTAGATAACAAATCGTTTCTCGAACAAAAATCAGATTTTTGTTTATTGGAGTATTTTTCCTAAGATTTTTGATCCACGGTAAGTTTTCCCATTTACGTAAACCATATTCCCTATGGGATCGACCTCGTACTTATGAGAAATTATTACTACATCGCGGCCATGCACTTGCGGTTAAGTATCATCCTTTTAGGGAGTGATCAAGTTTTTGGCGCCGTTGTCGGGGAAACTGTGTTTTACGTTGGTGGGCGAGCCTTGGAGATTCTATTTTGGAGGAAGCACTTCACCATCATTCTACAAACACGAGGGAACTCAATAGCTCTTTTGGGTAACTTTGTTCCATCTTTTATTTTTGAGCACTTATTTTTGTTTTTCTTTTGGTTACATTAGGTTTGTGCATCATTGTTGACGGATTAGGAGGATAGGTTGTTTTCAAATACTTGTTGGTTGGTCTTGCATACATCTTAATCATGGATTATCCTTGAAATTTTATTGCTACAAGTCCTGATTCATACACGGCACAACCACAAGACTACAATCCATCTCCAAATTATTCGAATTGGAGCTCTCAAGTTTCACCATATGCTTCTTATGAACAATCACCATAACAACTGTACTACCATGCACCACCTTCGTCTTCACCATATGCTTATGATTCATATACACCTTTTACTTCACCTTACACGTTTCATGAGACATATCCGTCATTATTTTATCAACCTTTTGTAGAGAATCAAGAGAACATATAGTCATCTTACATACCATATCACATGGGTATGTCCTCGGGGTTCAGGGATACTAATACAAAGGTACAAGCTGACACTCTTGCACAAATTCGTCAGGAATTAGATGACCTAACTTAACGGTTGGCCTTGTTAACACAAGAGCCAATGGATCACGAGAAGGAAGAGCTTTCAGCTCAACTTCGAGATGATCCTACATATGAGATGTTCCTAATTCCATATATGAGTAGTCATGACCAAGGTCTTTCTGTTATTGCCCTTAAGACTGACCATGAAATAGAGAACATCCACGTTCCTACGGTCTTTGATCTAAGGGAAGACATTATTAGGGTGGATGATGATGAGGATGAGGTTGAAGAAGAGGTACTTATTCTTCTTGAGGTGTCTGAACTGAGGGAAGTGATACCTACAGAAGAGGTGAAGGAAGAAGGAACAATGGAGAGTGAGGGAGAGGAGCCCAAGATTAGGGACTCCAAACAAGAAGAGAAGGGTAGTGATGAGTCTACCCTTAAGGATGATTTTGGTCTAAATGTTGAGAATTTGCATGTTAAAGAGGATGTTAATGGTCTAGAGGTCATTCTTACCGTGTCTAGAGATTATGTTATCCTTACTTTTACTCCTCTAGTACCTAGTCTTATTCTACCGGAGCCTTTGGAGCTACATGTCCGAACATTGAAACTAAACATCATTCCAATGGCTGACCAAAAAGAAGGGGAGAGTCAAGCACTTCATGGTATAAACTTCATAAGCACATTTGTGCGTAATCATTCTTTATTTCCTACATACCATGACCTTTTTTACCTTTATGTGTTGTCATGTTATATCCTAGAGTTCATCAAACAAGTGACCATTGTCTATTCTTATTTTTACATGAACTCTTGAAAAATCTCTAAGTTGGGGGTGTGGAATGATGGAAAATTCTTACTTTGTGGCGTTGGGTGTTTCTCTCTAAAAATTGGGTAGGAATAGGAGTAGTTGTTTTATTTCTTTGTTTATTTTTTTTTTCTCTCATTTGCGTAGGAATAGGAGTAATTTTTTTTATATTTGTTTTCTTAGTTTGTTTTCTCATTCTAAGTTGGGGGTGCTTTAGGCAAAACAAAAGGGTTGTCTAGTTTCAAAAAAATAAAGTGTAGACCCTGTTTTTTAGCCAACTTTACAGTGAATTTTGAATCTACTGAAAGTGAATTAGCATGCAAATCTTATATGGATGGAAAGGACTATGAATCTACTTTTCAACAAAAAAAAAAAAAAGAGAGCATGATTTGCTTTCCTGTGGAGAGAGATATGGTTGTTTTACTGAAGAGTGTCAAAACTATTTGCACACATCTGAAAATTCAACAATCCCCTTGATTTTCTGCAGCTTACCTCATTTGATTTTTCTTTGTTCTTGGGGTGCATTAGGCACCCTATTTTCTCTTCTCCCACCATTTCATTGCATTCCATGCTTTGTTCTCTTTGTTTAATGCATTGAGGACATTGCAGCATTTTAGTTGGGGGGAAGGGAGCCTATTAGTCTTTTTGTTTTATTTTGTTCTTTTTGTTTATATAAAAAAATTTTTAATTAAAAAAAATTAAACAATTAAAAAAAATAAAAAATAGTTCTATTCTATCAAACCTTGTTATGCTTTATTCAGTAATTTTTAGGTATTAGTTCATGATTAATTTATCGTTTGGACACTTGAAATTCTTCGGTAAAGGTTTGATGTATCATATGGTTCGGTACTTTGATTTGTATTTCTCACACTTTTTCATATACTTTTTATGTTTATTGTTACCATTGGAAGTGTTAGGGATTATATTGAGGAACTATATCTGTATTTATGTCAATGCGCTTATGATGTCGAGGATACTTTGAATCGTGTGTTGGACTAAGTTTGAGTTGATGATTGATTCACCTTAGATATTGTGATGAATTTCAAGTTTTTGTCATAAAACCGTTAGAAGAGAGATTTTACATTGTTGTGCACTAGTATGCTATATGATCTTTTTACGTTTCTCTCTTATGTATACATGTCCTTATAAGGTGGAGATTTTATACCTTGTGAGCTTTAGACCCTATTTATCGCCTTTTGAGAGTGAATTACATTTATTCAAGGTTATTTTATTGATCTTCATTCATTGAATAGCCTCATTATGCTTGATTTTGGTTTACATGTTGAGTATTAGTTAGATTTATTGACATTTTATACACTCTTGAAGTTTTGATTTGATGTGGTTTTAGTATTATAAAAGTAGAGGCCATCTCATTCCATCAAGTCATTCGTGTTTATATTTCTTTCTTAATATTCGTATACACATGAGCTTAAAAAATTTTCAATGCTAAATTCCGGAGTTGGTGCATTGCTTCTATATTTGTGAAGTTGAAAGTGTATGGAGTTGAAAAAAGAAAAAGAAAAGAAAAGAAATGGATGAAAAGGAGTTGAAAAGAAAAAGAAAAAAAAAATTCAAATGAAAAAGACGTGAAGGAAGTTGAAAGGTCCAAGATTATTATAAAGTTGGGAATCGGGAAGTGTGTGTTTATTGACTATCATGTGTAGTGCGCAATGCATATGTTGAGTTTCGTTATTTCTTCTTTTGTCCCCATTCTTGGCTCTTCTTTCACATGGCCTTAGAATATCTGAAATTATATGAATCTTTAATTTAATTGTGTATAAGTCATCAATGTCAATTCTCTAATTGTGCTTAAACAGTAAATATTCTTTCATGAACCTATGCCAAGTCAATACACTTACAATTTATCAGTTTTTTATTCGAAATTGCTCTATTTGCATGTCTTGTATGTTTACTCTTAAAATGAGCTTTCCATTGAGAGACCGAGTGTGTTCATGTTCAAAGTTGAGTGTATGCCTTGTGAGACTTAGATCAAAGCATAAAGGACATAATTGCATGAGTTTGAGACATTAGAGTTATATGCCATTGATAGTACACTTCAATGTATTCTATTTCTTCGATGTTTTATGCCTTTACCTTGCGATGACTCCTGATCTAGGTGGCTTGAGACTTGACTTGAATGAGGTTAATACATGTTTCATGTTCTTTGATATCGTATTGACATTGCGTGGATAGATGTTTGTGGGTATTCATCATTGTAAGCCCTCATGAGACACCATTCGTCTACTAGGGGTAACCTAGGGGTTTAAAGGCTTGGTGCATATGCTAAATGCACTTGTGACTCCTACGAAAGTGGAGATAGGTTTTTGGTTTTAGTATTTTGCTAAGGACTAGCAAAAGGTTAGTTGGGAGGCGTGATTGGACTTTAAAAGTGCAATTTACATGCTTTAATTAGTTATTTGTTAGCCTTAGAATAGGTTAAATTATGTTGTTTTAGTCCTAATTCGTTACTAACTTAATTTTATGTATGTTTTCAGGAATTCGGGCTTAAAAAGGACAAATTCACGCTAAAATGGATTTGGCGTTCGAAGTGCGTTCGAACGGTCCTCAAGGGTGTTTGAATAGTATATAGAAGCGTTCGAACGATACGTCAAACGATCTTACGTCAAATTCAGGTTCGAAGACCATTCGATAGATTCAGAGAGCAGGTTTTCCCATTTGAAGCAGCGTTCGAACGGTTGTCTGTGGCGTTCGAATGGTGGCCCAGGCATTCGAACAATTTTGAGCTTAAATGGAGTGATTTCGAATGCAATTTAATCATAAGTTTCAAGAGGTTACTGTCAAGGTACAAGCTGTTAAAGCATGCAGAGCTGAAACTTTGGAAGCCCATATCTCGAGAACCAGAAAGGTTATTCAAGCCCATAATATGTAGATTTCATATAACTTTTCGAGACCTATAACTTTCGTGAAGGGACCCAGCCCATCTGAGCACTCAGTAGGAATCGTACGTACGACTGACAATGAGATTTATATATTAACTCACTTTTTACTTGTGGGGAGATTGGTAAGTAGTAGAATAGATTTAGGGTTTTTATGTTTTTGAAGGATTCTAGGGTAGACATTTTTCTAGGGTTTTAGGAGTAGTTTTAGGAATAGATTAGAGTAGTTTTATTTAGAGGTTTCACTCAGTTTGCAATTCCTGTAATCAGATTACCTAGTCTTTCAACATATTTTCAATATAACTTTGCATATCTATGATTATGATGAGTAGCTAGATTTCATCTTGGAATCAATTGTGAAGATTAATTGGAGATCTTTGATGAACGAAGGAGGTATGTTCTTGGTTTTAAAGTTAAATCTTCTGGTTTTTCTCTCTTCATCTTCTTCGTTCTAGAACGTTCGAAAACTTGGACGTTTGATTATGTTCCGTAACGTTTATGCATGAATTTATATTTAGTATATATGCTGCACTAATCGATGGTACTCGTCCTTGATTCTAACAACCCGATTTATTCTAGAAGTTGAAGTTTTAAAGACCTCTTGGTTTTATCACTAAATCTTTCGAATCCGAGACTCGCGACGTAGTTGAAGGATTTGAGTTATTAAATTATCCCCTTCGGGATTTCAAGAGACGCAATTGATTGGATCGATTGACTCCAGTACTTTTTCTTTATTTCTTAATTTAAATTAGATAACAAATCTTTTCTCAATAAAAAATCAGATTTTTATTTATTAGAGTATTTTTCCTAAGATTTTTGATCCACAGTAAGTTTTCCTATTTACGTAAACCATCTTCCCTATGGGATTGACCTCGTACTTACAAGAAATTATTACTACATCGCGGCCGTGCACTTGGGGTTAAGTATCACCCTTTTAGGAAGAGATCAACACACACACACACACACACACACACACACACACATACCACACATGACTGAAAGGAAGCTCCTTCTACTGTGACGAAGACGAAGAACATAGAAGTAGAGAGACAAGAGAGACAATGTGGAGAGCGCAAAAGAGAGAGATCTGGAGATATCTAAAGAGAGAGGCCAAAAATATAGCACAATTGTAATTTTATGTACACTCGTGGCC
>CM065380.1:50977500-51037500 GCA_033060915.1 Euryodendron excelsum | reverse complement strand
TCCACCCCCCATTGATCTCAATTTTTTGTTTTTTTTGTTATCAATTTTCTTTCTTAACTCTCAGATATGTACAACTCTATATACATCTCATAACACACAACGGACACATCACCTCCACTATCACAGCACATATCACCATTTAACAAATCAACCATTTCTCTGTTCTTCCTTCAAGTCCTCTCTTGATTTGCTGTAAACTTTGCCAAACTCCACACCGCCTCATAAAAGCACCTTCTCTTCACTAGCAATTCATTCTTATGTACCCATATTTCTCTTCTTGATTTGTTTCTAGTGACAGTGGGTTTTGGTCAAGTATATGTAGTAGGATTTGGATTTTGTTTTGCAATTTGTTGATATATATATATATATATATATATTTATATATATCCAGTGATGTTTTTACAGATTTGTGCTGCTGAGAGATGGTTAGGTACTAGTGGTATTTGGCTGCTGAGAAACAAGACTAATGATAAAAATGATGGGATCTAAAGCCCCAAGGCCGACTCTAAAGCTCGACCACTGCAATGCCTACCATAATCGGCCATTGCAGCTTGGCACAACAACCCAGCCACCGCAATCCCCACTGTTGCATGGGGCCCACGGTATATCCACATTGGCACATGGATATAAATTCAATATTTATTTCACCTCCTATTGATAATAAGATAATGAGTTATCCTTATCAGATTTGGACTCCTAGAAGATAAAAATAAGTGGGTCTTATCTTTATCATGGTGTATATTTGTTATACACAGATTGTATCAGGAGTAGAACTAACATATTATCAGATATAGACTCTCTCTCTAAATTACTTTCTCTCTCTAGTTCTCTCTAGAGTTACCATCTCAGTGTCTTAGGATTTGGAACATGTGTTCTTCATATTAGACTCTAGTAGCCCTCTACTGTACGACGAGGAAGACACAAAGAAAATCTTGGACTCATTCGTGGTGTATTGCACGTGTTGTGTGAAGGGCTCGTACGGTAAGTAAAGACGATTCGTACATCGTATTGTTATCCACATAAGGTATTCCGTATAACTTATATATTTTCCTACAGTGGTATCAGAGTTTTGTTATGCTTGTTTTCGCCTATATTATGCCATGAATATAAATATTTTGTATACATGCATACCTTTGGGTGTTCATGGTGTTTTTTTGTATACTGAGTTTCGAGTGACAAAATTTATATCAAAATGTTCCTTATAGTGTCAGGAACTCACCCTTAAAATTTCGTATTTTTTCATTACACGATTTGAGAGAAATCTCGATTTAAAGTTTTCGAAAATTTTTGTTAAACCCAAAACTTTGACCTTATTTTTGGATTATAAAATTTCTTTTTTGAATTCCAAAACTTACATAGATATGTTCTATGTCTCGAGATCTTTTTGTCTATATAAAATTTATGAAAAATAATCTCAAATGAGTGAGAAATAGAGCCCCGAAGTAGCCCTCACAGAATATCAATTCTGCCAAATCTGGGTTTGTTTGGTTAATGACGCATACTCGGCTTGCGTGTGGTTTTGTACTACCCAAAGTTCAGCTAATCATCAGATAATGATGTTAGCAATCATTTACTGGTGTCATGTTGTATGATAATGTCACTGATGTCATGCACTATGATGACGCACTTCACGTAAAGTTCGGGCAAAGAGCACCTTGCTTATGCCTTTGTGGCAAATCCAGTAAGCATATGCAGCTACCAATTTAATAATATGCACAAATGTTGTGCGTGTAGCGCGTTGTAGGGCCTATTGAACTCTGTTTTTTTATGTGATTTTTTTATGGACTTGTTTTAATATATACGTCACATTTGTGTGTTTTGTTTGACGTAAATACCTTTTTAAAAAAATATTTTATTATTTTCTAGATAAATAAATAATAATATTTTTTAGAAAATTATTTTAAATGAGTTTTAAAATAATCTAATGATTTTAAATTTTTTCCTAGGGTTATTATATTACATTTATTGCAGTAGTAGCATTTAAATTATTTCTGGTCATATTTATTAATTATCTACTGCATAATGATGTGATATTTTGCGTGCCACTTGGGCATACTATATTTTGACACCTTAGGATTATTTTTGGACCATATACCCATTCCCATAGGTGGTGAGTGTGGTTACCCTCCATTCAAGTGATCAATATATGTTATGTATGGAATATAATAGAGGTGACATTGGCATTTTGAGGTGCTCATGTGATGAATGTATGTTGTTTATTTGTGGTTGTTACAAAATAATTCTTTGGATACAAAGGAGGTGCAGCATCCCCATTTCCTCAATTGTTTATTAGATTTGATGTAGTAGGTTTTTCTTATTTGTAAAAAGGGGATGTAATTTTTTAATTATTTATAAGAAGCTAAGGGGATGTGTTTCGTACCAAATTTGTAAATATTGAATTCTTTTGGCATGATGCACCAAATTGCCAATGGAGTCCTAACTTGGGCTCAATTTTTTATTGTATGCTTATAAATTGATATTGTGAAAAGAGAGAATAGTTCCTCATATTTTATTCTAAATTAATTATACATTTAATTCTAACTTACATCATGGGAGATGATTACTAGCACCTAAAAATATAAAATTTTTGATCTTTTGATGTAGGAAAGAATTTTGTGGTCTAATTGGATTTAATATAAAATATTATAGATTTGTGCCTAATTAATTCTCTGCGCAATGTGTGTAGTGCAATGGCCTCAAAGAACATAATTGTTGACCTTAATAAGGGAGAGAAACTTGATGGAAAGAACTATAATATCTAGCAGAGGAAGTTTCAGTACCTTCTCAATGAGCAAGAGTTGCTCGACCATCTAACCAACAGCATGACCCCACTTGAGTCAGGTAGCACGGCCCAGCATCACCGTGATGAACAAGCTTATAACACTTGGTTTAAGAGGGAAAGAACTGCTGCTTTACTATGCTAAGCTGCATGCATGATGACCTCATGGGAGAATTTGAAAATTTTCTCACTACTAAAGAAATGTGGGAACAGTTGTGTCTTAAGTATGGTGGCACCGTTGCCACTCGGCTGCGTGCCTTGACTCTGAGGTTCAATCAGTATGTAATGGACCCAGAGCATACTCTGACTGAGCACCTTAGGGTGATGTCTGCTATGATCAGAGAGATGAAAGCAGCTAGTAATGATCTTACAGACGAGCAGCAGATGCTAGTTGTCATCCAATCCTTACTTGAACCTACGTGGGAACTAGTGAAACTTGTGCTCACGCACAATGAGGGGATCAAAAACTTTGATGACATATCTCACCATTTGGAGCTTGAGGCAGAGCGCGTTGAAGAGATCCACATCACTGTTTTGTCGCCTAAGCTGGACATCGTAGGGGTTACAAACCCCAACGTAATGGACAGCGAGGTGAAGCTAGACAAAAAAAAAAAAAAACCAAAGAATCTAGCGCCAAAAGATGGCAGAGTGTCCAAACATCGTAGAGGCAGGCGTGGTGGAAAGAAAGATAAGTCCAAGCTGAAGTGCTATAATTGCGGACAAAAGGGTCACTTCGCTCAGGATTGCATTGAGCCAAAGAAGGTAAACCCTGATTCTAGCTCTCTTAATATTTTTGTTTGCTCGCATGTCTTTGTGACTCATTGTCTCTTTGGTGGATTGTAGACACAGGAGCAACCAAACACATAGCGAGAGATAGAGCTGGATAAGTAGATTACCATCGGGTCCCAACGGGTAGACACCAGGTGATTATGGGAAATGGAGTGTAGGAAGATGTCATAGGAGTTAGAACTTATCAGCTCAAGATGCGCATTGGGCGCAATTTGCTCCTTCATGATGTGCTACATGCACCCACTGTCCGATATAATCTACTTTCAGTCATCTCGTTATTGCAGTCAGGATTTTCTTTCGAATTCGAGAACAATAGTTTGTCCTTTTATCTCGGTAGTGAACTTTATGGTCATGGTACATTAAAGGATGATTTCTTCATGTTGAATTTGGATTCAAATAATTCTGTTATTTATGTTGCATCTTCTTCTTCTTTTGATGTGATGTCTGATTCAATTAAATGGCATGCTAGACTTGGTCACATAGGACAAGAAAGAATGGCTAGATTGGATAGAGAAGGGCTTTTGGGCTTCCTCGTTAAAGTAAGCCTACCTATTTATGAGCTTTGTTTAGCTAAAAAGTCATGCAAAAAGCCTTTTGGTAAGGCAATTAGGGCTTCTCATCCGTTATAGCTAGTCCATTATGACATATACGGACCAATGAATGTCAAGGCACGACATAGCACATCCTACTTTATTACATTTATAGATGACTTCTCTCAATTTGGTTCAGTATTTCTGTTGTCTCATCGCCACGAGGCTTTGAATTGTTTCGAACGCTTTGTAGCAGAGGTTGAGAATCAGAAAGAGAAGACTTCAGAAGTTTTTCGAACTGATAGAGGTCGAGAATATTTGTCTGATCAATTCAAAGATACATGTAAAGAAAAAGGGATACGCAGGCAGTTAACGATTCCTGGTAATCCATAACAAAATGGTGTTGCAGAGAGAAGGAATCCTACTCTTCTAGATATGATTAGGTCAATGATGGCGCAAGCAAACCTCCCAATAAGTTTCTAGGGGGATGCTCTTTTGACTATTGCCTACATCTTTAATCGAGTGCCTTCAAAGTCAGTTCCTACAATTTCATATGAGTTTTGGAAAGGCGAGAAGCCTAACTTGGATGGCTTGCGCCCATGGGGATCCGCTGGTTATGTTCACAATTCCTCCTATAAGTATGGAAAATTAGGCCCTAGAGCTAATAAATGTGTTTTTATTAAATATTTTGAACATTCTAAAGGCTATGTTATGTACGGTGAACACCCAGATAGGGGAATGACTAAAATTGAGTCACGCAATGTTGATTTCCTAGAGGAGGATTTTCCAAGCATTGGTGAAGTTAAGAGGAATCTTCAACTCTATGACTTGGAGGAACCCCAAGGAGACGCACCTTTATCTCATTGGTATGATGAGGAATCCCAACCTCATCCTGTAGTTACCGGAAATAGTGGGAGCGACCCCTCACCTAGTGGGAATATACCATTACATGACTCTCATGATTCACAGTTACGTAGAAGCACTCGAGGAATACTTCCTCATCGTCGCTTCAATATTGAAGGAGAGTCCTTCATAAGCATATATGTGGATGTTGATGAGCCAGCTTCGTATGCTGAAGCTATAACTTTACCTGCTTTTGAGAAATGACTAGTTGTTATGCAGGAAGAGATGAGCTTAATGACTAAGAATAATGTATGGGAGTTGGTTGATCTTCTGCTTGGGCGTAAGACCATTGGCAACAAATAGGTTTTAAAGATCAAATACAAGGCTGATGGGTCCATAGACAAGTACAAGGCCTGTCTTGTGGCGAAAGGTTATACGCAATAGGAGGGTGTAGACTATAAGGAAATGTTCTCCCCTGTTGTGAAATTTGCCTCTATTCACCTTATTCTAGCTATTGTTACACATTTAGATTTGGAATTGTTCCAAACGGATGTGAAGACAACATTTCTCAATGGAGACCTAGACGATGAGATCTACATGGATCAACCCATCAATTTTCAGGCAGACGGATAAAAGCGTAAGGTTTGTCGCTTGAAGCTCTCCATCTATGGCCTAAAATAATCATTTAGGCAGTGGTATTTTCAGTTTCATCAAGCCATTATCTCTATGGGCTTCACGATGACTGAAGAGCACTATTGTGTGTATGTTAAAAAGAGTAAGAATAAGTTTCTTATTCTCTTGCTTTATGTGGACGATATTTTATTAGTTGGAAATGACATGGAGTTGATTGTCACCACTCAAGAGTGGTTGTCCTCCAAATTTGAGATGAATGACATGGGTCAAGTGGATTATGTGCTTGGGGTTCAGATTTCAAGAGATCGGTCTAAGAGGCTTCTTAGTTTGTCTCAAGAGACTTACATAAAGAAGATTTTAGAACGGTTTCGTTTGCACTATTTGAGACCCATAGACACTCCAATGGACAAGGGTTAAATCCAATGGACAATGTCCTTAGATAGAGGAAGAGAAGAAGTAAATGGCCAATATTCCATATGCCATTACAGTCGGCAATTTGATGTATGCTATGATGTGTACTCTACCCGACATATGTTTTGTAGTTGGTATGGTAAGCCGATATCAAAGTAATCTAGGAGCTGCACATTGGGCTGTAGTTAAGAGGATATTTCAGTATTTGTGAGGGACTACAGACCTCATTTTATGCTACCAAGGGGGTAGTCTCAGATTGGCCGAATACAGTGATGCAAATGGATCTGCTGATAGAGATGAGCTTAAATCTGTCATGGGTTATGCCTTTATACTCAAAGGTGGTGCTATTTCTTGGTATAGCAAGAAACAATAGTGTGTCTCCCTATCCACCATAGAGTCAGAGTATGTGGCATGTACTACTGTTGTTCATGAGGCTATATGGTTGAGGAGATTCTTGCAGAGCTTCAATATCACATGGCATCTTGATGAGGCCGTTGTGATTCATTTCGATAGCATAGACGCTATAGCTTATACAAAGGATCCCAAGTACCATGGTAAGACTAAGCACATTGATACTCGGTATCACTTCATTTGAGACATCATTGTGCAAGGGTAAGTGATCCTAAGGCATGTCTCCACCAGCGATATGATTTTTGACCCATTGACCAAACCCATTACCAGAGATGTTTTTCATAGGCATGTTAGGGGTTTGGGATTACGTAAGGTTTGATATGCTTATTTTGTTGGACACTTTGGATTATATCTTATGCATTATGAGATGAGTTTTCATTTAGTAGGCATGATTGATACTTGATTTAGTTAGTGCACATATTTAGTATTATGAGTAGATGTCACCAGGCTTTATGATTGGCCCTCTCACACGAGCGATCGCCCTAGTGCTGAGATAACGAGTAGGATGAGACACTAAATGATCACATAGGTATTATGATAATGTGATCTCCTTAGTGCTTAGAAAGCAAGCAAGGGTTGATGTTTATTTATCTGTCGGCTTAGTAAGAGCTAAAATGAGATTGTATGACTTGAACATGGAGTTATCCACACCTCCATGAAGCCTGTAAAAAGCCGGATATGAGATTCTCGAGAAACTCAAGTTAGGCGCTAGTGAGAGCGACTAAACTAAGATTTGTATGGAGTTAGAGTGTGACAGAGCCTAAGTGAGAGCTCTATCATAGCATACATATCATACTGTATGCGCTATAAGACAACCATTGTGGGAGTGACAAAATAGATCCCTATTTTGTCACTGTGTGAGCCCTATGGGCTTTAAGTCTAAGTCTATACCCTTTGAGACTTAGCACTATGTCATAAATTTGAAGCTTGATGTTGCTACTTTAGCATGTTATCCAAGCGTTATGAGGAATACGATCCAGCGGAGCATGTCTAGGAAAGCAGTTGAGTTTAGATGGATTGACATGAGTGGCTAAGGAAAGATCATTTGACATCGCACTTATGATTTGTTGCTCATAGCCCGGGTGATTGTGTTAATATTAGTTTTTGATATGATCATGAGCACAAATGCATTAAGAGGTCTTGCATAACTTTGTATTAGTTACAGGAAGGGTTAGAGGTATAAGATTTGGTGTGGTTTGGTGATTTAGGGTATACACGAGATGATTGAGTTGTTTGTTATGTTAGTTAGATGGTAACTTAATATAACATTCCTCACTAGTACCTTTCTCGCATGTCACACGTTCCATTTCTTGTATGAGGAGTTGAATAAGATGAGAGATTTATGAGATGAGATTATTGATGCCCCTTATGCCCAAGTAGGAGATGTTGCATGGGCCCCCGGTATGTCCATATGGGCACATGGATATATATTCAGTATCTATTTCACCTCCTATTAATAAGGAGATAATGAGTTATCTTTATCAGAGTTGGACTCCTAGAAGATAAAGATAAGTGGGTCTTATCTTTATCATGTTATATATTTGTTAAATACAGATTGTATCAGGAGTAGAACTAACGTATTATCAGATACGTACTCTCTCTCTAAATTACTTTCTCTTTCTAATTCTCTCTAAGGTTACCATATCAGTGCCTTAGGATTTAGAACGTATGTTCTTCGTATTGGACTCTAGTAGCCCTCTACTGTACGATGAGGAAGACACAAAGAAAATCTTGGACTCATTTGTGGTGTATTGCACGTGTTGCGTGAAGGGCTCGTAAAGTAAGCATAGATAATCCGTACATCGTATTGTTATCTGTATAAGGTATTCCATATAACATATATATTTTCCTACACCCACCATAACTGAGTACCGCAGCTAGCCCACTATGACACCCCACCATAACTCACCACCGTAACCCTCCACCGGCCAATCAACTAAATCCCATCCCACCATTGCAATCCAAATCCCGCCTACAATCCTAGTCATCTACCACAATCGCTTCTCGTTCTTCACTATCACAAGCATATATATAGAGAGGAATAGAGAGAGAGAGAGAGAGAGAGAGACGATGAGTCTTGATCGGACAGCTAGTGGTGGGTGGTGAGGATTATAGTTGATTAGAGGTTGTTTGGTTGTGGGAATAAGAGGAGGTGGGTGTTTGGTTTCAAGTTCTGTTTGTTGTTCAAGGGTAAAATAGTATATGATTATTTTCCGTTAACACCTTTTAGAAAACAAATCTGATAATGTGAGTGTCGTTTTAAAAATTTGAAGAAAACTATCTGTGATTATCAGATATCTCAAAGGAGATCATTGTAATTTACTCTAAAAATTTCTACTTCAATCAACACCCAAATCATTACCATTTTTCATCGGGCCTCAAAATTTCATCTTTCAACCTATCATTATCGTCCGCGTAATACTTTCAAATCCATATTAGTCAAGTGGTTGACTCCTCTTTCACCCTTGGTTAAACTTAATACTGATTACAACAGTACTCTTGGGCAACTTAGACTAACTAGTGCGACTGGAGTCCTTTGAATATTTTAGGGTCATCAGATTGCGGGTTGGTTAAATACTTGGATCCACAACCAGTTTGGTAGTTGAATTGCGGGCTACTCGTTCTGCTTTATTGGTCTTTGGGCTCATTTGATTTCCCGGATTAGGTAGGATTGGACTAAGTATCCAGTCCAATCCCGTGTTTGGTGTAGCAAAATCGGTTGGAGTGGGAGTCCACTCTGGACTACTAACACCCCATACGTGGGTTTAATTTGTCCTGGGGGGGGCGGGGGTGGGTGTGGGTTTCCTAGTCCAGGGATAAGGGTGGCTCGGATTAGCCTAAGAAATGACCAATATGCCCTTTGCCCTAACAAACATATACTCATACATATGATATTCGATAACCCATTTACTTGAACCAGCAGCAGCTGCGCATGTCGCTATCGTCCTCACCCAACAACTGAACCCTAGACTGGGTTCCTCCCTTCGGCTACCGTCATTTCACTATCGTCTTCACCATCTGTTCCGTTCGACTACCGTGATTTCATCGTCATCTTCACTATCTGATCTGTTTAGCTACCGTCATTTTGTCATCGTCTTCAGCACCTGGTTCAGAGTCGCACGCTCAGTAAATTTGTAGAACGAAAATCAAACAAAGATCCACTCTCCAGAAAATCAGTACTCTATTTACATCACGAAATCTAAGACAATCAGGTATGAGCTTTTTTCAATCTACAGCCTCCATTTTTTATTTCGCATGTTGCTGAGCCTTTGTAAATGTTGTTCAGTTTTATTTTTCACTAGTGTTCCTCAATGCTTACATATCTGCAATACCATTTGTTGGGCTTTCATAGGGCTTTTGTTAATCTAAGGGATTTCTACCTTTTTTTGGTAATAATCGATTTTTTTTGTTAGGGATTTGTTAGGGCTTTTGCTAATTCGTGGTTTATTTATATTTTTGAACATTAATTTTCCTATATTATGTCCTATATCTGCCTATGATTATCTGATTACTCCTTGTGTGAGGATCCCTTTTTTTCTGAATCTACTAGTTATCTCTTCGTTAAGGGCTTCCATGTTTGGGCTTTTTGCAGTATTTTTGTTATCTGTTACAGACCTGTATGATGGGTTGCATTTTGTGTAGTTCTATCAGCTGGTTACTGCTTATCTGATGGTCTGTATATAATGGCATTGTATATTCTCATTATTTCTTCTTCGCCAATATCGCATTGTATTTCTTCATTGTTTGTGTTGCTGATAGGGGGATCTTTTATATTTTGATTAGGGTTATCTTCTATGTCCCCCTTTTTCAAGTTGTTTCACATCCCTTCTTTTTTAGCCTTCTTCTAAGAGTGAGATTGTATAAATTATATGAACTTAATAGTCACTTTTGCTGTTAGTTTTCCAATATTGGCCTTTCACATATTACTGCCCTTTCAAGTCATTTTCCTCGGGGTTCTTCTATTTCCTTTTACATGGTACTAGCATAGCATACCTTTTTAATACCATCGTATTTTATTTGTTTTACTTAGATGGATTTTAATATGGAGTATGAGAATGAGGAGATCGAGGGGTTCGTGGCAATTCAGGAATATATAAAACAAATTTTACTGTTGTTGGGATAGTATTTGTAGTAGTTAGTGTTGCTATTGAAAGGTACTATGCAAGGTATAATGCTATTGGTAGAGGCCCCAATATACTTCAACAACAAATGAATAACATTAATCGTTTAGTTAGACAGTCAGATATAACATATGTTGAGCAACTCCGTGTGGATCGTACGGCCTTCATGAGATTGTACAACTTGATTCACATGAAGGGTGTTTCACATTCCAAACATGTTTTGTTAGAGGAAAGGGTAGCCATGTTTTTGAAAGTGTTGGGTCACCACAAAAAAAATGGAATCGTGAAACACAAGCTTTTTAGGTCAGGCTAAACAGTTAGTAGGTACTTCAATGAGGTGCTTAAAGCGGTTTTGCGGTGTCAAGCTGAATTGCTTGTTACCCCTGAACCAATTACTGAAGGCTGCACTGACCATAGATGGAATCAGTTCCAGGTAATTCATTAGTTTTACACATTAAGTGAGGAAATATGAAAGATTATGTAGTGTTCTTACATTAGCTTTATTTTATTTTATATAGAATTGCCTTGGAGCATTAGATGGCACCTATGTCAAAGTTCATGTCAGTAACATTGATATGCCAAGATATAGGACACGAAAGGGTGAGATTGCTACCAATGTCGTAGGTGTCTGTAATAGACACATGAACTTCATTTATGTCTTACCGGGTTGGGAAGGGTCTGCGGCAGATGGTAGGGTTCTAAGAGATGCAGTCACTAGGACGAGTGGCCTGAAAGTATCTACTGGTAAGCATTATAGACACATGATGTTATTATGACAATTTATATAAATTGATATTCTTGAACCAAAACTAATATTGTATAGTGTCAGGTTATTACTACCTAGTTGATGCGGGTTACAAGAATTGTGAAGGCTTCCTTTCACCATATAGAGGGTAATGATACTATTTATCTGTGTGGAGAGAAGGTGCTGTTCCTTCTAATTATCAGGAGTACTTCAATATGAAACATGCATCTGCCAGGAATGTCATAGAGAGAACTTTTTGGTTATTGAAAATGAGGTGGGCAATCCTCCGGAGTCCATATTTTCCCATCAAGACCCAATGTCGTATTGTTACAGCTTGTTGCCTGCTGCATAACTTCATTAGATCTTACATGGCCGAGGACCTTCTAGAGAAATGTTGAAACACCTGCACAAAATTCGGGAGACATGGGGGATGAGTACATTGATGTGGTTGAGACACCTGATTAGGGGACCGAGTGAAGAGAAGCCCTAGCAATGCATATGCATAATGAATTTCTCGCTAATCAGCCTCATAATTAGGATTCAATTTTTAGATTGCGTAACATTTGAATGCTTTATGTAATTGGATACTTTTTTATGCTTTAATTTTTAGCATACATTCAAACTAATTTGTGGTTTCGGAATTATTTAATTATTTGTAATAGATGGACTGCATTTTCTAATTGTTTTGCATTCTCTTTTTGTAGCAGTTATCTTTACATATGATGAGTTAAATTTTTATCGATAATATTGGGTCCTTTGAATGTATCCTATAATTTAGGAATGGATAGTGAGGTTACAAGTGGATCTCATAAAGGGAAGACAACTGGAGCGTCTTCATAAAAAACTAGGCAGAGTTGGACACAGAAGGAAGAAGGGGTGCTTGTTCATGCCCTTAAGGACATTGTTGCTGAAGGTTGGAAGGTAGAAAACAACACATTTCGAGCTGGCTATTTGCAAGTCCTTGAGCGGAAACTTGTAACAGCACCTGGAACTTCTCTTCATGCCACTCCGCACATAGAGAGCAAGATAAAGAAGTGGAAAAAAAAAGAAGCTATGGTAGCTTGTTTTCAGTTCTAGGAAAATCAGGCATTGGTTGGAATGACAGTGAGAAAATATTAGAGATTGTAGATGAGGAACTTTGGGAGGATTTATGCAAGGTAAATAGGATGTTTAAGTTTTTTGTGATGTATTCTTATAATCTTTTAGACCACTTTTGTGATTATTGGAACATGTTTATTGTAGAGGGACACGGAACTCAAAAACTTGATAAACAAATAATTGCCCTTCTATAAGGATTGGTGCACCATATTTGGGAAGGATAGAGCTACTGGAGAGTTTGCTGAAGGACCAGCAGGTGCTGTGGAAAACATAGAAAAAGAGGATGAAGGTAACAATGAGATGCCACTATAGAGTGAAGGAGGTGTAGGGGTGGAGATGGACTTCTCAATGTCTGCCACACAGCCCAGCTCCTCTAACAGTGAGAAGGGAAAGAAGAAGAGGCCTAGGGCTACTAATGCAATAGTTCAGGGGTTAACTGATTTTGCTGATAGGTTGGGTGCATATATGGAGAGGAGCTGTGGTCAGCTAGAGTTTATTGGCTACAGGATGAGCTACCATCATGACCTTTCCAATGCAAGAAGGGCAATCAATGCTGAGCTCCTTAAGCTGCCTATTGGGCCTGATAATCGGTTGGCTGCTTTGGATATTATTGCCGGGAGTGCACAAAGAGTTGACATATTTAGTAGCCTGTTAGAAGAGGACAAACTCCGTTACATTATCAAGTTGTTGGCTTAGGCAGGGCATTTAAGAAGTGGTTTTTGAACTTTTGAAATGTGCTCGAACAATATCAGCAGGGCATGTAATGCCTTACCATGTAATTGTTAGTTAGTATTAATTATTACATTGCAGGTAGCTAGTAATGGTACAAAAACATTAGACATGTGTTTTGTAAGGTATTAACCTGCAATGGTTGATGTAATAGTTATTAATGCTTTTTTGGATAATGCTTTTTCTAAGGTATTAACTTGCAACTATTCTCAGTTGCCTACCCTTTTATTTCATTGAATGCATGCTGAAATTGCCTTGTTTTTGTCAATGTGAAATGGTAGCAATTAATTGTATAAATAGGTTATGTTTTAATTTTTAGTTATGCAATGCTATTGTCTGAAAGTGTATATTAGTTTGTGCTGATGGTTTGATGTTGTATCCAATGTAAGGATTAGAAATGACAGTGTAATGTACTATTATGTTTTAATTGTAATGTAATTAGAAATGGTAGTATGTGTGGTATTCAGCTGCTTGCCTTTTTATTTCATTGGAGGCATGCTGAAACTGCCTTGTTTTTGTCCATGTGGAATGGTAGCAATTAATTGTATAAATATGTTATGTTTTAATTTTCAATTATGCAATGCTATCTAATGCAAGGACTATTATGTTTTCATTGTTATGTAATTAGAAATGGCAGTGTAAGTGGTATTCATTGGAAGGAAACCCGGCATGTATGCGACTTGGGAGCTATGTAATGCACAGGTGTCAAGGTATCCCGGGACAACATACTACAAATTTTCATCTCTAGCTGAAGCTGAAGCTGCATATGATGATTTTCTACTGTCCATGGTCATTGATGGTGCTGATGACATACAACCAATGCTCGAACCAATATCTCAACCACTACCTCAACCACTGGCCCATCAGATGCCCTAACTAGGTGGGTGTAGCAAATTATTTTTCTTCATTCTGGGGGTGGTTGTTGCTGTTGTGTTCTGGGTGGTTGGTAAGTTTATCTTTTGAACTGGTGGCATGTTTAGGGTTATGGGGTTACTATTGGGTGGTTGGTCAGGTTTTTTTTTTGGAACTGCTGGCATGTTTATAGATATGGGGTTGCTACTGGGTGGTTTGTAAGGTTTTTTTTTTTTTTTTTTTTTTTTAACTAGTGCCATGTTTACAGATATGGGGCTGCTACTGGGTGGTTGGTTAGTTTTTATTTTCACCACTTGGTGGGTGATGGTCTGGATATGAGGTTGCTACTGGTCAAATCTTTTGTGTAGTTATGTATGATAGCTTCTATAACATTTGGCTGCATGGACATTCAGTAGTAGTTTATGTATTGGAAGCTACCCTTTTTTTGTAACATACTTGTTCAGGTGACTATAAGTTCTAGCCACAGAAGTGCTACACTTTTTGTAAAATTCCGCAGGTGTTTTTTTGATTTGCTACAAGTTGCTTAGGTAGCATGGACATGCAGGTGTTTTTTTGGTTTTGAAGTGGATATATACTTGCCTGTTGCTACTGCTTTTGGTAGTAATTTATGTGGTTTGATTGCTGTTGCTAAATCGTGCTCTGAATAAATTCACAAAGCTACTATGGTTTGCCTGTTGCTATTGCTGCTGTAGTGGCCTTTCTGGTGTAGTGTTTCTACTATATTGTGGTTGGATATTTGGAGTAGGTGTTGGGAAATTTTCCTCTTTCTTTTCTGTAAGGTTGGAAAGTGTTACAGGTTTGGAACAATTTGCTGTAGTGATCTTTCTGCTATTTTATTAGTTGTGATATATGCAGTTTTGGAAATCTTAGAATAATGTCTTCCATTGGACCATTATTGAACCGATTAAGGAATAGTGTTACTAATGTTGCATGGTTCATATAGATTTTTACTCCATTTACATGTTCTAGGAGATGGCAAAAATGGAGACATTTGCAGGTAGTTCGAACAGCCTATTAACACATATAAACAAACATTAAAATTGTGGGTGGTTGGTTGGTTGAGGGGTAACATGGTATTTGTACACGTTAATCCAATCCAGATATACTGAAATCAAACGTCGGATTAGCTGGGCTGATACTAATCCAGTGCATAGTCTAGCTATAAATCAAACGCCGGATTACAAATTTACAAGGACAGCTAATCTGGAGCAGGTTAGTCCGGACATTACTTGTCCTGGGATTCCAAGTTAGTTTGGAAAATCAAACGAGCCCTTTGTGTTTTACATGTGGGATTGTGGAAATTCATTCTTTATTGGCCTTATCTTTATTTTAATCACCCTGAACATGTTTCTTCATGGATTTTATCACTTGTTCTTGATTGCAGACTTGTTTTTTTTTTTTTTATTTGCAGGGCACTCCTCGAGCGGGTTAAGCAAGTTCAGTTCCAAGATACATTCAGGGAAGCCAACCAGGCACCTAAAT
Organism: Euryodendron excelsum; assembly: GCA_033060915.1. Taxonomy (NCBI): domain Eukaryota; kingdom Viridiplantae; phylum Streptophyta; class Magnoliopsida; order Ericales; family Pentaphylacaceae; genus Euryodendron; species Euryodendron excelsum. Next base: position 51,022,056 of record CM065380.1, on the reverse strand, counting down.
AACTCGGCCAAATTAGCTTTTGCTTAAACTCAAGAGTTTTAAACATATTGGATTTCTTTTAATTTTGTACACATGACTATGTTTTGAGACTTAGGCGGGATGGCTACCCCACGTTGTAGGTAACCTGGACAGCATAAGATCATAAGTGAGAAAACGGGAAACTTTTTTTTTTGAAGAAACGATATAATCAATACATTTATCTTCTTCCTCTTTAAATTCTAGGATATTTTTTTTAAAGTTTTTCGGGGTTCTAATTTTCCAAATACATGGCATAAGGCCTTTAAGAAATGCCCTCCGATTCGCCGATATAACCTCTAACTAGATACAGGGCCGGATTATGATAATTTGTGGTCTAAGACGACAATTTTAAGTAAGTCCTTTTATATATATATTTTAATTGTTGTAAAAAAATTTGAGTCAAATCTGTTACTATTAAAATTAGCTAGTGAGTTGATTTTGAGCTTTTTCTTATTGTAAAAAAAATGGAGACACTATATAATATTTAACTATAACAGATAAGGTTTTCAAAAGTTTACGATTTTTTAAATTATTTTGTACAATTGATTTTATTGGGTGAAATCAATTTTTTTTAAAAGTTAACTAAAGTAGTTGATTTTCGATCTTCTTTTTGTGGTTCTTTTTTTTTATTTATTTATTTGGATTGGACTTTTTGTTTCAAAAAAATTATAGAACAATTTAATTATAGCATGTAAAAGTTTAAAAAAATTAGAGCGTTTAAAATTTTATTTATTTGTACAATTTGTTTGTTAGTTAAATTTGTATTTTCTTCTTAGTAAAATGTGATTTTCAGCTTCTTTTTCTTATGAACTTTTTTTTCCTTATCTACATTGAGGCTTTTTTTTTTAAATTTTAAAAAACTTTAAGAAGTTTTTAAAAATTTGAAGCCTTCAAAATTGAGGGCCTAAGGCAACCGCCTTGAGCCCGTCCTAACCGGATAAAAAAATGGACACTTGTCGGGTTAGTTATCTATCTTACAAATTGAAAGCCAATAGCTTCTCATTATACCATTCATTTGATTGGCGCCAACTTTTACATATAAATAATTAATAGCTCCCTTGAATTAAAAAACGATAGTAGACATATAGATATATGTATAAATGTGTATAATCTCTTAACAATTGATTTGCAACACATAAGGGTTATTTTTGAAATTTAAGTGTTTTGTTAGGCAAGAACGATATTTTGGTGCGTTTGTCACATATTCTTAGATTTATTAGATTTTTTTTTTCAGTTCATCAAAAAGAATTACAATGAGAGAGAATTGAAGTAGTTCGAACGCCTGACTTTCCTATCAATTGGTTTCTCGGCTTTGGCCCTCTTGGCTCATTTCAAAATGAGGGGTAGAAGGTAATTAGCAAAAAAAAAGAAGAAATAAAAAAGAGACAAGGAAATAGAGAGGAAAAGAAAAAAAAAAAAAAAGAGGATAAAAAGGCTTTAAAAGTATATTCGTAGAATACTACAAACGAGATACAATACAAAAACAAGGTTCTAGGGTGTCCTCTGTGCCCCACGGACAAAACGGTCATGGTGAGATCCAACGGCTAAGATTAACTCGAAACTTCAGAGAGCAAAAAAGGTCCGTTCGTTTAATCGCTCACCCAACCTCCCATCCCTTTCTTACTAGCTATATAGCTCTCTTTGGGCGGAGCAAAGGGATAACCTCACACACGAACTCGTCGCTGCTCTCGTCTTCTGCCTATCATAGTACAGTACAGCATAGCATTAGCTCACCAACCAATCGCCGATTTCCGGTAAAATTTCAGTTCTCCGATTTGCTTGACCCCGTCTTTTCATTTCTAGTACAACTTATGTTTTCTCTCGCTTCCTCTCTCGCTCTCGCGCAATATATATATTTATATATAATACATGTATGTATGCCCTACTAATGGGATGGTCTGTTTGTTTGTGAAGAAAAATTTTCTCCAGAAAGAAAGAAATGGTTGGGTGTTTGGACCAAGAAAAAGAATCAACTTTGTGTTTTGAGAGAGTTTTTATAACATATGTGGCTAAACTTCGGTTGGAAACGAACAGGGCGAAATGCTATTATTGATTACGCGTCCTTGCAGCATTGTGGAAATGTTTATGTTTTTGACGTAACGATCTATTGAACATTTTATTACACAGAAGCACACACAGAGGCATATATTTGTCATTTCTATTAATAATCGTTGAAAATTTTGATTTATAATACGTTGATGATGCAGACGATTGAATGTCCATAGTGGGGATATTGTTTGCTGTTGTGTTGTTTTTATCCTGGAATTATTATTTATTTTCTATTGCACTACTAAACTCCCTTTTAGATTCTGGGATACTGCTTTCTAACGTAATTGGCTATTATTCAAATCAAGTAATGCATTCACTAAAATGGCACCTAAATCCCTCTCAATGGAAAGAACCAGCTTCTTTTTCCATTGGAATAACCACAAATATGTAATTTGCTGCAGTTTCATAAGAAGATTGCTAAAAATCCAAAGTCATTATGATTGTATCAATGGAAAGAACCAGCTTCTCATTATGATTGCTAAAAATCCATGTGAGCGGTGGACTCTGGAATCTGGATACAGCCTTTTAGACTGTTGATTTTGTTATCTTCTTAAATACTAGTTTTAACTATTATCAACAATGGAGAATTCTCATTCACAACTCCTACAAATTGTGGGTAATCAACATTGTTGATCTGCTTATCTGGTCTACATTTTGAGGAGATATGGGTTGCTAATGCTGTTGATTGATAATATCTGAAACCTCCTCTCTTCTTTTTCCCTTTGTTTCATGCTGCTATGGTTGATCATTGACGTTTCTTATTTTTTTCCCCGTAATGGTTAATGTGTTGAAGCTGTTGATTCAGATCAGTGAGAAAGTATTAATGCTGAATCTTTTTGTCAGATTTAAAGAATAAATGGCATCAACTTTCATCGCCATGTCTTCAGTTGGCTCCTTGGCTGCAACTGGCACCCGTGTGGCAGATAAGAGACTTGCACCTTCTTCAGACAAGTTATCATCTTTCACTTCCATATCTTCAAGCTCAATTGGTAGGAGACAAAATGTTGTTCTACGAAGAACACGTTTTCCCACAATAAATGCCATGGCAAAAGAGTTGTATTTCAACAAGGATGGGTCGGCTATTAAGAAGCTACAAGTGAGTCACTCAACAAAGAGTTGTGATTTCATACTGAACTGAAGGTTTATGCGCATGCCATCACTAACAAGTGACACTACGTTTGCCCTTTTCATGTCAGAGTGGTGTGAACAAGCTTGCAGATCTTGTTGGCGTTACTCTTGGTCCAAAGGGTCGAAATGTTGTTCTAGAGAGTAAATATGGCTCCCCAAAAATTGTTAATGATGGGGTGACTGTAGCCAAAGAGGTATACTTGATCAAAATTGTTGGAAGTAACTCTATTGGTGAAAACGCCCATGACTTTAAGCAGTTGTAATTCATCTTCCATTGGATCTTGCTAGACTCTTATCTGATGCAAATTACTTAAGCCTAGAAGTGTCTGCGTGTTAAGAGTGATAGGTTTTACAAACTTGTTGAAGCCAAGAAACAGTTGAAACCTCCATGACCGAATTATCTTATGTAGTTTATGTACTTCAACCTCCTCATGGAGGTTGCAATTATCTCTTGGCTTATATAAGTTGTTGAATCTGAATCTTGTCTGATTTTCAAGTAGATGAAGTCATGTTAAGTTCCATTGGACATTTGAACCAACATCTGTTATTGAGGCCCTAATGGGCTTCAATACTTGTTTTCTTTTCAGGTTGAGTTGGAAGATCCTGTAGAGAACATTGGTGCTAAATTGGTCAGACAAGCAGCTGCGAAGACCAATGACTTGGCTGGTGATGGGACGACAACATCTGTTGTTCTTGCGCAAGGTCTTATTGCTGAAGGTGTCAAGGTCTGTGTGGAATTTCATGCCTTTTAACTTTCTTAGGAATCCCAAGAGCACACTGACAAGAGTGATCGTGCCATTATCTATGTTGCTAAGTGATATTACTTTTTCAGGTAGTAGCAGCTGGAGCAAATCCAGTTCTGATTACAAGGGGCATTGAGAAGACCGCAAAAGCTTTGGTTGGCGAGCTTAACCTGATGTCAAAAGAGGTAATGGAAAGTGCTCTCACAAACAGGTTTAGGAATTAAGGGTTGTGATTGGAATTATAAATGCTTCTGTTAAAATTCTTATTTTTTTTGGATAGGCTCCATCCCAATTTGTTATAGCAGTCTAGGATTTATTAACTGCATATGAAATCACAGGTAGAAGACAGTGAACTAGCAGATGTCGCTGCAGTTAGTGCTGGTAACAACTATGAAGTAGGAAATATGATAGCTGAAGCCATGAGTAAAGTGGGTCGGAAGGGTGTGGTGACCCTTGAAGAAGGGACAAGTGCTGATAACAGTCTCTATGTTGTTGAAGGGATGCAATTTGATCGGGGTTATATCTCACCGTATTTTGTCACTGATAGTGAGAAAATGGCAGTTGAATTTGAGAACTGCAAGGTACGGACTCTAGTTATATTTCTTGAAGTTGTAAAGTTGTGCATTTTTTTCTAATATATTAATATTTATACATTTCATTTATTTACTTATTTATTTTTGTTAATGCAGTTACTACTGGTTGACAAAAAAATAACAAATGCAAGGGATCTTGTTAACGTACTGGAAGACGCTATCAGAGGTGGATACCCAATTGTGATAATTTCAGAAGATATTGAACAAGAAGCTTTGGCAACTCTTGTTGTGAACAAGCTTAGAGGGGCATTGAAAATTGCAGCTCTGAAAGCTCCTGGATTTGGAGATAGAAAAAGCCAGTACCTTGATGACATTGCGATTCTGACTGGAGGTCGTAGTTCATTCTTTTAGCTGATGTATTATTTTAACCATACATTATTCAATACCTGCACAATATCAATTTTCCCCTCGTTCCATTGTGGAATCTAAAGTTTCTCCTCTTTATAACCATAAATAGGAGTGTTTATAGGTTTTTGTCTGCTTTTTCCTCCTTCATGTTGTTCAGAGATTTTGTCTTCTCGACATACAGGAACTGTAATCAGAGATGAGGTGGGGCTTACCTTAGATAAAGCTGATAAAGAAGTCTTGGGTCATGCTGCTAAGATTGTGCTTACCAAGGACTCAACGACTATTGTTGGTGATGGGAGCACTCAGGATGTAGTAAATAAACGTGTTGCCCAGATTAGAAACCTTATAGAGGTCGGAATCTGCGTGTATTTGCGTTTTTGCGAGAGTGTCGATTTGTCAATGCTAACTATGCATTTTTTTTTAAACAGGCTGCAGAGCAAGATTATGAAAAGGAAAAACTTAATGAGAGAATTGCCAAATTGTCTGGAGGTGTTGCTGTCATTCAGGTAACCTTTCATCATGTAATCTTGATCACTTTAGCTTGGTGATCTGTGAAATTGCTTTTGATTTATGTTTCGTAAACTGAGCTTCAATCAAATTTTGAAGGTTGGAGCCCAAACTGAGACTGAGCTGAAGGAAAAGAAATTGAGAGTAGAAGATGCTCTTAATGCAACAAAGGCAAGTTCTTCATTAGACTATAGAGTTCAGTTCATATATATAGTTTCTTGTCAGATTTGTTGGCAAAATGAGAACAGCATCTAACAGTGGCATTGAGATTGATTTTCAGGCAGCTGTTGAGGAAGGCATTGTTGTTGGTGGTGGATGCACTTTGCTGAGGCTTGCATCAAAAGTTGATGCCATCAAGGAGAGCCTGGATAATGATGAGGAAAAGGTGATTTTATGTTATTAATTTGCCTTGGGTTTATTTACTGTTTGAGTATAGTCTTATCACTAAGTTGGGAATGATGGTTAAAACTGATGCTGGTATGCTCATTAAAATTTCCTTTTCTTGGAGTTAGCAATCTGCTCCGAAAAAACAGTTCAACAATTTTCCTTTTTGTCAGACTCAAAACACCTGTTTGTTTACACAGTACTCTTTGGTTTTTTGTATGATTCTGGCTAATTAACCTTAAGTGGGATGCAGGTTGGGGCAGATATAGTCAAGAGAGCATTGAGTTACCCCCTGAAGTTAATTGCCAAGAATGCTGGTGTTAATGGAAGTGTTGTCAGTGAGAAGGTAATTATTTATATTATTATTTCATTACCATGATGTGTATGGCGTCAATGTTTTATTTTGGGGATTAAATTTTGTATTATTTTTTCTGCAGGTGCTCTCCAGTGACGACCCGAAGTTTGGATATAATGCTGCGACTGGAAAATATGAGGATTTAATGGCCGCTGGAATAATTGATCCAACCAAGGTGAGATGTGACGAATAGTAAGTTTTGCAGATGAGATTGCATATAATTTGAATGATAAGATAGGATGCGTTGAAATTATCTTGTAGAAGGTTGATAAATATAGGAGCATAAAATGGAAATCAGTTGATAAACCCAAGAGGTCTGAACATTTATGTATTTTCTTAATGGATGGGAATGGGGAAATACTAGTAAGGATAGAATGATATCTGCTTTCTTGAGAGACCGGAACTTGGTATTTGTTGGCTTGGAGTTATCTTCAAGGCATGCCATGTTTAGATTACCATGGGAAAGTGGTCAACTTATTGTCTTTTAGCAGATGGAAATATTTTATGTAATTAATTTTCTTTATATTGCACCATGCTTTCTTCATTGCAGTGGATTTAAGTGCTTCCAATCTTAGGTGGAACAAAGGTTTTGAATTATCTTATTCAAGTAAAACACAGATACATGCACACGGACATGATTCAATAAGTGGATCAGTGTATCTTAACCATTTCATTCTTTATGCTGAGATGGTAAGGAACATGGTGTCTCCATGTATCCTGACATTCAGGTTGGTTGACTTGCTTCATCCATAGACTGCATCTGTTGATGGGCAGGGTTTGGTCTAGACTACTATTTTTGTGCAGATGCAGGCCATGTTAACTTAAAAAGTTTGTTCAACTGACCTGAAAATATGGATGTTCTATTGATTCAGGTGGTCAGGTGTTGCTTGGAACATGCAGCCTCTGTGGCAAAGACATTCTTGATGTCAGATTGTGTGGTGGTTGAGATCAAAGAGCCTGAACCGGTGGCTGCAGGCAACCCCATGGACAATTCAGGTAGTAGCTGTTGATTTGAAACAAGTTGTAATTTGTTCTGCTGTCAGTTTATGTATTTATTTTTTTTTTTGTCTTTGCTTCTCTCTAAAATGCTTTTGACTAAATGCCTACTTGTCTGAGGCAGGATACGGTTACTAAAGCATTGCACAAGGATGTGGAACAATAGTCCAAGGATGATCTGACTGCAACTGCTGGTTATAAAACGTTATGAAGGGGCCTTTATTTGTGTAAATTTCACTCTTGATGCTTGCCTGCTTGTAGGAACAGCATGAATTCTGGCGAGGTTAGCTCGTCAAAGTGCGGGGTGTAGTAAGTACTTGCAAGTAGATATGTACTACTTTGGCTGGGTTTCGATTCTGAGATAATTTCTTTTGTACTATTGTATTGATGGTAGTGGGGAGTATCTCGATGATTCAAACTAAGCTGTGGTGGAAATTTTTTTTGTTGTTGTTTCCTTCTTATTCGGGGTCAAAAGCTTTAGTGTGTTACTTTTTAATGAACTAGCGGTGGTTGCACAAGCAATGCGCGTATAAGTTTCTATGATTTATAAATGAAAAATATCACCATAACCCTGCTGCCTTCATTTACATTCAATGAAAATAATATCACTTTAATGAACCTAATCAATGTACAGAAGAATTTTAGAAAAATCAAGCAAAAACATTCACAGCAAAGGCTCCACATGCATACTAATTTCCCGCTCTACTCTTCTCTTGATATTGACTCATTACTTAATTAACGTTCAACAAAAAAAAAAATAAATAAATAAAATTTAGTTACTCTACGTCAACACAAACCAACTAAAAACCCAATAACCAATGGGACATCTTTCAAGGTGAATGAGAAATAGTTGAAGCCGTACTTTAAGGGGTATATCTCATTGATCCATCATCTTTTGATTGAGTTGTTAGTGAACAATTCGTTAGTGTAGAAGTAATTTGGTTAGGTAGCTTTGTTTTTTTTTTCCCTTTGAACCATCTACTAGTTGAGGGGACGGTGTTGTGACCCTCGGGTCCTTCTCTCTTTCTTGCCTTTCTCTAGCCCTTGGCTTTGTTATCATGTATTAAAGACATTGCATTGTTTTAGTTGGGGGAGGTTCACCATTTGGGATTTGGTTCAGTAGTTAGCTTTTTCCTTTCTTTTGATTGTTTGAATAGCTTTTCTTCTTAATTTAGTGAGAACTTTGAAAATTTTGAAATAATGTCACTGAGGCGTTCGTCGAATGGGTGTTCGAATGCCTATTCGGCCGTTTGAAATCCACTTGGCAACTCTTCCTTGCAACTTTTGGTAGGCCGTTCAAAAAGGCGTTCGAACGGTCAACGAGCATTTGAAGTGAGTTGTGAGCGTTCGAACGAGTGCATAAAGATTCTAACGCTTGCTGACTATTTGAACACCTAGCGAAATTCTATATAAATCCATTTGAACTCTTGTTCAATTCGCTTAAACGCTCTGATTGGAGAGAGTTTGGTAAGGGAGAAAGCTTTTTAGAAATAGTGAAGTCCTGCCGGCGACCGAGCCTTACCTGACCTTCTGAGCCTTGTCATACCCAACCTTTCCTAGGTATTCTTTTGTACCCTTTCTTGTAGTTACATTATTTCTAGCTTTAGGAGGGTTCAAGCTAGTTTTAGTGTTTATTCTGCTTTTTGTTCTCACCCATGATGTCTAAAGGACAGGTTTAGGGTAGGGGTGTGATTTAGGGTAGTGGACCTAGTAGAGGTTGAGGCAGGGAAGGCCCACCCTTTGCCTAGGAAAGATTCACTGTGCATGAGGCCTAGACTGCTTTTGTTGATGTACGGAGCTAGAAGGGCTCTAAACTTAAGAGACGATAGACTCTTTCTCATTTTGCTAAGGTACCATATCTGTGGGAGGTTGAGTTCACTCAGTGAGAGTGGCTTGAGTTGACCATATTCAGGGGTCAATATAGGTTTACATTGGTTGTTGAATTCATGGCTAACATCTCCTACACCTCATGCACTCCAAGTCATGAGACCATTTAATCTTGGGTGAGAGGTTGCCTAGTAGAGATCACTCCAACATCCTTTTCGGTATTATTTCAGCTACCTAGGGCAGCTGACCCATAGTTTTCTTACTCGGGATCCAGGGGCACTTGAGCATGATCAGATTGTAGTTGAGGTATGTGTTTAGGGAGTTAATGGGTGTCTTTGTAGGTGCCCAAGTAGGCACTTGCTGTTAGGTATAGACCCTTTTTTTGTCTTCACTTACCATTCCATTTTCCCCCTAGGACAGGTCATAGAGGTCAATTGGTTTCGGGCTCAGCTGTTGTGTGCCATTGGTACAAGTAGGTCAATCGACGTTCCCCACTATATATTCATGACCTTATTCGCCAGTACCATAGCCACCACCACCCTATGGAGCATACTGTTTAGATGTTTCATTACGTCTATGATAGAGTTAGTAGGGGTGGGGCCACAAGGAGACGTGATCACCACATCCCCTAAGCAACCCATTGACCTTTTGATAGAGCATCAATATGAGGGGTAGCTAGTGCGGATTTAAAAGAGAGTTCAGCAGCAGCGGCCTGCTCAGCCAGTTCAGTCAGCTCAGGAACAGCCTCAGGGAGAACATCAACCTCTAGAGCAGCAGGGACATCAGGGGCCTACTATTCAGATGTTGTTAGAGATTCTTCAATAGCAGAGTTAGCTAATGCTGCAACAATCTCAGGCTATAGTCTAGTTGTAGCATCAGAGCATCGAGATTCAAGCTGCCCAAGCGGTTTTATAGACAGCCCATGCAGAACTACAGACCACTCTAACAACTAATTAGATTGCTCATGCAACTTCTTTTGAGGCCATTATAGCACAGTTGAGCGAGTTTAGGCAAGATTAGTAGTAACAGGCCCGGTTCTTGGAGAAGATAGCTAGGCATTTAGGGTGGCAGCAACAACCATCTTTAGATGATGATGACTTTTAGGAGATAGAGTTCAGATACCATTTTGTATGCACATGTCATTTGATCATATGTATCTAAAACTCTAATTTTGATACAGGGGATATGATTGAGCTTTGCTGTGTACATGTTATCATACATCTCTGATTTTTTTTTTTTTACATTTTGATTTCATTGTCTCAGGTGTTGCATTGTATGGCTATCTTTTGACTACCCAAGACACTTGGTAGAGGTTCGACTATTGTATCATTCTAGCATTTCATCTAATTGTTTTTAGCAGATTTCTTCCATATTCTTTATGTTTTACTTTTTATTACTCGTGATGGATGTGTTAATGACTCATTCTAGAGAACTATAGCAACATTTGTGAAGTGCAATTTTGGATTAGAAGATGGTAGTATATGCATTTATCTTGACTCGAGTTAAACATTGATTCATCCTTTAATCCTAATACATTGTGAGGTTGCATCATATATGCATAAGTAGAGGGAATTACATTTTTGTGCACAATTATGTTATATAGCATCATGTATTACTATCTTATGCATTGTCATTCTTCTATAAGTGGAGATTTTACCTCGTAAGTTTTAGAGCTATTATTGTTCTCAGGAGTGAATATATTTACTTATGGTTTAATTCTTTATCTTTTATTCTTTTGATAGCTTCATTATATTTGTATTTGATTCATATGTTGAGTGTTGATTAAAAATGGTGACACTTATACTCTATTGAGTTCTATGGTTGTGTATTTTGAATATGATTCTAGGCCCTTGTTCTTCTTGTGAGCTATAAATTTTTCTTGAAAAATTGTCATTTCTTTAGACCCAATTGTCATGGTATCTTCACTTGACTTTGGCATGAATTGGAATGTGATAGACTTCTCCCCTTTATTTAGAGGTGGAAAAACCTCTGACTTGCAAGAAATATCTTTGTAAAGTAAAGGAGAAAAAAGTGTTATAAGGCAAGGTGAAGGGAAAGAAATAGGTAAGAAAGAAAATGATGGGAAGTACAAGAAAAGTTTGAGATACATGGAGAGGTAGAATGTAGAAGGCAACCAAAGATGAAAAGAAGAAAGAAGTTGTCCAAAATGGAGAAAAGTGAAAAAAGAAGCAAAAAGTATCATGGAATTACGAAGGAGAGAATTAGATATGTATAGCTCTTGATCATTTCATGCCTTGATCATACATGTCTTGACTCATACCCTTTATACCACTTAAACCAAGTTTTTACCCAAGAAAGTCTTAGTTAATTTGTAGCGTGCTTGGTATGAGATTTCAATGGAGTACAAGTCATCATTTGTCAACATCATTTGTCAATTTCTTTCATGAAGCTATGCTAGGTCGATACACTTAAATTCTTTTTATTTTTTTTAATGGTTTGCTCTTTTTCATTTTTGCGCATTTACTCCCATTTTGAGCATTCCATTGTAAGAATCATGTGGGTGTTTACTTGTGACCGGTAATGATTTGAATCGAGGCTTAAATGATAGAGATGTGTGAATGTACTACATTTGAGTTGTATAGCATGATTTCTCACACACTCACTTGAATCTCTCTTTTGTATGCATTAATGTTTATTCTTGTATATATTATGAGGTAAGATTGATATCAAAGTTTATCTAGAGTAGATTATGCATATTCTCTTTACTATCATATCTTTGATTGCAGGCAACAAAAGGGATGTTTGTGGATACTATCACTGAAAACCCTCATGAAATGCCACTCATCGACTAGGGGTAGCTTAGGGGTTTAAAGACTTGATACATAGGCTAAATGTATCCGTGACTTCTACAAAAATGGAGATTATCCCTTTCTTTTTAGTTTGTAGTAGAAACTAGTTGGGGGTTGTGATTACACTCCAAAAGTATAATCATAATGCCTTAGCTAGTGTTTTGGTACCCTTAGTTTAGGTCTATATCTGTTTTGCTAGTTATGTTTTAGTACTAATTGCTTTTGTTTTGTCTTATGCAAAATTGGAGCTTAAAGGAAGCAAGAAGGCTAAGAATCTAGGGCCCCATTTGAACGGTTGTGAAGATTCAGAGAGCTTGTTTTCCTATTCGAAGCAGGTTAGCAACCATTCAAATCAAGTGAGTAGCCAGAGCAGAGATTTAGAGAGGGCAAAATCCCGTTAGCTTCCCGTTATCTGTTGTTCGAACTGTTGAGTCAAGGTTAATCCTTGTTGACTCAAGGTTAATTCCCATGTTGATTTTGATGATAACTAAACCTTGTGTTATGTTTCTAATGAATCTACTTAGTGTGCAGATTAACAAGTTCATAGTTTAGACTTAAAGTTGAATATTAAGTCTAATACATATCAAGGAGAATGCACAACTAGTTCAAGAAGCAAGCAATGAATTCAAAGAGCTATGCAATGAACCAAACTAAGAAATGATGCCTATCTATACTTCAAACATGTGTTCTACATTTGAAGAAATTGAAGGTGTTCAATTATAGCTTTCTTCAAGTATGCATAGTTTCAATGAAGATTGATTTGCACTAGACTAAAGACCTTATCAGTTAAGGAAATGGAATGATCAATTAAATATGAAGAATGGAGATGATGTTAATGCCTAAAGAAGATTTCATCAGAATATGCAATGCTCAGTTGAAGAGGAATTAGTTGAAGAAGAATTGGTAAATACTCAAGAGATGATCTCATCTGGTATGCTAAAGACCAATTCAAGACATGTGATTGAAGTTGCCAAGAAGATGGCTCACAATGAATATCTAATCTCTACATGGAATCCAAGTGAAGAATTCTTCTACAAGTGTAAAGAGTCAATGAAGACTAGATGTATGAAGAGATTTCATCAAGTCTGCAATAGACTCTGTGAAGTGTTTATTGAAGAATGAAGAATTGCTAGCAAAAAGAGGAAATCAGAAATAAAGCAATGTGAAGCTCTACAGAAAGCTTGACATTGAAGAAGAAGTTCTACATTGATTGAAGAAGCTTTGTAAATGAAGAAGAAAAGACTAGCCTTGATCTAGTGAAGCTTTGACTGTTTGAGATTCAAGAAGACGATCAATATCCAATGATTGATCCAATTCAAATTTAAATAGAAGTTAACTCTGATGAGTTAGGAAGATTTGATTGATCTTCATACCCCAAAGACATACTCCTTGAAGATCTTATACCAGTGCTTTGATAAGCTTGATCAATAGAAATCTGAAGACTGAATTCTGGGCAATGAGGGGACTCATGAAAATGAGGAGTCGCCTCCTGATCACAGATGCTAAAAGGCCTGAAGACATATTGAACAATGAGGGGACTCATGGAAATGAGGTGTCGCCTCTTGCACACAGAAGCAAAAATGTCTAAAGACCAAATAAACAATGAGCGGACACATTGTAATGAAGTGTCGCCTCATGAAGACAGACGCCAAGGCTTGAAGATAATATGATCAATGAGCAGACACATGAAGATGAAGTGTCGCCTCCTGGTAGTAGAAGTAAAAGGCTGGAAGTTTAAATGATCAATGAGTGGACACCTGAAGCCGAAGTGTCGCCTCATGACAGCAGAAGCCTAGTATGAAGAAGACAGATGAACAAGGAGTCGCCTCATCAACCTGAAGAGGGGACTCATGAACTCAGTGAATTATATCTGGTAAATGCAGAAGCAAGAAGTGTTGACACCACAAAAATGGAGCCGACTCCCTCTGCTGCAACGGCTACTTTTCTTAACGTTATAACAGAGTGGACGTGCATTTATGATACCCAACCAGCTCCAACGGATGAAATCAATGCAAGGGTATATATACTAGCCTCCAACTGCATTTATATACAAGAATCAAGGGGAAGAAACAACAAGAGACAAGAATCAATGATATACACTGAATATTCTTCCAACTTTCATCTGTGAGCTTTGATTGTAAATCTACTCTAGTTAGAGAGTTTGTTTGTGAAGTTGTATACTCTTATATACTTGTAACTGAGAGTTTGAGAGTTCTTTTGTGTGAAGCAAAACTCTTGTAAAAGTTTAAGTGAAGCTTGGACAAAACCACTTGGGATTTGAAGAGCTCGGTGAGGAGTTCTTGTAGAGTGAGCTGAGCACTTTGTCAATCAGCAACCCATCTTGTAATAGGTGATTACATAGTGGAAAAAGGCTTTAAGGAGGTTTTGGGATGAGGACGTAGACCACGGTTTATGGTTGAACCTCGGTAAATCTGCGTCTCCTTCTTATTGCTTTGTTTTCTTTGTTTCCATTGATAACATTGCTTTGCACATAGATTAGCTATTGCTATTTTGTTTAAGATTAATTTTAATTAATCTTAACTTGTATTAATCTTTGAAAAACCCAATTCACCCCCCCTCTTGGGTTGCCTATTGGACCAACACGAACGACTGTTCAAACAGTCTACGCAGGCTCTATTTTATTTTCAGTATATAAAGGCAGTTTTGGACCCTAAATTGGGGATTAGGGAAGTAGAATTTACATTACGAATTGTACTTGATTTTTACAGTCTATAGAATACTTTCTAAAGAGATAAACACTTCTAAGTTTTTTGTAATAGTTAGAATTAATCCCAATTGCTTTTGTCTTTTCATTTTTTCATTTGTATTGTAATGGTGATGGTTAGCTAACTCTTCTCTTGAATTCAATTGAGAACATCATCCAAGGTTTTCAAGTCTTCAATAGAGGTAATTGGGTTTTCAATGCTACATCTACCATTTTACTTAATTCTTAACAATTGAGAAATAGATTCTTAAGGAAACTTAGGTTCTTGACTAAGTTTGGTAATCTCAATGCTCAATCCTTAGATTGATATTGAAATTACACAAATCGATGGTATAAACTTATGATTTTTCATTAGACTCCAACGTTAAGATCAATTATTAATGAATTTACTTTTTGATAGTCGAAATTCTCCAAATCAAAGGTCTATGATGAGACCTTTGATTTGAGATATAAAACCTCCATAAATGTTTGATGAACTTGGGTGATTTGATCAATTGAATTCAATACCTTTCTCTAAAGATTTAAACTTAGATTTTATTGCTTTGAATTAGTTAAACAAGCCAACTGTCTACATCTTTCACATTTTTTGTTATACTTTAAGTAGAAGCATTTTACTAGTTGTAAGTTAATTCTAGGAAAATTAGTGTTTGCTTAGTGCTACATTCATATTGAATACGATTCCCCGTGGAAATGGACTCTGGAATCATAGGGTAATGAAACTACAATTGCAATAACCTATGCTTAGGTATGCATTGCTAGGGTCGTGACACTCATATTCTCTTTCTATTCTACCGAAGTCCAAACATAGCTAAGGACCACTCCTAATTCAACTCAATTTGTTTCTATTATGATATATATTCATAAGGAAAATCTTCTAATTATAAATGCATTTAGCATGCTAATAGAATTTTCATCTGTAGAAACCTTTTAATTTTTTTCCTTTTTCTTCTTGAGCAAACACACCAGAAGCCTATTTCAAGTTTTGGGGCTTCGATGGGATATGGCCTCACATGAAACTTTACATACACCAAATTTAAGAATCAATCTTAAATTAGGACCACTACTAACAACGTTTTGGTGCAAGTAAACATGCCTATGAAATTGTATTTGGAATATATAAAAACAATGTTAACTTGCTCCTCTCTTTCTATTGGACGACCCTTGCAAGTTTAAGCTTGCTGCTCTACAAAAACTTAACAAAAGCCGAAGCTTAATTTATTCATTGCTCATCACAAGGCATGCGATGAAGTATATTTAAATTGTAAATTGATTTAATAATTTTTTCCTAAAATTATGCCACAACACTCCATCTATTTTGGCATAAATTCAAGCTCACAGGTAGCTAACGACTTGTGGTGTTGTAATTGATCAATCCTAAGGAATGAAGAGATATGAGCTCTCTCTCTCTCTCTCTCTCTCTCCCTCTCTAAAGTATGTAGTATTCCATGATAAATTGTAATAACTTTTTCTTTCTTAATACCTTCCAACTTTATTCAAGCTAGGATCATGGCAAATAATCAGAAAATTACTTTTGGCATGCTCCCGATCCGTTTGAGACTTTGGCAGCACTTCTCTTGTTTCCAAATGCCATATTGGTTTTCACTCTTTGAAGCGAGAAAAGTACTTCTTACCCAGGAAATAGATTTGATGGATACTTCACGGGAGCCTACGTAGAATCAAAACCTACTTGAGAAAGAAGAAAGCAATTACCTTGTAGGCCTTGGTAATAATTTTATCGATGACATACGCTACAAGCATTTGCATTCTTATTTGGGGATATCTTGAGGACTACATGATCAACAATTGACTCCGTCAAATGCTAATTGTGATTCAATCGATGTCAAAACTCTTAGACAGATAAGGAAGGTGTGACTTGGATTAAACGGAGAATTGTGATTCAAATAAAGTTCATAAATCCCAAGAATCACGTTGTATAGGACATGCATTTCAGAAATTATATTAGTTATTAAGCATGATCTGCATTATCTTCGCTACAGCGCACTGATTTTGTATATATTTTGGACAATTATATTGGTAAGAAATCATAAACGAATGCGGAAGCAGATTAAACTTGTCCCTTAAATGCTTAATCCGGAATCGAAGAGGATGTTCTACGTATTGATTTCAAACGATTAGTGTTGTACAATAAAGAACAACATGGTGTTTTCACAGTACAGAAGCCTATTCTCTACGTCTATATATTTGCAGAGACATAGAGAGATTACAGACAATCGGATGTTTAATGTTGGTTACACTTGGTGTTTATATAGACACCAAAGAGGCACCTACGAAAGGATACCAACTAATAGGACATGTCTGTTCTTTAACATGCATGCTTGTACCCATTTGGTTACCGGGTCGGCCCACCATGGGCACCCTGTTTGAGTCCAAGACCTGACCCCTAACTTCTCCCACTCAATGGTGGGAGACTCTATCATCTCTCTTGATATTTCATATACAAGATTGTAAGTTTATACTGGTTAATAGGCTGTGCGACTGCTGAGCACATTTACAATTGGGAGCTCCACACTAGGAACTTTTATCAGAGCTAGCATAGAGACATCAATCCTAAACACAAAATATGGTGTCTCATGTACCCTAGATCCATTTAGTCACACTGGTTCAAACATCTGTAATCCCCCAATAAGAGCATGCTTAACCTCTCGAAGCTTTCGCCTATATATTCACATTCTTGTTGCAGTATGCTACAACGCCAAAGGTGTCAAGAGTAAATATATTGTGGGATGTTCCAAATGTTCTTCCTTTGCCCTCATATCACTTAGATAAAAAATAATCACTTTCCCAGCAATGTCTCAGAAGGCCGAATCACTCATGGCCGTAGGTAACACGCCAAAGTAGCTGAACATTATTTCTATCCCCTTATGACATAGTCTAAGGTCAAAGAGTACTGAATAAATTTGGTCATCCACAAATGACCTAGTCATGTAAAAATGACTTAAAAGACTTCACATGGTGAGGAGTGGGTCAAATTTAGTCCTTAATTAGTTGTTAAGCACATGTAGTATGAAATACATGCTACGGTAGAATGTCTCGATCTAGCTAAGGAGAGCGTATGTCATACTCATACACCACATAGATCTTAGTCTAGCTACTACACAAACGTCCAACTTGAGTTCTCTATTTGCACTCCATCAAAAAGCGTCAAATTTAAGATCTTGGATCTGGCTACCTAAAACCATATAAGCATAATGGACACTGGGTTATGACCATTATCAACCTTCGTGTCAGGTCTCATCTTGTTTACAAATAAGGTGACACTGTAGCGTACTATGTCTCATCTTTGCTCGCTATCTCAAGTGCCAAAAACAACTAAAATTCTAAAAGCATGCTTACCATAAGTGCCAAAGGTGATTGCTCTTGTGAGTGAACCAATCTTTTCTATTAACATACTCAATGTGTGTGTTGACAAAATACCAAGATAATAATGCAACAATTAGATATATCTGTCGTGCCTAGATTTTTCACGCACGAGGAATACACACACAAGCGGAAAAAATACTGTACTCTCTCGTTAGAACTCATCTTCCTAAAAGAATGAGTGCGACTAGGTTTGAATTAAAAATTTGATTTTAATAAAGGACTTTTGGAAAACAATTTGAAGTCGCCACCTAACTTGATTAAGGTGATTTAGGTCACCTAAAAACTAAGCACAAGCCGAAGACTACACTTAGGGTTTTTGAAAACGATTTTTGAAAATACTTCCTTAAGAGGGGGTTTTATGAAAACAGGTTGTTTGGCAACCTTTAGAAAACATTTAAGCCTTTTTTGGAAAATAACTCCATTTGGTCTTTGAAAATAGTGATTCTAGGTTCGGAAGTTGGTTACGTGTAGGGAAGACGCACTAAGCCATCACCCTATCCCGCCCTTGTAGTACCTACATGTCTATTCACCCTAGATTCATCCATCAAAGTCTTCAATTAATATATGTCCAAAACTATCCACTTTAGGAAAAGAATATTTAAAAAGAAACTATCATGATGCATGATATACAAGTGCAAGAATAAGATTTGATTTGGAAATAGATTGGAAAAGAAGGATTGAAGTTTGAAATTGGAAAGAAAGTTTTGGAAATTGAAATTGAAGATTTGAAAATAGATTTTTGGAATTAAAAATTTGGAAATAGATTATAGAATTGAAGATTGGAAAGAAGTTATGGAATTGGAGATTTGAAAAAAAGTTATGACCGCACCCATGAGGGTTGCCTACGTATCCCTTTTGAGGAATTAGGTCAGTCGTAATTCGGACAAGAGTCCGATTGAAAATAGAAAGTTTGATTAGAAAAAAAAATTGAGTTGGAATTCGAATTGGAAGATTAGGAAATCAGGATTGAACTTAGACATAGAATTGAACTTGAAATAGGATTTGGCCCTTGAAAGAGAACTTGGACTAGATTTGGAAAGATAGAGTTTTGGGAAATGTAGACTTAGGAAAGATGGGATTTAGGAAAGACTTGAGATTTAAGAAAGATTTGACTCAAATGTTGGACTTGGAAGACTAGGAAAGTTGGATTTAGGCAATGTTCGAATTAGGAAAGTTCCTTTTAGGAAAGTTTAGATTTAGGAAAGTTTTGATCTAAGAAAGTTTTGGAATAGGAAAGTTTAAAATTTAAGAAAGAGTTGATTTTTGGAAAGATTTGAATTAGGAAAAGTTTAGTTTAAGAAAGATTTGGAGTTTGGAAAGTTTAGAGTTTTAGAAAGTTTTAACTTAAGAAAGTTTTGGATTTGGAAAGGTTTGAAATTTAGAAAGTTTAGAATTTTAGAAAGATTTGAATTTAAGTTTTAGAAATAGTTGAAATTAAGAAAGGTTTGAGTTTAAGAAAAATTTGAAGATTTAGATTTGGAAAGTTAAAATTTAGAAAGGTATGGAATTAGGAAAGGTTGGAATCATATAAGATTTGGAAGTTTAAAGTTTAAAGAACGATTTAAAAATTCAAGTTTTGGAAACTTAAGGTTTAGGAAAGTATGAGATTAGGAAGGAGTGGATTAGGAAAGGTTTAAACTAGGAAGGATTGAGATTCCTATTTCCTAAAACAAAAGATTGGATTTTGTTTGTAAAAAGAGATGGTTTGATTTTGTTTCCAATAACGTAGGACTGGATCTAGTTTTCTAAATGGGGAGATTAAATTTGGTATGGATTTGGAAGGTGAAGTTTTAAAAATCTTAGATTTGAAAGACTATAGTTTTGATGTAGAAAATTGGTTTTGGAAACTTATAATTTAGATGTAAAAAATGAGATTTTGAAAACCTAGGTTTTGAGGTAAGATTGGAAATCATGTTTTAAGCAAGAAAATTAGGGTTTCCTAATCGTTGGCTCTAGGGCTTGGCTTAGGCTCTAAGGAAAGAGATTTTTGGAAAGTAGAATTTTTGGAAAGAAAATGTTTTTGGAAGGAGATCATAAAAAAGAGTTTTTGGAAAGTGAATTTTGAAAAGAGAGTTTTTTGGAAAGGGATTTTTGAAAAGAGTTCTTCTAGGAAGAAGTTTTTAGGAAAGAGTTTTTAGGAAATAGATTTTTAGAAAGAGTTTTTCTAGGAAGGAGAGTTTAGGAAAGAAACATAGGGAGTGTTCTTAGGAAGTGAATTTTAAAGAGAGCTTTTTTTTTTTTTGGAAAGAAGCTTGAAAAGGAGTTTTGAAAAATAGTTTTTTGAAGGGAGTTTTTAGAAAACAATTTTGAAAAGGAGATTGGAGAGAATTTTTAGAAAGTATGTTGGAAATGAGATTTTTAGAAGGAGAGATTTGAAAAGAGAGTTTTTAGAAAGTTCATAAAAATATCTCACTTTCCTAAAACGATTCTAACCATAAAAAGATTAGAACCACCCTAAGATAGTGGTTTTGAAAATATGGATCATATTGGTCACTTTAAATGTAACACTTTCTTAAAGCAACCCTAACCATGGAAAGGCTAGAATCACCTTAGGATTGTGATTTTGAAAACAAGTTTTGAAGAAGAAACTTTTGCTGCAAGTTTGAAAACAATTTTAATGCAAGTTTTGAAAACAAGTTGGGGTCATGAACATACAAGGTTAAGGCTTCACCACATAATCAAGGGGGCCAAACTCACGTGGTCTCTGGTTAGACTAAGAGAAAGCCTCTGACACGGTGACCTTTAATAGCCTAATCTTACACATGGACCGAGAAGTCCCTTGTTTTAAGCATGCAAGAAAGAGGGGGGGGGGGGGAAGAAGATGAGGGATTAAAATAGAAGAAAAGCCAAACGGGTTTGGAAAGAGAAGAGAGAAGGGGAAGATGCGTGAACGTAAAAAGAAAGCCTACCTTGTATCTTTTTATTTTGCTTGCTTGGCTTCAGTCCTCGCTTTGCTTTGCATCAGTCTTCAAGGGCTAGTCTTGATTTTTGGGAGCTTCAGGTTACAGTACTTCAATGGAGGCTTTGGAGGCTAGTGTATGAGTGTATATGAGTGTATAAGAGTATATAAGAGTTAGGGTTTGTATATGGGGGATAGGGTTTGCAGAACCTAAAGAAGACTAGGGTTTAAGGAGGCTACGAGCTCTGTATATCGAAAAGGAGAATTTTTAGACTGAGTTT
This sequence comes from Euryodendron excelsum, assembly GCA_033060915.1. Lineage (NCBI taxonomy): Eukaryota > Viridiplantae > Streptophyta > Magnoliopsida > Ericales > Pentaphylacaceae > Euryodendron > Euryodendron excelsum. The sequence continues at coordinate 51,001,012 of CM065380.1, read as the reverse complement.
GTGGACCCTTTTCATGCTGGAGGAGGCTCTGTATTTATAGACAGAGAAATGACCTGACACTTGTTGTAGTGGTGCCAGGCCAAAAATTACATTGGCACCACTAAGAGTGGCACCTGCCAATTAGGAAATGTTTAAGGTCGGCAAGCAACGTATTTTCAGAAGATTTGGATGCCTATATTAGTGACTACCATGCAATTTTTAGCCTGACTTTACTAGGAGTGACTCCGGAAGGTCCGAGAATGATTTGAATGGGCCGGGAGTGTCACGGAAAGCCAGAAAGGGACAAAAACCCTTAGAACAGTATCCTCGAGGTAGTAGACTTGAAAAATGATGACAGGATGTGTTAAAAGGGTTGACCGAGCCATTAGGGGCAAAACGGTCAATCAGGTCGAAAAGCTGCCGGGATGAACTCGGAATATCCCAGAAGAAGGCTCGAGGTTTGGAAATATTACTTAAAATGCTCCAGAAAGTTACCGTTTGATACCCAGAGCCGGTGTGGTTGGAAGAGGCGATCGACCCACCAAGGAAAAAACGGTCATTTTACACTGGGTTTGCCGGAACTGACTCGAAATGATCCAGAAAGATAATGGAAGGTCAAGACGAAACGTATATTTTTGCATTGGCGGGCTAGCAGGCGCCAAAGGTGGACCGTTCTACCATCTCGAGGACTTGGAGTCTCGTCTCGGTCGAGGGGTTTGAAAAGACTTACCATTCCGAAGAGTTTACTCAGAAATGTGCCGGACAGGATGGACTTACCGCCTTGAGGAATCAACTTTCTCGAGGGACGTGCATAATTTAATTGGAATTGAAATTGGACTTGGAAAAATGGGGACTTACTGTCTTCGAAAAGATACGACGACTAGAATTGGACCGAACAATGCCCCAAGGGCATTTTGGTCATTTTGCCTTTATTTGGGCCCAAAGGGCCCGGAAAACGATTGATTGATGGGATTACACTTGGAAAATTGAGTTGACTCAGAATATGTCCATATTGACTTGAATACAAGTCTGGACTGAAGACTACTGAGCAGGCAAAAATAGGGTGCTTACAATATCCTAATTGAAATAAGCTTTTACATTAAGGCAATAATATCACTAAAATGTTAAATACAAATAACTAAGTGATCAACACTAACACAGGTACATTTTGACAATCTACGAAGTCCTAGAGACCTAATATAAGCCAAATAAGTCTCTCGAGCCCTAAGCTTAGTTAAAGGGTCCACAACTATACGGGTCATAGATATGTGCTTTAAGATCATTTCTTTTTATACAACCATATCTCTGATGTAATGATATCTCAAATCTATGTGTTTGGTTCTTTCATGATACTTAGGGTCCTTCGCACAGTCTAAAGTAGCCACACTATCACAATGAATTGTCACTGGGCCCAAGGATGTGTGACAACTCTAAGATGCTGAAGGAACTTTATTAACTAAACAACTTCTTGAATAGATGCAGAACAAGCCACATATTCTGCCTTTATGGTAGATAAAGCTATACAGGTTTGCTTTTTGCTACTCCAAGTAATGACCCCACTATTAAGTAAGAAAGCATATCTTGATGTGGACTTTCGTTCATCTACATCGCCTCCCCAGTCAGTATCACTGTATCCTTCTAGGTGCAAATTTGGAGACTGATAGAACAATATGTAATCTGAAGTCCCCTTAAGATATTGAAGAATCCCCTTGATCGCTTTCCAATGAGCTAATCCAAGATTTGATTGAAACATACTAACCAGACCTACTGCATAACATATATCAAGGTTAGCACACATTATAGCATACATCAAGCTCCCTACAACACTAGCATAAGGAACACGCGCCATTTGTTCTTTTTCCTCAGAAGTCTTACGACACATCTCAAGGCTTAGGTTTTTATTCTTTGCAATAGAAGTATCTATGGGTGTGTAGTTTTGCATATAGAATCGTTCAAGTACTTTTTTAATATAAGTCTTTTAAGACAAATCAAGAACTTTATTAGAATGATCCATAAATATCGTAATTACAAGCACGTAACTCACTTCGCCCAAGTCCTTCATCTCAAAAGTTGTGGACAACCACTCTTGAGTGGCAACAATCAACTCTTTATCATTTCCAGCTAATAGAATGTCATCTACATATAATGAAAGAATCAAGAAACTATCCTTAGACTGTTTAACATACACACAATGATCTTCATTGATTATCGTAAGTCTATTAGAAATAATAGCTTGATTAAATCTCAGATACCACTGTCTAGATGATTACTTCAAGCCATAGATGGATCATTTAAGTTTGTAGACTTTCTGCTCTTGACCTATCGCCACGAAATCATCAGGTTGATCCATATAGATCTCCTCATCTAACTCTGCATTAAGGAATGCAGTTTTAATGTCCATTTTTGGTATAGTTTTAGTACTTCTCCTCTTACGAACTCCTTCATGTTGGTGTGTAAGCATCTTTGCATTTGATGCACAAATTTAGAATCCTCCTCAAGATATAGACAATGAGTACACATGAAAGGACTGATACCATAAAGGTCCGCTATAGTCCAACTTAGAGCTTTCTTATGACTCAGCACTTTCAAAACAGATTTCTCTTGGCCTTCAGATAGGCTAGAGGATATAATAATTGGATAGGATTTACTCTCACCTAAAAATGCATATTTCACGATGGAAGGTAAGGGTTTCCTCTCTGGAGTGGGTGACTTTTGCTTAGAAGGGATCGACTTTATGGCACTTGAGGTAAGGGATTCAACAGCGGGGGTCCAATGACCCACATGCATGCAACTCTCACTCCCTTCCGCAATTCCAGATGGGTCCCTATGACTTGCACTCTCGGATTCCAATTGGTCATTAGGCTCACTCCAAACAAGAGCCCTCTCAATTGGATCATCTATGAACTCTTGGTCCATATGCTCCTAGACAATAGACTCAATGAAGTTTACCTCCTCAATGTTGTCTACCTCCCTCTTTTGCTTATCCACTGTAAATATGTTCATCTCTAAGGTCATATTCCCGAATGAAAGCTTTAATAACCCATTCCTATAATGAATAATAGCATTAGCCGTTGCAAGGAAAGGTTGTCCTAGAATGACATGAATATGATGCTTAGAGGACTTGATGTCTATCGATTGGGTTTCTAAAATAATAAAATCAACAGGGTAATAGACATTGTCCACTTGGATGAGAACATCCTCGTTGATTCCCTGAGGCACCTTAATAAAACAATCAACCAACTCTAGTGTAACTAGGGCATGGCTCAACTCTCGTAGACCTAGTTCTTTGTAAACAGAATATGGAAGTAAATTCACACTAGAACCTAGGTCAAGAAGGGCTTGATCTATCATATGGCCTCCTATGATGCACAAAATAGTAAGACTAACGGGGTCCTTATACTTCGGTGTTGTTTTGTATTGTAGGATGACACTCTGGCTTTCATTTATCATTACTATCTCCTTGACATATAACTTCCTTTTAACAATACATAAGTCTTTTAAGAACTTGGCATAGGAAGGTATTTGTTTGATGGCATCCAAAATAGGAATATTAACTCGAACCTGTTTGAAAATCTTATAGATTTCAAAATTTAGAGATTTTTTCTTAGGTCTCATCAATCTGTAAGGAAACGGGGCATGTTTCAAATCTTTAATGCCCAATCCTTCAGATGCATTAATGAATTGTTTTGATAGCTTAGAATGTTTCTCATTTTCTTACTCTTCACTCTCTTTATTTTTCTTACTCTTCTCTTTCTCTTGCTCATGTCCTATCCCTACAGACTCATCCTTTTTTCCTTGGTTGTTTCTTTTAGGAGTGATAGTTTTGTCTAATTGTTTTTCGCTTCTAAGGGTGGTGATGGCCTGAACCTGTTCATTTGGAGTGTCAATGTAATTTGCAGGTTTCGGGTTTAGTTGGGGTTGGGCAGGAAATCACCCTTGTGTTTGTTGAGTCATTAACATCTTGTGGATGTCTTTCACTATAGTGTTGGTCTTGTTGGGGACTGCAGAATTTTTTACGACCTGGCTGTAGTGTATACGCATACTACCAAAAATTTCGATTTGATTAGGATAGCCTAATCTACGTGATTAGAATCGTACCTTCGAGATCTCTCTAGTTTGATCCCAAATAATAATAATCAGCACTAAGCACGAAGCAGCCGCTCGAACTCAACCTTCGGACTTCTGCTGTATTCCTCGTACATGCCTTGCTCTACGGAGAGTGGGCTCACCACTGCTAGGGTTTCTCTTCCTCACAAAATCGTGTATCTCTCAATTATATGTAGAGTGTGTAACCCTAGCAGCTCTTAGAGTGCGTATATATAGAGGCTACAACAGGGACCATAGGATTAGTATAACTAGGGCTTCCTACACAAATAAGGACTCCTAATCCAACCAGGATTAATCCTTATTTACGTAAATTATAATTTATATCACTAACGAATTATAATTGCACTCCATGTTATACTAGAAATTATATTTCGAGCTCCATATTATTAAATGCCTATTTATCTCCCCATGTTAAGATTACAGATACCCGTCTATTAAATTAAATTACTGACAATTAAATTTAATAGACTTATTTAATTCCTTGAGACCTTTCACTTAACTTATTTGATATGTCGAATTCATAATCTACCTGTAGGGTTTGACATAATCAAAACTTATAAGCTTCCTGAAGGGGGTATCATCAATCCCTATACGGGGACGTGGATTCCATCAATAATAAATATTCACCATACACGTAATGTTATCGTCCAACTCACTGAGTTTATTGACCCATAAAGAATCTCACTCTTTTGTGAATCAAAACAATAAATACTACATGCACGTGTCTATTTATTATGTTAGGATTAAGAGTATAAGAACTCATAATAATCATGAGGTATTAATTGTTTTATATAGTCAGTATAAAAACAATTACCTCAACACGGTCCTGTTCAATACACACAAAGTGTACTAGTGCAAGGAGTTGGAACTATACCATTCCCCATAGTCAAGACAGACCTATTAAAACCTTGTACTACAGTCCTACTGATGGTGTGTCCATTTCCATCTAAGACTGTGAACGATTAACTTATATTCTATAAGAATCGATGATCTGATCTTCCGTGTATAAGTCGTACTCTACATACCAAATCATCTACTATATAGAATAAGAGACACACATGCATAATCATTAAATAAATAACGCAATGCAAACATTTCTCACACAAATTCTCATTAAAATGGAATAACTAATTTATTAATAAATACTAAAGTCACTACACAAAGCATGTCCTTTAGTATAAATTCCCAACAAGTCTCCCCCTGTGATTATTCCAGATTTGTGACCCTAGTTATGAGTGCCCTCATATCATTAGTCACTTGGTTGTCCTCTTTGTTTCTCTTATGAGGAGGTTGGTATTGTACTGGTTGAGGAACGTACGGTTGTGGTACCAGTGGTGTAGTATAAGGCATCGATTGGCCTTGGAAAGGTTCCGGTGCTGGTTGAAAACCTTGTAGGGGTTATTGGAATGGTTGAGGGTTTGAAGGACCCTCTTGTTTCCATCCAAAATTAGGGTGATTCCTCCAACCTGGGTTATACATATTGGAGTAAGGATTATTCCCACTCCTCTGATTTTGGCACCCCCTTTGAAATTGGCCTACCGCATTAACTTGGCCATAAAGTGCTTCCTGTACCCTCGGTATAACTGGACATGATACAGTGTCATGGTCCAATGTGTCACAAACTAAGCAAAGTGAGGGTGTCTCAACTGGTACAAAAATGGTGGCCTTAGAAGTTTCCAAAGCCTCCAACTTGGGCATGAGTAATGTGACCCTAGCTTATAGGTAGTGGGCTTGTTTACGTGATTTTGAGGAGTATGGTTTTGAGTGCTCGTACTAGCCCAATCTCTAGCCAAGTTGACTAGATAGTCAAAGTAATTGTATGCCTCAATGGGGTTTTTATATGGATAGGTTCCTGCGCATATTGATTCTACAAACATCTTCAATTGAGGAACGTGTTTATGATGTGCCATTCTTGGAAACCGTGATGTGAACATGCGAATAGAAGGTCCTTGAACCTCTCCCAACATTGGAAGAAAGTCTCACCATTATTCGGTGCAAATTGAGAGATGGCACGTCAAAGTGTCTCAGTGTGATTTTTAGGGAAGAACTTTTTCAAGAACTCCCCTTGAAGTGTGTTCCATGAATGTATAGACATAGGCCTTAGTAAATTAAACCACGTTTTGGCCTTATCCTTTAGAGTGAATGAGAAGAGTTTTAAAAGTAAAACCTTTTGAGGACATGCGTTGTCTTGAAAAATGAACTATGCATCCTCAAAGTCTTTGATGTGCGTGTATGGTTGTTCTAGATCATAGCCATAAAACTGGGGCATGGCTTATAGCATTTTTGGTTTAAGATTTAGGGTGGTTTGATGTGCAAAAAGTACTATGGCAGATGTTGGATCATCAACGTTTTTGATAGCTATGGGTTATGAATCAACCAAGAGAAATCGAGCTAAATCTGTTAGATTAAAACGAGAAGGTGATGGAGTTAAATAACCTAGTGGGAGATTACGTAAAGGAAAGACTCTACAAAGACGATACGTGTGATCTCTAAAGAATAGGGACATACAAATGCAATGCACACATCAAACAAAACAAGTCAAGTCCTTTCTAACCTCAAATCTCCACAGAAATATCAACTCTATTGCCCACAAGAAATTTAAAACCAACCTAACCGATCCTTCAATCTTCATATACAAGGCAAAACCACCAATAAACAATTAACACGTAGCCTAACCACCACTAATTCCGCCACCTAACTACAATATGCCTAGATCCCTAAAAAGAAGAAAAACAAGTAAAAATCATGAAAGTCTAACACCACAAAACAACAATGATGGAACGAAGTTGCCGAGTGGCCTTAGCCGACGATTCCTCCACGGTTGTTGGTTGATGGTGAAGTAGTCCACTGAACTTCACGTTGATTGAGGTTCGTGTTCTAGCATGCCTTTTGCGGTCACTTGTGCGAAAGCATGCTCTCCCCTGCAATGGCGCCAAAACTTGACTCGCGTCAACTGTGCACACTTGAGATGATCCCAAGTAAGGGATGGCGGAGCAGTATAACTCAGAGTACGAGATCGTTTCCACAAGGAGCTATGTGTACAGGACCAAAAGAACTAAAAGCAACCCTTTCAATTGCTCACGAAAATTGAACAAAATGCTTCTAAAAAGAAAGTAAAATCATGATTGTTTTGGAAATTGTTTGATTATCTAAACTAGCTAACAAGCAAATGCTAAACAACTTGAACAAAGTTTGATTTTAACTTAATGAGACAAAGTCTCGGGATTAATCGATCCAACCGATTTTTTTTCTTGGAATTCCAAAGGAGGTATTTTATAACTCAAATCCTTCGACTACGTCGTGTGTCTCGAATTCAAAAGTTTTAGCAATAAAAACGTGTTCTTTAGAAATTCAACTTCTAGCATAAATCGAGTTTTTAGATTCAAGGACGAATACCATCGATTTGGGCAGCACATATACTAAATATAAACTCATGCATAAAAGTTACCGCACGATTATCAATCGTCCAAGTTTTCAATGTTTTCTAGAATGAGGAACAACAAGAACGATAGAAATAGAATATTTAGCTTTAAAACTCGAAATCTAACCCCCTATGTTCATCCAAGACTTTTAATCGGTATTCACAATTAATCCCGAGTTGGGGAGAGTTAGCTACTCATCTCCATCTATGAATGACTTCGAATTAATAGAACACAAACTAAAAATACAAATTTTATGCAAGGAAACAAAGGAAATCACGAATTTAATGCAAGGAAATGGAAGAACTTGTGTTGAAACTAGTGTTTAAGAGATTACAATTATAAAATAAGCAACAATCTATCAAATGTAAGCTAAATAAATGAAAAACTTACAAAAATCCTCTATTCTAGCCGCCTTCGTTTTCTTTCATTTGAACATAAGCTTAGTATTTATAGGAATTAAAGTTCAAACCCTAAAATCTGGCAGAAATATACCTTGGGTTCGAACGGCTGACAGTCAGCCGTTCGAACGCCTCTATGAAGTTCATCACTATTCAAATGGCTAGACCCGGCGTTCGAACGCAGGCCAAAATGGGGGTTGCAAGCTCTCAAGCTGTTCAAACAGCTATCTTGGGCGTTCAAACTATAGGTAAATTTTTGGGCTTCTTTTTCTTCTTGCCGTTCGAACGGCCTCCTAGGCATTCGAACGCCAGAGCCGCTTTTCGACCTTTCTGGAATTGCCTTTTTTGAGGCCTTTGGAGTTAGAATTTGTCGACGCTCGTTAGACGCAAATATGTGTAACTTGGAGAGAACTTTCCAACAGCGTATCATTCATCCCATTCCAATCTACGAATAGAAACTTGCACGTTTCTCAAGACAAGGCTCTAATAACAGTCCTCGATAAGCCATGCTCGCAACTCGAATCACTTCTTTGACTCCAAATCAGCTCCTAAAGCTTCAAATACTTGAAATAATGTTGAATACAAGGTTAGATGCTGTATAAAGCAAATAGAGCATGATTAACTCTAATCTACGGCTATCAAAGATTGTTTAGCGGCAATAGACTACACTTATGTTGTCTAATCACACATATATCAGAGTGTATTAATTGCAATGGCATAAGCCCTTCTAGCTTTTTCAAATGGGTTTCTAGTTAACTTTCCTGCAAGACAATTCTCATAAATAGGCAAATAAACTTTAGCGAATGGGCCTAAGAGACCTTCTTAAGCTAATTGAGTCATATGATCTTTCCCGATATGACCTAGTCTAGCATGTCATTTAATTGAGTCAACATCACACACAAATGCATTAAAAGAATAAGATTCATAGGCACAACTATTATTACTAGAATAGTTAATATCCAATACAACAAAACCATCTGTTACATAACCAGATCCATAATAATTATGATCCTTATAAATGCTAACATGCTGACCCTCAAAATGAAAAATAAAGCCTACATTCATTAAACTACTGACTAATAACCAGTTTCATCGAATCCCTGGAGCATACAACACATCATGGAGGTATAAAGTGTGCCCATGTCACAATTCCAACTAGTAAGTAGCAATGCCAAGTACATCGATACTAGACTCATTCCCCATGTTATGTCTACTACCTTATGGAATTCGACGGTACTCCACAAACCTAAATCTGTGTCTTGCTATATGGTCTATTGCTCCCGAGTCTACAATCCACAAATTACAAGAGTCAGCAATAAAGGCTTGACTGGTAACAAAACAATCAGTCTGAGAGACAGAATTAGGGAGTACATTCTTCGACTCAATGCATTCACGAGCGAAGTGACCTTTCTTGTTATAGTTATAGCATACGACTATAACTTTAGCTTTCTTACCACCTCGAAAGCCCCTTTTGTGCTTATTAGAACCAGCTTTCTTAGGTCTAACATTAACTTCAGCCTTATTCCCACCATGCTTGTGCTTGAATCTAGAGATCGTACGTGAAGCACCATCAGCAATATAAGAGCTACAGTCAACTTTAGCAGCCTCAAGGCTCTTAACTTCAAGCTCTAGATGAGGTGATAAAGTTTCGAATGTTTTCACACTCTCATTACGCGTCATGTTTTGCTACATGTGCTTCAAAGAGTGTGAAAGTGTGCAAAATAGAGCATGGACTTGCTGTTCATAAGTCAAAACGTGACTGGCAGCACCTAGTTCGCGTATCATAGCTGACATGACTTGTAAGTGCTACTTTATTGAATGATGTTGCTTTTTGGTGTGCAAGTCAAATGCATTGTCAGTTCGTGAAGTCTTGCTAGAGAAGTAACACCAAACTTCTCTTTCAAGGCTTCCCACATCGCATGAGTTGTGGGGTAATTCTCAAACTTAACAATAAAGTCATTCTGCATACTCGCTAATATAGTAAACCGTGCAATTTGATCCTTTTGTAGCCAACACTCATATGTGTTCTTGTCTTGGAGAGTTTGCGGGTTAGTAAGCTCTGGCATAACCAGATCAAGAGTTTTTAAGGACTCTTGCTCATTAAGGAAATATCGAATCTTGCGGCGCCATATGTCATAGTTATCGTCATTCAATTTCTCTCTTTTAGTCAATTTAGCCACTATGTTTTTAGCTACCATTTTCATCTACATACAGAAATTATGCAAATGGGATATTAGCACAACACATACTATAATTTTGCAGTAAAAAATTAAAATTCAAAAACTGATAACTTTTACGAGTCGGAGACCAAAAGTCTACTAAGTTTTCAATCATCTCCCATGCTCCAGGTAATAATTACTAATATTTAATTTAATTAATGGGCAAAATTTAGGTTTATTGGGAGTGAAATTTGAAAATTTTTTTTACCACCAATTAAACCTCCCACTTGATCTAGCATCTCTAGGCATGCTAATCAATATTAATCCCATATCATGCATGTATTAATTTTCTAACAAAATAAACATGACAAACAACAAAAATAATATATAATTCTAACATAACATGTAATAAAAAACATGCTAATCAACAAAATAAATGTTAACTAAATTATCTAACATGCTACAATACTCAATTACAGCATATTCAAGAACAACATAAGAAATTAAGCATTTATTATAATTTCTGAAATTTTAAACAGTTAAAAAATACCAAAAATAAAATCACAAAAAATATGAAAGAGTAGCCTAATACTAAGAACAGAACACCAAAACAAAGACCCCAAATAGTCTTGCATGAGCCGCGAGCGTGAGTGGGCTTATATTTCTTTTTTTTTATATAAAATAAAATTAGAAAAAAAATTGTTTTAAATTTTAAAAAAAAAATTCTGAAAAATATATTTAAAAATAAGAAATCAAATTTGAAGTATTCTAAAAAAAACCAGAATAAAAACAATGCTGAAGATCATTTCCAGTAACTGTCCTTCTTTCTTGAAGAATTCTTATTAGAATTTCAGGGCTAACTTCTGATGACCATAACTCTCAAACTGTAAGTCCAAATGACAAATAAGGTATTGTTGGAAAGGTCTTGAGAAGACGATTACAACTATATAAATTTCAGCAATCAAAAATCTGTGTGAAGAGAGAACGAAATAGACAAAATTTTTGCAATCATAACTAGGGTTGCAATTTTCTCTCAATCCACAAGGCTTTTAACGTCAAAACTTTTCAGATATAATGGACAGCGTATAGGCTACAACATACTAAAGCAACAGGCAATTTTGCACTGTTTATCTACGTCACCATTAATGCCTGTTTGAAACTTTTTTGCAAAACAATGCATATAAACACATAACATAAACCATACTAGAATAATGAGAACACCCTAACATGCTCTGATACCAATGTAAGAAACCATAAACGAATATGGAAGCGAATTAAACTCGTACCTTGAATGTTTAATCCGGAATTGAAGAGGATGTTCTACATACTGACTTCAAGCAGTTAATGTTGTTACAATGAAGAACAATATTGTGTTTTTGCAGCACAAAAGCTTATTCTCTATGTTTGTATATTTGCAAAGATAGAGAGAGATTATAGACAATCAGATGCTTAACGTTGGTTGTAATTGGTGTTTATATGAACACTCAAGAGGTACCTATGAAAGGATACCAACCAATGGGACATGTCTGTTTTTTAACAGACATGTCTATACCCATTTGGTTATTGGTTCACCATGGGCACCTGGTTTGGGTCCAAGACCCAACCTGAAACCAACAATATTGCTAAAGCAGATCAGTTGTAATTGTGGCAAATCTTGCCATCTCACTAGCCAATGGCATATGGAAAGCTTAGAATTAGTTGAAGGGCCTTGCTTAGGCATATGTTAAGCACATATTATGTGAGACCCTAATTTGCTTAGTATCATACTTAGCTTAATAACATGCAACTCGGTGGCTCGTGCTCGGTATGGTCTACTCGGTCGTGGTCGGCCATGGTCTTGCTCGGCCGTGGTCGGCCATGGTCTTGCTCGGTTGTGATTGGCCATGGTCTAGTCGGCCATGGTCTGCTCATTGTTGGAGGTCCTGATCAGTCTCTGCCAGATATGTGAAACCCTAACTTGCTTAGCATCATACTTAGCTTAATAGCATGCTTATGGTGCATGATTATCCTTAATCAAGGAGCTTGGTTGGCATGGTTTAATGAGGACTTGCATTTGGGAGATTATCATTTTTTTTAAGCATAATTGGTGAGCTTAATTCATGATTAATTAATTTAATTAATCTTCAGGCTTAGCTTGTGTTAATTGTAATTAATTATCATGGGTGTGATTAATTATGTCAATTATGTGAATTAGAGGTGGATTAAGGAAGCAAGGAGGTGCTAGGTGGGGGTTTAACCCTAAGACACCTAGGTGTGTGCTTCATGTGTGAGAGGTGTGTGTTTCACTAATTTTGCTAGCAAGGGTGTGTGTGTGACATGTGTGGATAATAGATACACATTGTATCTATTTTGTGTCTTGCAAGACAAGAGAGAGAAGCTTGGGTCTACGATGGTTGGGAGAGAAAGAAGAAGAAAGAAAAGAAAAGGAAGAAGAAGAATTCAAGAGAGAAAGTTTTGTGTTTATTCCTTGAGGTGAGAACTATATATTGATACTTGTTGTGGTGTTGGGATGGTGAAAGTGGTTTCATGTCTTTGGTTGCATTAGGGAAGGGTTTAACATCCTATTGGGTTCTAATGCATTATGATGTTCTCAATCATATATTAAAGAGTATAAGCTATAATTATGCATTGGTTATGAATTATAGCATTTATTTCATCATGTTTGATATGGTGGTGTTTGCTAGGTTCGAAAGCGGATCATACTATTCCGATTCAACAGAAAGAGTAGCTCAATTTAAGAGTGAGCAGTATCAGGTGGGGATATTGATGATCTTATGCATATTGAACTGAATGCTTTGTTGTGAATGAGGGTAATTGATTGTGGGAATTAAAGATATTCTCTCTCATACAAATTTGAATGTCGTATAAACTATATTGGTGGTAACTGCTTGATTATGAGGTGTTAATTGCATACAATTCATACATTGCACAATTAACTATATTGGTGATAATTGCTTGATTATGAGGTGATAATTGCATACAATTCATACATTGTGTGCATACTTTGTATTACATTGCATAGAGGAGGTTTAGCCGAGCGGGGGCTAACCTAAGGTTTAGCCGATATGGGGCTAACCTAAAGGGTGTCGATGTAGGACATCCTTGATAACAAGCCATCAATATATTGGGTCAATGTCATCAAAATATCACGCACATATGTGGTGTATCATACATTGCATCACAAGAGGCATTTTGTTTATTGTTGATGATGTATTATCTTTTGATGATTAATTCAGTGGATGTTTATTATTCCATCTTTATGAGTTTGATTATCTTGTGAGCACGTTGATATATAGCTCACACCCACACAGGTTATTTTGCAGAAAAATAGGGGAATGTCTAGTCCACTGTTGGTGTTGAGTCGGGGAGTTTAGAGAAGCTCTATAGTTAAGTTATTAGTCATGTACATTGTATTAAAGTCTTGTTGAAGTTTGTTTATTTTGCGGTTTTGTAATATTTATAAGTGTATATTAAGAGTTTTCTTAATGATGTATGTTGGAGGATTATGAGATGGTTTTTACTTATTTAATATGATGTTATTTATTCCTATAAGATTTATATCTTTAGGACCATGTTGAGGTTTCACTTACAGGTAGGTGACCTGTGCAATCACGTTCGTACTAAGACGGCGTTAATGACGCTTGATTAGGATCGGGCGTAACATATTGTCTGGTTATACAAAGTAAATATTTTATATAACCAGACATGCATACTTAATATGTGCCTTACATGCACATGTTAGCATTTGCCTTATTTTAAATAGGTTTGTAACTTTATCATTGACCTTGTATTTTGACCAGAGTCACCATTGAAAACTCATGCATACATGCATTATGCTTAGTTCTAACACAACCTATGTATTACTGTCATAAAGATTTTGGCATTAATTTAGTTTTAACATGGCCTACATTACCACCATCGGTACATTTCAAACATAGATTAAAGCTTTATTTTGCTCCATCATTATATTGCTAATACAAAGATTTTATAGATGAAAGCAAACACAATTAGGACGACAATAGCCAAAAGCATTTTTGTTTGGTCCTCCATAACCTTCCAGAAATAGTGTTGCATTCATTATTTTCACACGGTCCTTCCAGTTTGAAAGCAGTTGAACAAATTCTAACCCCATCGACCAGCATCACCTCATTCCCTGCATATGAAAAAAATAAATAAATACAAGAAACAAACAAATGGTGAAATATGTAGTAAATAAGTGGTGAAAGATTTTACTGGGATTGATGAAGAGAAGAATCGCAACAATAACAAACGAATAGTTCTTCATGTGTTTTGTGTTCTTAGTTGTTATTAGAGTGTGGAATTGCTAACTTAATATCTCTATCTCTACTATTTTAAAAGAGCGAAGGGCTTGTGGTGTTTCCTAAACTTTTTATTCCAAAAATAACCTCTACTTTTTTTTATAATTCCTAGCAAATTTAGCCTGAAATGATACATTTGCGTTGTTAGGAGACATGCCCATTTGTAGTTCATTAAAACTTTCAAAACGTCAAGCGTGTGACGGTTCAATTAAGCCACCGAAAGTCCCCAACTTGTAGAACAACACTTTCCCTCCCAAGCCACCCCTTCGGTTCATGTATTTCACCAGCCCTGATGTGTCGAATACCAAATGAGTATTATCCCCAAATTCGGGCATTTACTGAGATGCTAACTCTGCAAAAATCATCAGATGACGACGACGACTACAAAGAAGAAGGAAGTTTTATTTTCGATACAGTTTCTATTTCATTTTTGTTCCTCTTTTTAACATTCTAACGGATAACAATAATGTACCAGATGAATAAGAGAAACATTGACTCTGAAGAAAAATTCAATTAGCTGGTGAAGAAGACGGTATTTTCATTTTAGTTTCATTTTTTATTTATGAATATTGCCACTCTCATTAAGAGACATTGAGACTCCGAATAAATTTGATCAGATAATGATGAAGATACTTTCTTTTTCTTTTGTTGGTTAGTTTTTCTTTTTGGTGCGTTTGATGCTATTGGGACTTCGTTTGATTGTTTCGTGGGTGATTTAAGGGATTTCGTTTAAGCATCTTTTCTTTTCCAGTTCCATAAACGGTGAGGTTTAACGCTTTGAGGCGGAGAGATCAGTATGAGATAAGAACATTTTCGGTGAGGGCGAAGGTAAGTTGAGACTTGCATGTTGTTTTGCATGTATGTATATATATTCTAGAATTTAGTACAATGAAAACAAAATAACAAGTGCAACCCATCCATTTGTAAAGGCCTGTTAAGAAACAATGCATGCACAACGGTGACCGTTCAACAAGTCAATTCTTTCCCACTGCTTTACAAGTTTCATCTAGATCACTTCCAAAACCAATATTAGAGAAGAATATACTGAATTATGTATTTTATGATGGACGACCGACTAGGGTTCTTTTTATTCATGTTTTCCTTTATTTCTTCCCACAAAGTCTGCTCTAGCATTTTTATCAGTTGGCCTTAGGCTGGGGGTTTGTTTGGTGGACTTTTGGCACGAATACTAGGGTTTACTCTGAACTTTGATTTTTATTTTCCGCCAATGTTCGTTCAAAGGTTTTATGTTTAGTATTCGTGGGTGCCACCCCTATTTTTCTTGGTTCTAAACTTTCGAAATTTTGATTAATGCAGTTCTTAAAGGGATCGATGGAATATCCCAAGGGAAAACTGTGATGAAATAGAGACATTAGTAGATTACAGTTTTCGACTTTGATTATTTGTTTGTATGTTCTCTAGAGTTCTTTTTCAATTTGGATCACTGGATTTTAATAGGTAAGAGATCTATGTATGGAAAATATGAGCCAAATGAGCCACCCACAAGCATATGAAGTTATTAAATTGGACATCATTTTCCAATTTGTTTTGTGACTTGTGTATTGTAGTTTTTATGGGTGCATCTTTGCAAAATCGTACTTATTTCTAATTTATTTAATGGTGCATTAGGGAGGAACTGTTACTATTTCCGACTTGAAAGTCCTGAAGATTAGGTATAATTTGTTTTTTATACAATAATGTTAAGTCTGATAGTAATCATTTATGGTTCAAATTTGGAATTTCCAGTGGGCATTAATGGAAGGATTTGACCTTCCTTATAAAGAGTTGGCAATGCAGGATTTGAGGCATTTGTATTCTATATGCTTAACTATTTGCTCTCTTATCTGTTTGAATTGACAAATATGTTTTGAAGTCAAAGTTAATTTAGGTATTGAAATCTGTCTATCAAGTTCTAAGCAAATGCAATTGCACACAAATATCTTTCCTTCTGTTTTTATAATTTTAATCAATATGAAAAAATAGCAACCTACTTCTCCATATTAAGATAGAATGCATGTTAGGCATAACTTTAAAGTTACTTTTTAACATATTCTCTTTTGCAAAGTGTAAAGAAAATATTAAGCTAAGTTGCACGCTCTAATGCTTTAACTGTTGGGTTGCACACTCTAATGCTTTAACTATTGGGTTTCAAGGCGCTTTCAACTTTTGCATGTCTTTCATGTGTGTTTATGTCATGAGTGTCTAATTTCTGCTATATATTTGTGTCTAAACAGGAAATGGGGGGAAGTTTTTTCTATTTTATATCTCTGACACTACGTTGAAGTCATCAAATTGTTGCCTAATGGATTTCATCAGAATTTTGGTTTTCATCAATCATGCTAATGACTAATTTTTTTTTTTCATAAATTTATATTTTATTTGAATTCAATTGCGTTGTCCAAATCTAAATTTTTATAAAATTTCGTTAAATTTTTTTGTACATTTTAAAATCAAGAAAAGTTATTAAAATACATTTCCAAATCAAAAAGTCATTAAGGAAAGAAAGTAAACCTCCAAACAAACACACACACACACATATATTCAATTATTTTGAATGCTGCATGATCCAACATGTCCATTTGTGAAGTAAAAAAAATTTCATTCCCCTCGAATACATTCATATGAGTAAAGTGCATGTAGTTTCAACAGTATTGATATAATTTCCTGCCTGATATTTTTCTCCTTTAAAATTCATATGTATTCATATTTTCTTTTTTTGAAGAACAAGAAACAGCAGTCATATATAGCTGTCCATAGCGAGAATGATGTACATTATGGGATCAACTGTATAATAGGATCAAAGAATCGTTGCAAGCATAGTTTTATGGTCTAAACTAATTGCTCCAAGTCTATACTATTTTTAGCCTGTATATTCAAAGATTTAACTGATGTAATAGACGTATCTGTAGTCCACACCATAAGATTGGAGGAGATTAATGTCAAAAGGGGAGATGCAAAACAGTGGATGTCCCATGATTTGCTCCCTGAGAAGCTGAGGGAGCAAGTTAGACGGTTCGAACAATACAAATGGTAGGAAACTAGAGGTGTTGGTGAAGTGAATTTGATTTGTATTCTTCCGAAGTACATCAGGAGGGATATGAAAAGCGATCTGTTTTTGAATAATGGTTTTGCTCATATGAGTGAGATATTTTGCCTCTTTTTGTTTTCTTGCGTTTTAATCTATCATTCATGAGAGTGAATATGATATAGTTGATTATACACTGTATATCTTCTAAAATCGGTGCCCTATTCAAGGAGGCCAATCCTTGCTTAAAAAATAATTAAAAGAGAAATCATACACGTGCATTGCACGTGCCCTCCAACTAGTACATATAAAGTAGAAACCGTTTTCTTCATAAGTTGTCACGTATCACCTACTTATATATTTGCTCGAGTTGGGCAGCAACGTAAAGCATCCTCTTCCGTTCCTATTTACAAGACCACACACCAACCACACACACACACACACACCCCCCCCCCCCCCCCCCCCCCCCCCTCTTCTCTTCTCTTCTCTCTCTCTCTCTCTCTATATATATAGATATGCACATATACATATATAGAATATAGTAAAATTAAGTATTAACTTTCTCTCCTCCATTGGTCCCATGTATTTCTCTTATGTATCTTTAATTTGTAAGCCTCTCTTTGCATTTATTACCTATGCTATGCATGGGATGTAAAGGTAAAAATGGAAAATGCTATATATACTTCCAAAATTTTATAGAAAAAGTCCAACCAGATTGGTATGACAAAAACATTTATAATTAAAACCAATCATGATTAGAGTTTTGAAAGCTCCATTTGATTTGATATAAAGCATTTTACATAAAAAAAAATTTCTCGTGTAAAAATTTTACTCAAAAACTTAATTTTTTGAAAATGTTACTTTGAAAATAAGAACTATAAGTAATATTAACAATTTCTCCTAAAAATGATAGGTTTGGTTTGTTAAAGTGCCAACAATATATGAATTGCTTATTCATGACATACACTGTCCCATGCTGGTAGGTACCCCCCTTGGGTTGACCTATTACTTGCATGAAATACATAAGGGGTGGAAATGTACGAAAAGTCATCTAATTTAGTAGTTGCAACCTGATGGTTGCCTAGCTACCACTGCACTCATTATCTTCCAGCTACTATTTCTCGCAAAGATGCATGAGTCATAAAGTTGCTTACTTTAACAATTAATTCAAACATGATTAGATTGCAGAGAGATGCACGATCTAGAAGTAGCACAATAGAGATGGAAAGAGATGACGAATCAGCTATTCAACTTCTACCCCTTTTCTGCACACTTGAGAAACGCAAGCGTTAAGGGTCGAAGACCAAAACCTATTTAAAAAATGACTTATCGATTTCTTATAAAGTAAGACATTTTTGGGCATTAGACTGAAAATAATTTTAGATAAAAATATTTTACTTTCTTTTCATCCAATCAAGCAACGGAATATGCAAAAAATATTTCTCGAGAAAATATTTAATTCAAATTAAACGGATATGAAAGACTCTCATTCAAGTACATTATTTTGTGGCATACAATTAAAGCTTAAAACAAAGGCTCTCCTAGATTGTAACTTACTGTAAATAAGCAATATATATATACACTTTAACTTTAACCCAACGTAATTTTTGCCTACCTTTTCTATTTTTTAGCCACTCTAGTACCACCCAATCCAAGGTAAACCATAAAATTAAAAAAAAAAAAAAAAAGAAGAAATGGTTTTTCTCGGTCGATTGCCGTAAAAGCTGAAAAAATTAACAAAAAAAAAAAAGATTGGATGTTGTTGGTGGGTACTGCCATATATTTTAATCTCTCCAACGAAAAAAGGCAAAGTTCCCATACTCTATCTCGTCTTTCACATTTTTAATAATATATACATTTAACAATACACTTATATATATATATATATATATATTGTATGTACATAATTGTCTACATACATATATCCATCATTAGGTAAATAAATTTTCTTTGTTAGTTGACCCTAGACAATTTATTTTTATTTACATTGAAAGAGAATTTTCTGAAACTGTTGATTCAAATTTAATAATAAATTAGTTCTATACTATAAGAACCATAAGGTAAAACTTCAATAGTGAATCTTTTTGGTTACTTTTCTTCGTTTATTTTTGAACATCTACATATCTATGTACAAGTACATGGGAAATTAGTTATAAACTCATTTGGTTTATATAAATTTTCACATAAATATATTCTATAATTTTTTTTATAGTTTATTATATCTTGACTTATAGCCCAAGGTGATTGTTGTGGAGGTTGATATAATCTTGGTTGAGACGGAAATGGTGCCGTCGATGGAACTTGATTAATTGAAAATTTATATTTTTATAACCGTGGCTTTTTTTTTATTTTTTATTATCAAGTTAGTCATCAAGTTTAACTTTCTCAAGAAAAAAAAAAAAAAAAAGAGCGAGAGAAAGTAAAAATTTTCTTCTTATATGATGTTTATTAATTGTCCAACATTTTTTTTTTCTCACAATTCTAGACTATAACGTAATTATTATTGGTCATAGAACTATAATTCAATTATTTATGGTATATATGAAGATAATGTCTCAAAACTCTATTATAATTAGTGCTAATTAATGAAGATAAAAATTTATAGAGTATAGAAACATTGTGGTTGTCTTTTTTTTTTAAAGAAGCAAAATATATGATATTCATGATAGAATAAAGGTACAAAACAGGGCTAAGATCCAAACTCAAGGTCCTTTGCCGAGAGACTGATCCACACCTAAAAGAACAATAACCAATTCAAGACTACCAATGTTGGTGAGAAACCAACACTCTCCCATAATCTCCCATTGGTTTGACAAAAAACTCACCCACACATCTGAATCATCACTACTTACCTTACCATACATCTCACCACCTCCAGTGAGTAAATGATATCATTTACTGATACGGAGATCCCCTGGTTCTCATTTTTAAACCATAATGCAGCTTGAAACTTTACCTTGTCAACCACTTCCATCCAATGAACATCATCATTGTTGAAGATAATACTATTTTTAGTTAACCACATATCACTGATATGAATAATGATCCCCACAGTTTTTTCTCCCCACCTTTGAGTTTTATGCTCCACCACCATTTAGCATGCTCCTCCAATGATTTTGAGCTTACCCAAGACAACCACCACCACTTGATAACTGCACTCCAAACTTTCCAAGCAAACAAGCATTTGAGAAGAATATGATCTGAATCTTCCTCTCCAATTTAACATAAGCTGCAAAACTTGGAATTGTTCTGTGGTAGACAATTGCTTTCAATTAGCAAAACTTTTGATTTGATTTTTCTTTGCAATGCCATCTAGCATAATATAATGGATTTCGAAGAAGCATTAACATTCCATACCTTTACTAACACAGGTAACTCAGATTCCCCCTACACTTGCTTCCCTGCATATAGATCTTACTGAGAACTTACCATCATTTTCAAGTTCCCAATTAATTGAATCACTTTTTGACCAATCTATATCAGCATTATCAATTATCGGTCAACTCCTCTCTTTCCCATTCAAATAGAACTCTTCTAAACTTCAAATCCCATCCCTCCCTGCCATCCTTCATCTCTGCTATCATAGCTTCCTTTTGTAATGATAACCTAGCCAATCTAGAAAAAACATCTTTTAAAGATATCTCTCCAATCCATTTATCTTTCCAGAAATTGATACTCATTCCATCCCCCACCTTGAGTTTCATATTCTTGTCAACAATCTCTTTAAAAATTCCTTAGTCCCAACTAATCTTTAGTATGTCCTTCCATACTGCTGACCCATATATGTTTTCAATTTCTCTAGGTAGCCATCCCCCCTTCTCATAGTTATACTTATTACAAACCACTTTCCTCCACAATGCTTCTTTTTCTTTTGCAAATCTCCCCCACTATTTAGATAATAAAGCTTTATTAAATACTGACACAGGGATTACTCCTAAACCTCCCCTGCTTTTGCTTTTAGTTACCATACTCCACCTATACACAATGTAATTTCTTTTTTCCTAACTGATCCCCCCATAGAAACCTTCTTTGCAACCTCTTAATCTTATTAATCACCTCCTTCGATGCCTTAAACATGGACATGTAATAAAGAGGTAAACTTGATAGAGTTGATTTAATCAATGTCAATCTCCCTCCAATTAATAGATAGCAACTCTTCCAGATTACTAACTTCCTTTTAATCCTCTCAATAACTACCTCCCATGATTTGGCATGTCTTGGATTTACACCCACTGCTAATCCCAGATAGTTCATAAGTAGTTTTTGAACTTTGCAATTGAAAAACTGAGTTGCCTCCCTCAGGAAATTTCCATCCAACCCTACTCCACTTAAAACACTCTTATGGAAATTTAAACTTAACCCAAAGATCAATTCAAACACTCTAAATATCCTTTTTAAATTCCACAACTCCTCCCTACTTGCCCCACAGAAAAAGATTGTATCATCTGCAAATTGCAAATGGGTAATCACTGGACCCTTCTTACCTATTTTTGATCCTTTTACTAGATTCAGCTTGACTGCCCTTTCAATTAGCATGTATAGGCCTTCTGCAATAATCAAAAATAAAAAAGGTGAGAGTGGATCACCTTGTCTGATTCCCCTTTGCATTGAGAATTCCTTTGTAGCTGATTCATTAACCAATATTGGCATCTTACTTGAATACAAACAAGCCCTGATCCAGTTGATCCATTTTTGACCAAAGTCCATCATATCCATCATCTGAAATAGGAACTCCCAGCTAACTATGTCATATGCCTTTTGGAAGTCGGTCTTCAGTATAATACCTTTCCTTTTAGTCCTTTTCCATTCAAGCACCAACTCATTTGCAATTAGCACACTGTCTAGAATCTATCGTCCTTTTATAAAGGCATATTCGTTTTCATTTATTACTTCCTTCATCATCTTCTTCATTTTAATAGTTAGAGTCTTAGAC
Source organism: Euryodendron excelsum (assembly GCA_033060915.1). Lineage (NCBI taxonomy): Eukaryota > Viridiplantae > Streptophyta > Magnoliopsida > Ericales > Pentaphylacaceae > Euryodendron > Euryodendron excelsum. The sequence continues at coordinate 50,978,670 of CM065380.1, read as the reverse complement.
ACAATCTTATACATGGAGGATACTAAGCTAATAGGCCTATAATTTAACAAACTCTCAAGCATCTCCTCCTTTCGAATAGGAACTATAAATGAAGAATTTATCCCACTCACCAACTTGGCATTATCATGGAACCCTCTCATAAACCTGGAAATATCAATTTTTAGCAGCTTCCAAAATTTCTTCATGAAACTCATTTTACAACCATCTAGACCTGGTGCCTTACTCCCATTATAAGATTTAATGGCTTCCCAAACTTCTGCTTTCTCAAAAACCTTCTCAAGAAATTCCTTGGACTCATCACTGATCTTCCTCTCAATAATTCTAGTCACCTTTGGTCTTTCCTTCATAAGCTCTATAAAACTTCCTTCATAAAACTTAAATACTGACTCTTTTATCTGAGCTGGATCACACATCACCTTCCTATCCACCATTAATTGCCTAATAAAATTTTTACTTTTTCTTACCTTTGATGCTGCATGAAAATATTTTGTGCTACTATCACCTTTTTGTAGCCATAGTTGTCTTGATTTCTGTCTAGCACCATTTTCTTCCATGAAATACAACTTGCTCAACTTATCTTTCAATTCTTTTAAGAGACTCAACTGACTCCAATTTACCCCTTGTTCCCCTTGAACCTCCAATCTTTGAATGTTCTGTTCTACCATTTTTATCTTATCACTCCAATTTACACTCCCTAAAGCTTTCCATTCCTTTATTTTTTACTTTAATAGTTGCAGATTTTATAATACCACAAAACCTCCCCACCCTTAGATACTAGGCTCATTCTAGCACTTCTTCACTATAGCTGCAAACTCTTTTACCTAATACCATGATTCAAAAATTTTTAGAGGCCTTGGCCTCCAGTCATAAACTTCATTTGATAACAAAACTACACAGTGATCTGAGTGAAATCTATGCAACCCCCATTCGTAACAATTAATCCTGTTCATCCATTCACTGTCTAACAAAAATCTGTCCAACCTACTCATTACTTCATGAAACTGCAAATTTGACCAAGTATATTTTCTACCTTGCATTGGTCGGTCACTTACATTTAACTCATCTAGAAAGCTATTGAATCTTCTCATACCTTGTGATAATCTAGAACAAGATGATCTCTCTAAATACTTAAGTAGTTAATTAAAGTCCCCACCTAAACATATTGGAACA
>CM065380.1:50952500-50972500 GCA_033060915.1 Euryodendron excelsum | reverse complement strand
AGAGACCTTACACTCCAGCTTTTTGGCTTAAACTCTTCGCACTCTTCGCAAGCTGTGGCGATTTTGCGGTGCTGCCGGGAACAAATTGCCGGTAAGACTCATGACGGCAATTGATAAGAAGAAGCCAAGTGGAAACCCAATGGCAGCTCCTTCCCATGAAAACCATGATTCTTTGATGATATCAGCCTCCAGTGGTTCTTCCGGTAGTGGCAGCTTCTTATGATCTGGACATTGCACCTGAATTTGCAATCCGCATAACCCACTGTTATTAGCATAATAGTTTGGATCATCCATCGTATCCATTTGTCCACCCACTGGAATTTGACCCACGAGCTTGTTGTTGCTCAAGTCCAACGTTGTCAGTTCTTGTAGCTTTGCCAGTGTTCCCGGGATTGAGCCAGATAGTTTGTTGTGCGATAAGTCCAAACTCTCCAGACTCTCTATATTACCCAAACTTGCTGGAATCTTACTGGAAAGTCTGTTGTTGGAGATGTTGAGTAGCTTTAGGCCCTTAAGGTCACCTAATGAAGCTGGAATTTCGCCCCAAAGTTGGTTGTTTGACACGTCTAACAAAGAGTACATGTCAAGGCTGTGACTTGAAAGACCTTGTACGGATTTTTTCCAGTTCACTAGCGAGTCGCTGAACTCAATTGAGATGGTGAATATATCATATGAATATGTAATGGGTGTTTCAATCATTCCAACAAGATTTCCCATTTCTGTGGGGATTTTTCCCACGAGGTTGTTGCATGAAATGTCAAGAATATGGAGGCTAGTGAGGTTGGAAAAACCATTGGGGATTGGACCTCGAAGGGAGTTGTTCCGTAAATTCAGAACTTGAAGAGTGGAGATTTCAGAAAGAAATGTTGGAAGTTCACCTGTGATTTTGTTGTCATGGAGATCGAGGTGTTGAAGCTTGCTCATGCGAGTCAGATTCCGAGACAAGGGACCCGAGAAATTATTTTTCCCTAATGCAAGAATCCTAGTTTCCTGAGAAAAATTCACTGGAATCTCACCTGAGAATTCATTGGAGGAGAAATCAACATAAGCAAGTAACCCGTCAGGGTCAAAAACCGGGTATGTGTTGCCAGAAAATCTGTTTCTTAATAAGTCCAACAATCCTAGATGATAAATCTTAGAAATGGAAACTGGAATTGGCCCGGAAAAGTCGTTTCCAGCCAACATAAGAATTATGATCTCATTAGCATCACCAATGTTTTCAGGCAACTCACCGGAGAAATTCTTTCTAGAGAGGGCAAGGATTGATAAACTCAGAGACTCAAAAAGACGAGGTGGGAGAGAACCAGTAAGCTTGTTATCTAACAAAATGATACTTCCAACTTCCATCTTGGCAAGCCAATTTGGGAATGTTCCTTCAAGGTTGTTTTCACTTAAATCAAGAAAATCAAGAGTATGTTGGGTAGAAATCCATTTTGGAATTTCACTGGCAAGGCCACAGGACTTGAGAGAGAGTTGAGATAACATACAGTTGGGCACTATCTTCTTAATATTGTTATTCCAGGTGAGGTCGTTTCCTCCGAGAAACAATTCCTTCAGTGTCTTGATATCAAACAACCAGGGTAGAATTTCTCCCCTGAGAATGTTGTTATCCAGCCGAAGTGTTTCCAGCTTGCTCATATTTTGTATGGATGATGGGATTCTAGCGCTGAAGTTGTTCTTGCTCAAGGCCAAGGTGGAAATGTTTGATAAATTTCCAATCTGTAAAGGAATCTCCAATGACAATGAATTGTCCCTCAGGTCTAGTGGTTGTAGTTCTTTCAGATACAACACTGAAGAAGGAATTCCACCGGAGAACTCGTTCTCTCGAAGAGACAATTGTTGCAGCTTGGTGAGGTTCCCAATCTCTTCTGGGACTTCCCCATGAAAAAGATTCTTGTCCAACTTCAAGGCCTTCAAGTGTCTAAGATAGCCCACTTGGGTACTTAGAACACCAGTGAGCGAATTGCCACTCAAGTCCAGGTGAGCCAATTTGGTGAGATTGGCAAAGCAGTCAGCCGGAATTTCACCTTGTATGCTGTTGGAGGAGATGTCGAGCAACGCCAATGTTGTAATGCGACAGAGCGGCGTCAAGACCTCGACGGAAGTCATGACCACCATGTCCGTGGGATCCAACAGAGAGTGATGGGGACTGATGGAATCGAGAAAGAGAGCAATGACGACAGGCCTTGATGAAGAATGTGAGGGATGATAATTGCAGAGAACTCTCTCCCATCTGCAACAATCAGAGGTAGTGCTGGAGTTCCGAGATTCTAAGCCAAACAAGGAGGAAGCAGCAGCAGCAGTAGTAGTAGTATCATCATCTGAGTTATAGATGGATGAGGAGATATTGAAGAAGTAGGATTTGAATTGGAGGAGGGCGTGCTTTTGATCGTCAGGACAGCATAGTGATAAAGAAGGGAGGAAGGAGAAGAAGAAGAAGAAGAATACAAGAAGTAGGCTTAGACATGGTTTGGCCATTGAGACTCGGGATGTGTTTGGTTAAGCTTAAAAATGAAGTGTTTTTTAAGTTTGCTAGTAAAAAAGTTAAATTTTTTAAGCTTTTTTGTTTTTCTGATTTTAGTTTAGATAAAAATAAACAAAAAAGCAAAAAAAAAAAAAAGCAAAAAAGCAAACTTTTTTTGACTTTTTTACTTGTAGGCTTGCAAAAAAAACTAACCAATAAACTCAACCAAACACACACACCCTCAGAGAGTAGTACTGAGAGGGTTATCTTTTTCTCATCAGGCTCAGCAGCTATATATGGTGATCATTAAGAAGCTGGAGGGTTGATTCTACTTTATATTGGAAAAAAAAGGTCATATACTTGCTACGTACACTGGTAGTGGTGGTGCTGTGGTGGTGGTGGGAGTAATCCCTCAAAACTCTCAAGTCAAAGTCAATCCGGGCCGGGTGGGGCCTGGCAGGTTGTTTGAAAATCGCTGGGTGGAAAAGAAATGGGAAGCCCCATTTTCTTTTTGTCATTTTGAGGGAGTGATTGACGGCAAGGATCCAATGAGCATCACATTGTATGATTTTTATCATAATTTTAGCATTTATGATAGACTTGAAAAAAATTCAGTAAGTTTGTAGCACTCATGTTTTTAGAGTACTAGTCCATCGGTCCAAAAAAGACAATTCACAATGAATGTGAGGCGAATTAGAATATTTAAATCTTTTGCTCACCTGGAATGATGTTTCTTAATCTTATTTTGAATTTAATTATTTCATGTTTTTAGAAAAGAATTCTTTTTTTTTTCATGTTTATTCTTTGGGTAAGAAAATTTGGAGATGGGAGGTTGCCAGTCCACTTTATAGTGTTCATTACTAGTGTCTATTGATAATTATGCATGATTTCATTGTTAAAACCTAGCTTGTGCTTTCCAATTGACGAAAGAGTCGAAGATTGTACGTACACTAGGCTAGCTAGTAAACGGAACCTTACTTTGAAGCCAAACTTGATTTCTGTATCCAACCCGGCCGTATTGTGAACGTTATACTTGAAAATTTTGTGACCTCAATCAATCAAAGTTCCCTACCAATGTAGCATGAGTCAAAAATATCACATATATGCTACACTGGCAGTGGTGGTGGTCTTTTTTTCTTTTTTTGTTATAGAAGCTTAAGCATTTATTCCGATATTCTTATCAAACAAAAAATTGCATTTTTCAATCTAATTTTTTTTTTCTGAACAATTTTCCCAATTATTTACGCGTCATGTGTCGTGCATATAGTAAGTAGATATATAGATCATTTCGTCTCTCTCTTCCTCATACAACCCGCCGTATGTACTGATAGATATAGGAGAGTGGGGACGGGTCATTAACGTACTCAGGTGAATAAAATAATAAGGGATAGGACGATAATTCAATTCAAGTCTTCATGAACGACGAAATGAAATCTTATCAAAGTCCTCGTTCAACTGGAATTTTTAGAAGTTAAGAATGATTTATATATATATATATATATATGAATCTCACGATACAATTCTACTTCTACTACGCAAGTCTCTGTCTTTCTTTCTTTCTTTCTTTCAATAGTCTTATTCTTAGTCAAACTCCAAAACAATAATTACTAGGTGCTTGATCACCATATTCCAATCTGGAATTCTTGCAGTAAATAAAATTGATCGCAAATTAAAGATTACAGATTACTAGAAGCTACTACCATAACACAATAATATGAGAGAGAGAGAGAGAGAGAGAGAGATACAACAACTTTTAACTAATAGAGTCAAAGTTCATCATGGCTCCTTTTTTTCAGATGTCCATCAGTTATACACAGATCACAAAATGCCCCATCTTGAAGGAATTAGACCAGTTAAATTCAAAGGATATTTCACCCTGCAACCAACCTGACGCCAAGAGCTAGCTTAAAACAACTCCACACCTTCAAATTTCTTTATTGCTATGCAATGGCTCAAAATATATATATATATATATACAGTCTACAAACAATTGGATGATAAAGTCTCAAATTTGCTATGAGATAGTTAAAATGGAAATAATTTGAAGGGGGCAAAATAAAGAACTGAGAAGTCACTTTTCAACTTTTCGGATGAGATGTATAATAAGGCAGCTCTAGCCAGCCATTTACCTTCCCCTTCTGAAGTTCGAAACTTGAAAATCTCGAAATCAGGCCATAAAAGCTGAGTTCAGAAATTCTCTTCATTTGTTTATTACAAAGTTAACAGCATCCTCCTTACCGATGAAACTTCAGCCAATGAGAGAGATTTAGCTGCATGTTGTACCCCTACAAAATTGAGAAAATACCACTATTTAAAGGCAAACAAGTTAAAGTTTGGATACTTATCCTGAGAAACAGATATATAGCTATATTTGATCATATCCATAATTTATTTCTTCAGACTATTGCTTGAAAGGTCTTTCTTCCCGTATGGGCTGGTCTGAAGCACAGGAATATGCGATCTTATGGCCTCCACCAATGCAGCATGAAGAGTTCGCTACTCAAAATAAGGGAACATATAGGCATCCACATTACAGTTGAAAAAACTAGGGTTCATGAGATGATATTGAACCCATAAATCTTATTTTCAACTGTTTATTAATTGGTAATATCTTCATTTTTTTTTATTAATGGTAATATCCAAGAACAATATGTTATATGGACATGTAAAGATGAAAAGCTAATTCCTGCTACTAAATTATTCACCATTTTCAGGACCATCATTCTATGTTTTAGGATAGAGAACAGGGAGCAGGTTTCGAAAGGATCTTAGAATAGAATTGCTCACACATGTTCCACATAATGAACTTTGCACCTCGCGTGTTAACTTGGACAGGTTCTAGAAGGTAGGAGGAAGTAAGACTCAGAAGCCAGATCTTAGACCCAAAAAAAAATAAATAAAGATAAAGGCCAAAAAAGAAAAGTTGACCCATAATACCTGCGTGCGGACAGATTCAAAACGGTTTGCTTCCTAGATGAGCACTGAGCAGACTGGTGACTCTGAAAATCAATCACATTCAACAAAGTAAATGCTGTTGCAAATGTAAAGGCTTTTGATTAGCTATTGTACTGATTAATAATGATGACAAGCCAGTTCAGCTAGACAGCCTGGATCATAGATACCAGATGCTTTTTTCTAAGGTGATCCTGATTCCCGAGTCTTCCACTGCCAAAACTTGAGAACACAACTCACCAAATTCAACAAAACGTGATTCTAAACCACGGCAACCCCGGAAATTAGAAAATGACATGAAATTTTGAGATCTATAGCACATTTATAGTTTTTTCATATGGGAATTTTGTCTTTTACAAATTAAGTGCCAAATCCTACTATTTTTTTATTTTCACTTTCTTTTTCTTTGTTAAAGTTGGTTCCAGCTTTCATCTCTGTAACTGCATCCCATACTAGTATTCATGCTACTTGCTTACATTACATCTATCCTCCCAAGGCATGGGTTCACATGAACTACAACTAAAACAAGCTGGATCACCACAATACTTGGGCGGTGGGCATGTTAAGAGATTGCCAATGTAAGAATATATGCACACAGCACACATATTTATAGATATATAGAAACCTAAAGGATATATGATGGAAGATTACAAATTGATAATCTTCACTAGCACTTCCGCAAAATAAAAGTACCAAAAACAAAGGCAGGCAGATGAAGATGGCACTTTTGGAGGAGAAATTTCTAACCTTTGAAGGATTTCCGTAAGGGTCTTGCATGATTTGATCTAAACGAGGATTATTTATCAACTCCCAGATAATACAAGATTAGCGTCCCTCTCTGCATATTTCAAGCATTTTTCAATCACATTACTGCTATATTTCTGATGGACAATGTAAGGTTATGTAATTAGCTAAATTTCATACCAAGTCTTGTTTGATGTAATTTAAGAAATTAGAATATCTATCACAAGCATTCGAAAAAGATTTAAAACTTAATTATGCAACCTCATACTAAGAGAAACTTATATGATACATCTTGGGCAGACATATGAACTTTGAGATACGTCGATAAACTTCGACGGATCTCGAGGGATCTCACGGGATCCTCACAGGATGTCGCAGGATGTCGAGGGCAAAAACAGTAAGCATACAAAATTGGACAAAATTTTGTGGGATCCTCGCGGGATATCGCTAGATGTCAATGGCAAATGCAGTGAGCATGCAAAATCTGGGGAGTGAGCATGCAAAATCTGGGAATTGAGCAAGTGGGATTCTCATGGGTTCTCGAGGGATCGAGCTGCATCTCGTAGGTTTTCGAGGGATCGAGCAGCTCAAAATTTGGATTCTTGGGAATCGTGCCACTAGAATTTTTTTGCCTATTTAAGACCCAGCACACTTCCCCAGATCTAGATCTAAGCAGCCACATTAAAAACTCTTAAAAAGAAGTGTTTTCCACCTTCTAAAAGGCTTAAAAACAAAGCTTAGCAAGAATCTTCTTCAACTCTATTGAGGAGATCGAAAGTCTTGAAGGAGTTCAAGGCGCCAAATCTGTTCTAAGGAGATCTGAATGGTGGTCAAACACGGAGATGGTGAATCGTGGATACGAGCAAGATCTAAACAATTATTAGATCAAAGAGTTGATAGATTTTGATTGTAATGAGTCTTGTAACCGTTTGAACTACAAGTTATAGTGCATGATCTTTATCTGGCAAAGGGGAAACGTGGTTTTTCTCCCAGTTAGGGTTTCCACGACAAAAAGTTTGTGTTCTTGATTGAATGATTTATTCTCTCTTCTATTTTGAATTGTACAATATTGCTTATAGTCATTACTCCTTGACCTAATATTAAAGTAATTAGCCTTTTTGATAAAATATAGACAAAGACTAGATTTTTCAATTAGTATCAGAACAGGACACTCAATTGATGAACGTGTTTGGCTTGCCGTAGTTAATGGCTGGACTCCACTCACAGTCACAACTGAAATTGTAATGACTTTAAAATCAACCACGTTATGAGATAAAATTAATTTTGATAATTGTAGGTAGAATAATAAAGCCATGAATGCCATCTATAACGGTGTCACAGCCGAGGAGTTTCAACGAATCTCAAATTGTGAAATCGCTAAAGTGGCATGGAATATTTTACAGATTACCCATGAATGTACTACAACTGTAAAAATGGCCAAACTTCAGCGATGGACTACTGCTTTTAAAACCTTGAGAATGGAAGATGATGAAAATTTTAATCAATTCTATGTTAAACTTAGTGACATCATCAACTCAAGTTTCAACCTAGGTGGAGAAATATCTCCATCTAAAATTGTTCGAAAAATTTTGAGATATTTACCGGAGAGATTTGAAGCCATGGTTACGGCAATAGAAGAAAGTAGGAATGTGGACTCCATGAAAGTAGAAGACTTAGTGGGTTCCTTACAAACTTTTAAAGCTAATTTTCATCAACCTAAAAGGAACGAAAGCATTGCTATTAATTCCATTAAGAAAGACGTGAATGAAGCTAGTGATAGCGACATTGAAATGAGTTTCAAAGATATGGCTTTTTTTGTCAAAAAATTTAAACAATTTTTCAAAAAGAAAAAAGAAGGCCAATCTTCTTCTGTTTATAAAAATAAAAGAAAATCTTTTGACACTTCTAAGTTTGTAAGGAAATCTTCTAATAAATCTGGTCAGAAATAATGCTTTGAATGTTATGGCTATGGACATATTGCACATGATTGTCCTAACAAGAAGAAGAAAAAATGAAGCAAAGTTTTGACTGTCACATGGAGTAATTCAGAAAAAGAAGAAGAGTCTAACAAAGAAGATGACTATGAGAACTTCACAGCTTTTGCAGCCTCTGCATCTGAGGTAATTGAAGCGTCATCAAAACCTTCAGAAGTAGAAAAGTCTGACGAGTCTAATGGTACTATGGGGTCTCTCAAGGAGGAAGAAGAAGAATCTGATAATGAAGATAAAAGTGAACTTTAGCTGGCCTATGATCAACTTTATCAATAATACTACAGATTAACAAAAGTTAATGTCAAACTAGGAACAAAATTAAAGAAGGTAGTTGATGAAGTTGAAGTTTTGAAAAAGGAGAACATTAATGCTCAAGCTGAAGTTAGTCAATTGAAAACTCACAGATTAACTTTTTCTGATAAAGTTAAGTTTCTTGAGAAAGATGCACGTGACAGAGAGGAATTCAAAAAGGCACTTGAAGAAAAAGTTAAAAAACTTGAAATTGAACTTGCTAATGTTCATCTGTTTTTTAAGAAATTTGATGCAAATTCACAAAAGATTGATGAAATTTGGAATGCACAAAGGATCTCTTTTGACATGACTGGAATTGGATACACAAAGAAGGCAACTACATCTTCCCAACTGGCAAGTATGCCTAATTCTAAGATTCATGGTCTCATTCTTGGAGAGATAAGGCTGGATATTCCTTGAATATGTTGAAGAGTTGTGCTAAAAAAAAATAATAATAAAAAAGGGGGAACGAGAGTTCTTGAAAATTGAGAATGGGTTTAAATGGGTTTGACTTCTGTGTCTTGATCTTCTTGATGAGATTCTCCGTGATGAGCTATTTTTGATCTTGTCTATGGTCTATATTATCATTGATCTCATTGGAGTACTTGCATTCATCATGCATTGTCATGGATATGCTTTTAATTACCTCATGACCAATTGTTCTCATCTTTGTGCGATCTTTGAGCATGTTTGATGTTGATTTTTTTCACGCTAAGGCATTATGAGACTCATGGATTATATTTTGTGTTTTGATAATAAGCATGTTAGGGTTAAGACATCAATTTTGTAAAAATACCATGATTTTGTTTTGTTTCAGGCTAGTCCAATGTTAACTGATAGTTTTGCATGAATGATATTCTTCTTTTTAGCATATCTCTATTTAGTTCTTGATTGCATGGTTATTTGATAATCCTTTCTCATATTCAGACAACAAAGGGGATAGAAACTCTTTGTGCTTACATGTTATTCAGAAAAATAATACATTAAGGGGGCGACATCTTTTTTATATCTCTCAGTCTTTTTTCTCTAGCTCCTCATGCTTTCTTTGTTAATTTGTTCCAAAAAGGGGAAGACACTATGTGTGCTTATTTATGCTATATCTCTTACACTTGATGGGCTTGTTGCTTGCTAGTGTTTAACATGCAGGGATAATTCTTGTTGTTGTGTAGTAGGAGCACTCTATATACTTGTGATTGGGGTTTGAGTGTAATTTTATTGCTTCCCCTGTAATGTGTCATGTAACATAGGGTTTTGGTCATGAAATTGCCAAAGGTGGAAGATTATAAGGTTATGTAATTGGCTAAATTTCGTGCCAAGTCTTGTTTAATATAATTTGAAAAATTAGAATATCTATCACAAGCATTTAGAAAGGATTTAAAGCTTATTCATGCAAACTCATACCAAAAGAGACTTACATGATATATTTTGGGCAAATATATGGATTTCGGGAGACATCGATGAACTTCGAGTGATCTCGAGGGATCCTAGCGGGATATCACGGGATGTCGCAGGATGTCAAGGGCAAAAACAGTAAGCATACAAAATTGGGCAGGACTTGGCAGGATCCCCATGGGATGTCGATGGCAAAGATAGTGAGCATGCAAAATCTGGGGATTGAGCTTGCGGGATCCTCGGGGGTTCTCGAGGGATCGAGCTGCTCGAAGTCTGGATTCTTAGGAATCACACCGCTAGGGTTTTTTTGGCCTATTTAAGGCCCTGTATACTTCCCCATACCTAGATTTGAACCACCATATTGAAAACTCTTAAAGAGAAGTGTTTCCCACCTTCCAAAAGGCTTAGAAACAAACCTTAGCAAGAATCTTCTTTAACTCTATTGAGGAGATCGAAAGTCTTGAAGGAGTTTAAGGTGCCAAATCCGTTCTAAGGGGATCTGAACAATGGTCAATCACGAAGACTGTGAATCATGGATATGAGCAAGATCTAGATAATCATTAGATCAAAGAGTTGATAGGTTTTGATTGTAAAGAGTCTTATAATTGTCTAAACTACATGTTATAGTACATGATCTTTGTCTGACAAAGGTAACACGTGGTTTTTCTCCCAATTAGGGTTTTCACGACGAAAAGCTTATGTGTTCTTGGTTAAATGGTTTGTTCTCTCTTCTATCTTGGATTGTACAATATTACTTATAGCCATTACACTTTAACCTAATATTGTAATAATTAGTCTCTTTGACAAAATATAGACAAGGGTTAGGTTTTCCAGACAGGTCCCCATAGTTACCCTTTAGGTGGTTAAGGGTGTCCACTATTGCCCATGGAACACAAATTTCAAAGGCGAATTGCACAAAATAGTTCCTGTAAGAAAGAAATTCAAAATTCTAAGCACAACATCATAGACGCAAAGGGGGTACAAAAGCTAATGCTTGGTAACCTATTAAAAGACATAGTAGGTAATTCAACAAGCACTATAATAAACGCTATTTGGTTCCCTTATTCTTTGAACAAATTTAATTTTAAATTTTTCAAAAACTTTCCTAAGCTAAGAGTTGGATACAATTGACCCTCAAAGCCGAAGCAAAGGTTTTCAAGCGCTTGATCACGAGTACATCATGTAAAAGGATGAGAGACCCACCATAAATTGGAGTACATCGTTAGTGATAATGACATAGTGACTTTGAAATGAACTAGTAATATGTTGCCTATAAAAGTCTTTGATAAATCAACTAAGGTTTACAATTCCAAAAATCCCACAAACCGTAATCTATTTATTTATAAGAAGCTTTTTGAAGTATATGGTTTGCAACAATCAACTCAGTCATCCTTGTTACCAATTCTCTTGTCTTCAAACAAATAATGATGGGTACCGATCAAGAATTCTCCTGACCATACTTGGGGTACTCAGAGAAATTAGAAGCAACTGATGGGGACCAATTAGGACTCTCTATAATGGGCTGACCAGGCTTGTATCGAGGACATGTCACCCAGGGTACATATCGAGCAAGAAGACAATGGAGATCAACCATGAGAGCTCCAGCTGACTTGAGCACGGCCGAGCAGACCATGCCCGAGCAGACCTTGTGGGATGGTGCCGATCATTTCCTCCACTTGTCACGATAGTGGAGGCCATCACTGAAAACCCAATCATGATAACGTGTGCCCAATTCCAGGACTTTGTATGCAGTAAGAGGTAGTCACCTCCCCCGCTCTGACATACTCCTAAGGGAGCGCCACGTGTGGGGTTGGACAACCACTCCCCCCACTATCCTGCCACCAGTCTGGCCCTCCAATGCCACACTGTTACGTGAAAAGACAAGCATCTCCCACTATCTCCATGTATGCAAAGGCCTCCTAGGGCTACCATGACTCCTACCCATATAAAAGGAAAAGCCCATCTTCTCTAATAAGGTACGCAAACATAAACCCTAGCCAAAGCTTTATTGAAATATCTCCAGAAAACTAATTTTGTTATTGGAGGGTCTTTGGCAAGCACCACACTGGTATCCCTTACCTTTTCATCCCTTCTCAATTCACCAGAGCAGTTCACCGCCGGCCTGAAGACAGACCTTACAAGTTTACTGCATTATCAGTTGGAGCCATCTGTGGGAACCGATTGTTTCCATCTTCATGGTCGTCATCAGGTCCGGCACTTCATGCGTACCCCCACCAATGGATGACCAAAACACCAACAGAGTTACAGCCCTTAAACCCCAGATGGCCGATGTGATGGCCAATATGCAAATGTTGATCACCCAGAATCAGGAGTTGCTTCAAGAACTCTCTGTTGCCCTAGGAGGAGGTCAACCACCTCGAGTTCAACCGAAAAATGAAGGAAGAAGCCATGCCAGCAGGTTCGTGAATGAAGACCCCGTTTTTCCAGGCAGTGGCACGTTACTCTCTGACGGCGCGTTACCACCCTGAAATGTTGAAGCCCAACCGGAGGAAGTACAAAGTCAAGCCCCTGGTTCGCACCTACAGCGTCACCCCCAGCACACCGAGGTTGAAGAAGAAAGAGTAGATAACCCCCCAGCCTGGGATGAGCATTTTAGAGTCTTCCAAGCCCAGATGACCAAAGTGATGGAGGCAGTGAAGACCAGAACTCCCAACACCATCGAAGAGTTGGTGAATAGAATCGACTTCCCGTTCACTGGGGCAGTCATGCAAGTTCCACTACCACCTAAGTTCAAGATGCCAACTATTGAGATGTTTGATGGGACTAAGGACCCGTTGGATCATCTGGAAACCTACAAGACCTTGATGTAGTTGCAAACCGTTCTAGACGAGATCATGTGTAGAGCCTTTCCAATCACTCTCAAAGGAGCAGCTAGAGTGTGATTCAACCGGATCCAATCCTCCACTGTTAACTCCTTCGTTCAGCTCAGCAAACTGTTTGTTGGACATTACATTAAACCCCAAAGACAGAGAAAACCAGCAAAAAGTTTGCTTAATGTGAAGCAAAAGAAGGTCGAAACCCTTCAGGAGTTTTTCAGTAGGTTCAACTTGGAAACCCTTGAAGTGGACGATGTTAACGACAGGGTCACAGTCACCGCCTTTATGAGTGGGGTTAGGACCCACAAGTTTGTATTCTCGTTGGTTAAGGAGCCCCCATAGACCATGGCAGACCTTATAATAAGAACCCATAAGCATGTTAATGCAAAAGATACGATGAACGTGCGAAGGGAGCATAATAAGGGCACCAGCTCCCAATCAAAAAAGAAGAAGAGGTTGTCTGACAGTAAGGACGATAGAAATAAGAAGGCATTAAGGGGCGATCGATCAACTAGGGATGAACGGCCAAGAAATCAGTTTGCGGCCTTTAAATGTAACTTCACCCCCCTAACCATGCCACTGGAGCATGTCTTGAATGAAATCAAGAACGACCCAGACCTGAAATGGCCTGGGAAGTTAAGGGGCCCCCCAGAAGAGTAGAACTAGAAGAAGTACTGTTGATTCCACCAGGACCATAGCCACAATACTGATGATTGCTTCAACCTCAAGTAACAGATAAAGAACTTAATCAAGGAGAGGCATTTGGGGAGGTATGTTGTTGGCCACGGACAAGATCGAGCACAAATAGTAGAGAGGAAGAGCCCAAACAAGGCCCCAACACACCAGTGCTCGATCGGAGAGATAAGGGTCATTGCTAGGGGATTTGGAGGCAGTGGCGAGTCTTCGTCAACCAGAAAGAGCCATGTCGAAAGCCAAACACGCAGAGGTGTTTGCTTTAGACAGACCGAGCAAGAAAGCTTGATCTGACGTTCCAGACATAGTGTTCACCGAGGACGAAGTAGCAGAGCTAAGTCACCCACATGATTATGCCCTGGTTATCAGCGCCACTATTTTCAACTTTAGAACCAAGCGAATCCTAATTGATAGTGGCAGCTCGACTGGCATCCTCGTCTAGGCAGCCTTCGAATAGCTACAGATAAAGAGAAAAGCACTGAAACCCATGACATCTCCCTTGGTAGGATTCACTAAAGATAGGGTCACCCCCCTAGGGTCCATTAAGTTGCTCGTCACCCTAGGTGACAACCCCTAACAAGCTACAAAGTTGGTCAATTTCTTAGTCGTGGACTGCCCCTCGGCCTACAACGTGATCTTACGGCATACAACACTGAATCAGTTTAAAGTGGTCACGTCCACATACCATCTGTGATTGAAATTTCCTATAGATCACGGAGTAGGAACTGTAAAGGGTGACCACTGACAGCAAGAGAATGCTACTTGGCATCCCTCAAAGGAGACCCCAGTAAAGAGGCCCTCATGATAGAAGAATTGAAAGTTAGATACGAGGAAGAAGTAAGGTGAGGGGAACTCGTGGAGGAGCTAGAACAAGTCCCCATCCACAGTACAGCCAGGGTGGATGGCCCACACTCACCAAAGGTTGTAATGATCAGGTCCACTGCTCCTGAGCAGCTCAAGAAAGAGCTACGAGATTTCCTAAAGGACAACGCTGATACCTTTACCTGGACCCATGAAGATATGCCAAGTATAGACTCCAAGATCACCGTGCATTATCTTAACATCTCACCTGAAGCCAAGCCAGTTAAGCAACAAAGGAGGAGCTTCGCACCTGAGCATAACGAAGCCGTGGCAGACAAAGTGGAGAAGCTCGTCCAAGCCAAGTTTATCAAAGAAGCATAGTACTCGACCTGGCTCTTGAATGTGGTGATGGTGAAGAAGGAGAACCAAAAATGGCGGATGTGCATAGATTTCACCAATCTTAACAAGGCCTGCCCCAAAGACAGCTTCCCCTTGTCTACCATTAACCTTCTGGTTGACTCTATAGCCAGGTACGAGATGCTCTCCTTCATGGACGTTTTCTTGGGGTACAACCAGATCAGAAAGGCAAAAAGAGATCAGGAACATACTGCCTTCACCACCGACAGAGAATTATACTCCTACAAAGTGATGCCCTTCGGTCTGAAGAACTTCAAGGCAACTTACCAGCAATTAGTTAACAGAATGTTCAAGTCCCAGATAGGACGAAACGTGGAAATGTATGTGGACGACATGCTAGTGAAGAGCAAACGAGCTGCCAACCACTTGGAGGATTTGAAGGAAATATTCCAAACCCTCAAGCGTTACAACATAAAGCTAAACCTGGCTAAATGTGCGTTCAGGGTAGCCTTGGGGAAGTTCCTAGGGTTTATGGTATCACAGAGGGGCATCGAAGCAAACTCAGAGAAGGTTAGGGCTATACTGGACATGCAGGCCCCAAAGACGGTAAAGGATGTTCAAAGGCTAGCAAGTAGAGTGGCAGCCCTTAACAGGTTCATCTCCAGATCAACCGACAAGTGCCTCCCCTTCTTCAAGACTCTAAGAAAAGCATTCCAGTGGACAGTGGAGTGTGAAGAAGTCTTCCAACAGCTAAAGCAATACTTGGGCTCCGTCCCCTTGCTCAGTCGAATGGTCATAAGGGAGGAGCTCTATCTCTACTTGGCCGTTTTGGCAACAGTAGTAAGCTCATCCCTCGTGCGAGAAGATGCAGGACTCTAAAAGCCAGTGTACTACACAAGTAAAGTGCTCAAGGGGGCTAAGGAAAGATACCCAAAGATGGAGTTACTGGCCTTCGCTCTAGTGAACTCAGCGCGAAGACTCAGACCATAATTCCAAACTCATACGATCGTGGTCCTGACGGATCAGCCCATCAGGAAAGTGCTGCACAAGCCTGAAACCTTTGGTCGGCTCATGAAATGGTTAGTGGAGCTCAGTCAGTTCGACATTCAGTACAAACTAAGAACAGTTGTTAAGGGGTATGCAGCAACAGATTTCATTACAGAATTTACTACCTACCCAGACACCCAACCCGACATGGAGGACGTAGAGAACACCTGGGTGTTGAATGTTGATGGATCCTTCATCGAACAGTCAAGCGGGGCAGGTGTTGTTCTTGTAACCCCCAATGGACAAAAAGTGGAGTATGCTCTCCGGTTCTGATTCTCCGCCACCAATAACGAGGCAGAGTACGAGATGCTAATTACTGGGCTTCGAATTGCTCATCGCATGGGGGCAAAGCAGGTAACTGTCAGTGGAGATTCGCAGTTAGTAATTAATCAAGTCCAATGGGAATATAAAGCTAGGGGGAAGAAGATGAAGGAGTACTACCAAATGGCCAGAGACCTAGGCCTAAAGTTTTCAAAAGTAGTACTGCAACAGGTCCCCCGGTTAGAGAACGAGAAAGCAGATAGGTTGGCAAGAATAGCATCCTCAGAGTAACTTGATCCCGAAGTACCCTTGAAAACTCTTGATTCACCTAGCATTCAAACCCCAGAAGTCAATGTGCTGGACACAGAAGCCTCATGGGCTAAACCAATCAAAGACTACCTGACACACAACACCCTCCCAGAAGACAAGTTAGAGGCAAGGATGATCAAATTCAAGGCTAGCCGTTATGTGATATTTGACGGTGTCCTATACAAATGAAGGCACATCACCCCCCCTTCTCAGATGTGCTACCGAAGAAGAAGCCACATATATCATGAGGGAAGTCCATGAAGGCATTTATGACAACCATTCTGGAGGACAGTCCTTGGCTAGCAAAATCCTCAGAACAGCATACTACTGACCAACCATGAACAAAGACTCCCAGGAGTTCATGAAAATGTGTAACAAGTGCCAGCGGTTTGCCAACATTCCAAGACAGCTCGTGCAGGAGCTAACTCCCATCCAAACTCTATGGCCCTTCGCCTAGTGGGGGATCGATATTGTGGGCCCATTGCCCTTGGGAAGGGGGCAGAACAAGTTCGCTGTGATAGCCATAGACTATTGGACTAAGTGGGTCGAAGCAGAGGCCCTCACTACCATCACAGAGCAGAAAATGACCAACTTTTTCTAGAAGAACATCATTTGCCGCTTTAGAATATCCAAAGTGGTCATCACTAACAACGGTAAGCAATTTGAAGAAAAACAGTTCAGTGGCTTAAACCTACAGATCAACCACCATTTCTCCTCGCCGAAACATCCTCAGGCAAACGGACAAGTGGAAATTACTAACAGATCTCTTCTAAAGATCATCAAGACCAAGCTGGAGAAAGTAAAAGGGTTATGGGCAGAAGAGCTCTCCAGCGTCTTATGGGCCTACAGAACTACCAAGCAGGTTTCTACCAGCCACACCCTTTTTTCCCTCACCTTCGGGCTAAAGCAGTCATACCAGTAGAAATTAGCCTCTCCACCCGCAGGACTCAGAACTACAACCTAAAGACAAATGACGAGGCCTTAGTAGTCGATATGGACTTACTGGAGGAAAAAAGGCTCTAGGCAGCAATCATAGTGGCCTCATACCAGCAACAGATGCGCCAGTACCACAACAGCTGAGTGCACTTGAGGGATTTTAAGCTAGGAGAGTTAGTGTTAAAGAAAGTTAACCAATCTACTAGAATTACGCAAGACGACAAGCTCAGCCCAAATTGGGAAAGACCTTACGAGGTCACGGGCTTCACCAAAAAAGGAACCTAAAGACTAAAGGGCTTGAACAGCAAAGAACTGCCCCACCCATGGCATGCTGAGCACCTAAGAAAGTATTATGTGTAAGTGATTTCTTTTTTTGAATGTATAGCTACTATAAAAAGTGAGTAGTTGATATCATAAAGAAGTTTGCCTACATTTATCCTAACTAGTTTCTACAATCGTGAGTTCATCTACAACTTTCTGAGTTTGCCTATAATTTTCTTTGTTTGCAAACTCCCTAACGTCTTCCTTCCAAGGGCATCAACCAAAATAATAACGAAACGACAAAAGCCTTGCTCAGACCAAGGTCGAGTAGACAGACTCAACATGTGAAAGCGACAAAGTCCTGCTCAGGCCTAGGCCGAGCAGGTAGAGGCTTTATGCCCTATCTATAAACTAAAGCGACAAAGTCCTGCTCAGGTCCAAGCAAAGCAGGCAGATGCTTTATACCTAATTCATAAGCTAAAGCGACAAAGTCTTGCTCAGGCCCAGGCCAAGCGAGTAGAGGCTTTATGCCCAATCTATAAGCTAAAGTGACAAAGTCCTGCTCAAGCCCAGGCCGAGCAGGCAAAGGCTTTATGCCCAATCTACAAGCTAAAGCAACAAAAGTCCTGCTTAAGCCCAAGCCGAGTCGGCAGAATTGACATGTAAAAGTGACAAAGTCCTGCTCAAGCCCAAGCAGAGTAGGCAAAGGCTTTATGCCTAATCTACAAGTTAAAGTAATAAAGTCCTGCTCAAGCCCAAGCCGAGCAAGTAAACTCAACATGTGAAGGCTACGAAGTCCTGCTCAGGCCCAGGCCAAGTAGGCAAAGGCTTTATGCCCAATCTACAAGTTAAAGCAATGAAGCCCTGTTCAAACCAAGGCCGAGTAGGCAGAGGCTTTATAGCCAATCTACAAGTTAAAGCGACAAAGTCCTGCTCAGGCCTAGGCCGAGCAGGCAGAGGCTGTATGCCTAATCTACAAACTCACGCAACAAAAAGTCCTGACCATGACAACTTACCAACCAGAGTATCCACGCTTATTATCTACACTTGCATTTTTACTGACTACCTAAACTTGCCAAATTTCAAAACAGGCCAGATAAGAGTTTGTTAATCTGTTGATTTATTTGCTAAAAAGAATTCGTTTATTCTTGAAAGGCAACAAAATATATCGATTAAAGCAAAAACTACAGCAATAGAGGCAAAAAGGGCTTTTTCATTCATAAAAGCTAGATAACAGAAGCCAGAGTAGTATTACATTATGCAAGTCACTGCAAAGGCAAAAAAAGAAGACTACTGCAAAAATCTACAAAAGGGGATCTACTTGGCCACAGGAGCTTTCGATTGAGTAGCAGTCTTGGACTGGGCATCATCCTTCTCTGCCCCCTCCTTGTCATGCACCTTGCTCTTCAATGGTGCCTGAGAGATGGTATCATCTTCGACCATTGGCTCAATCGCAGACAGGTTCAGATTAAGATAAGCCTTAGCAACCAGACTTTTGGCTTCTTCGAAGCCATCCATATAGATCTAGGCAAAAGCACTTTGGCACTCTGCCCCATTCATATACTCCTACTTAGCCTTCTTCTTGGCAGCCTCCAGCCGAGCAGGGAATGTTGCAATCTAATCATGGGTAACCTTCAGGGCAACCTTCTTAGCTGCCATTTTTTTACAGCATGCTTCCTTTTGGGCCTTCTCCTTCTCGAAGTCAACCCTTAGCTTCGCCTGATCACTCTGAAGGGACTGCACTCTGCCCTCAGCTTCCTTCACCTTCGTTAGGGCTATGTTCAACTCAACCTGGAGTTGGTCAGAAGTTCTCTTCTTGTCTACAAAGGCCTTCACAAAGTCCATTGATCTGCCGCTAAGGACCATTACTCTGGTAACAGCTTGAAAAGGAAACGACATGATCATAAAAGGTTAACAGCCTAAAAAGGAAGCAACACGACCAGAGAAGGTTAAAACGCCAAGCATAAATAAACACTCCCATACCTTCAGTAGGTCTTTACAGATTTCCTTCCCCAACATTAGTGAGGCCAAGCCAGATAACTTGCTGGTATCCGGAGAGGAAATGATACTTTTCAGCTATCTCATCGCCTCATTAGCACTCTTAAAAATTGAGGGGTGAAAGACTGGCACATCCCCTAGAGGCTGAGCAACTGTTGGGGGTACCTCAGCAGTGACTATGACGGACGCTGGGGGAGGTGGAGGTAGAGTCTTATCGACAGAAGGAGGAACGTCAACCAACTGAGGAGTATCATCCTGAAGGACTATCACTTTCCCTTTACTCCCCTCTACAAGCGTCTGGGCAGGGACCTTGTGATCGGATGCCAACTTGAACTGCTTGGCAAGAGCAGAAGGGTCGACCTCTATAATCAACTTGGTCTTTTTCAAAAAACTTCTATTCAGTGCCATCTCCTCCTCCTCCTCCTCATCCTCAGGCAATTCAACCCCTTGATCTGTAAAAAGCATGAGGCATGGATATCAAAACACGACAGGCTACAGTTAAACAAAAAACATAAAGTACTCACTCCTTGTGCGTTCTGCCCTTAGAGCGTAATCTATACGCTCAAGGCCCAACAGGAACATACCCAGATTTTTCACATTTGCCAAGGCACAAGCGTCGGTAACACCATGCTTGATAGCTCGGTCCACCCTCTTCTTCAGTGTCTC